>JAZKJV010000219.1:0-328042 GCA_037367405.1 Ottelia alismoides
TGACGTTTTGGGATCCTTCGAGACGCCCTTTCCAGTCCCGCATCTTTCGCCCGTATCTTCTGAACTCCCTGTCGTGGAGGTTCCCGAGGTCGATTCGCCCTCTCTTTTCCCTCGGTTCGGATCCGCCCCAGCTATGCGGTTTGCCTATTCGGATTGTTCGGCGGATCTTCCCATCTTGCGGGGAGATGCTATGGGACAATTCGGATCGTGGCCGAGGCCCATTTATAAGAATATCCAGTCATCTCTGCCCGACTCCTTTGTGACTCCAAGTTGAGGCTCTACGCCTGGTTGATAACCCTCCTCTGGTCTCTACGACTCCGGTGCGAACTTCCCCTATCCTTATTGAGACCTTCTCCCCTCGGCCTACGGGATCTCTCCTTTCAGGTGCAGGGATGGACTCTTCTTTCAGACGCTTCGGGTCTACGTACAGCAGGCGCACTCCTTCTATCCATGCGGCTTGAGTGTTTCAATCTTGCGCTACTCTGCGGGAGGCAGTGGCTGAGGCTGCGGGTGTTCGCGCCTTGGAGGATGCGAGGGAGGCTCGGAGGTTGATGCCCCTGGGGCGAACTCCGGCGGTTGCTGAGTGGTGGCTCCTTATTGGTTCATCCGCATTTTTTGGGGGCAAATTTTCTGGTTTCTCTTAATGAAGGTTCTTTCATGGAATGTCCGAGGTCTCGGGGACTTGGTCAAACGTCGTTCCCTGGGCTCGCGTCTCTCAGAGTGGTGTTGTGACGTTGCTTTTATCCAAGAAACAAAATCGGATGCTATTGACGACTATACGTGGCGATCTTTTGGTGTCGGTCCCTTTGATGAATTCCGTGCGGTTAATGCGGTTGGATCCGCCGGTGGTTTCCTGGTGACGTGGCGATCTCGTTCCTTTTTCATTTAGCTCCATGCTTGCAGGTCGTCACATGATTTCGGTTGCGTTGGAAAGAGTCGACTCTTCTGCTCTGATGGTATTCTCATGCATATACGCGCCTACGTGCCATATTTTACGTCGGGAATTATGGGATGACATGCGGAGGCTGCAAATTTTTCTCTGGGGATTCCTTGGATTCTGGGGGGTGACTTCAATGTCACCATTTACTCCTCCGATCGGCCGCGGGAGGGGTGGCCGCGACCCTGGCTCGCAAGATTTTTTGGACGCGCTGAATGATTTGGCGCTTGTTAACTTGGTCCCGAACGATGTCTCTTACACTTGGAGAAATAGCTCCTCTCGCTCTCGGATTGACCGCTTCTTGGCTAATGGCTTGGTTATGGACTCCTTCCCACTTTACTCTGTTGGCTCTCGCCCCCGATCCTTCTCGGATCATTCTCCAATTATTTGGGACTCTGGTGATGGCATTAACCCTCGGGGGATATTCCGCTATGAAAAATGTTGGCTGTTGGAACCTAATTTCAAAAATATCGTTCAGAATCATTGGACCCAGGTCCCTGTCTCTGGCTCGGCGGCTTCTAAACTTAATCAGAAACTTGCTTCACTACGGAGGGTCCTCGCTGAGTTCAGAATTTCTACCAGACAGGCGCGGCGTGCTGCTCGCGCCGAGGCGGAGGAGATTATCATGCATTTAGATTCCGCGGAGAACGAGCGTGAACTTTCTGTTGACGAGCTTAGGGATCGCACTTCTACCCTTGCTCGGGTGCAGGAGGAGGATAAGAAGAGAACTGTTGAGTGGCGTCAACGCTCACGGGAAAAATGGATTAAAGAAGGTGATGCGAACACGGCTTTCTTTCACAGGGTGACTAGCAATCGGAGGCGTTGTAATTTTATGCGGTCCCTCTCTATCAATGACGCGACCTTCACGGGGGATAGGGAGATGGGGAGCGCCGTCATTGATCACTTCAGACGTATCTCTTCTGCTCTCCCTACGCGGCGGTGGCGGTGGCTTGGGATTGGTGCTCCCTCTATTTCGGACGAGGATTCCGCGTTCCTTGTTCGTCCTATTTCTTTGGACGAGATTAAAGCTGCTGTCTGGGGTCTTAATATTGACTCTTCCCCGGGGCCTGACGGTTTTTCCGTTGCCTTTTATCGGGACTTCTGGGAGACGGTCTCGGGGGACGTCTTCGAGGTCGTCTCGGAGTTTTGTGCTGGAAACCTCGGTTTCGACCGCATCAATCAGGCAAATATTGTGCTTATTCCAAAAAAAAAGCCCGGCGCTGCGCTTTGACGATTTTAGGCCTATTGTCGTATCCAATGGTATTTATCTTATTGTGGCAAAAACTTTGGCCAATCGCCTATCTCGGATCTTGGATGGCCTTATCTCGCCAGTTCAAGGGGTTTTCATTAAGGGAAGGCATATAGCGGATTGCATTGTCGTCGCGTCGAAAATGGTGGCTGATTGGAAGAAGGAGAAAAGGAAGGGGGTCCTGTGGAAAATTGATTTTGCCAAGGCCTATGACTCCATTGATTGGCGCTTCCTCTGGTCCGCCTTGCGTAGGCGGGGTTTCCCTAATCTATGGATTGCTTGGATGCGCAGTTGTGTCCCCACGGTCTCGCTCTCTGTTTTAATTAATGGACGGCCGGCTGGTGGTTCGTTTCAGCCTCGCAGGGGGGTGCGTCAGGGCTGCCCCCTGGCGCCCCTTCTCTTCGTCTTAGCCTCTGATATGTTGGCGCGTATGGTTGACCGCGTCATTGATGCGGGCCTTACTAATGGGTTCCGCAAGGGGGAGTTTTGCATGCCTTTAATACAGTTCGCGGACGATACGATTTGCTTCATTGATGGGGGTCCGGAAGAGGTGGCGGGTATGGCTTATACTCTTGATATTTTCTGTGAGCTTTCTGGGATGTCGATTAACACCTCCAAAAGCATCGTGGTGCCGTTCGGCATGTCGCCCTCGGAGGCGGAGGCGTGTGGCCGGCTGCTTGGTTCTGTGCCTGGGGAGCTTCCTTTCCCTTATCTTGGTGTTCCTCTTTCGGTTGGGCGGGCCCGTTCTGCGGATTGGCGGGCTATCACGGAGCGGATGGAGGCGCACCTTGCGGGTTGGAGGGCCACCTTGCTTTCTCGGGGTGGTCGTCTTATCCTACTTAAATCCGTCCTTTCTTCTATTCCGGTTTATTTCCTATCGGTGCGTAGAATGCCTGTGGGGATTCGCTTACGCCTGGAGAAGTGTATGCGTCGCTTCTTATGGGGACGCTCGGGCGGCGGCGGTCATGGGATGCATTTGGTCGCTTGGGAGGTGGTGACCATGCCTAAGCGGTCCGGTGGGCTTGGCGTCCGAAGTTTGGATCGCGTCAACGACGCCCCCTCCTTCTTAAATGGGTGAGTAAAATCTGGGGCAAGGACGATTCTTTTTTTTTTTTGCAACATCCTTCGGGCGCTCTTGGGCAGCGACTGGTTTGGCCTTCAGCGGGGGGCTTTGCAATTCCATTCCTCACATTTCTGGCGCTGTGTCTCTTCTACGTTGACAAGGAATCTTGCGCTATTCACCCCGGTGCTTGGGACGGGGGAAGCATTCAAGTTTTGGCAGGACGACTGGTTGGGGGGAGGCCCCTTACAGGTGCGTTTTCCGAGGTTGTATGCGCTAGCTTCGAATAGGCTCGCAACTGTCGCGGATTGCAGGACTAACGGCTATTGGTGCCCTACGTTCTCTGGGATCTTATCTGATCAGCGCGTGGTTGAGTTCGCCTCGATGATGGAGGCTCTTAACTCTGCGGCCTCCCCCACTCTGCAGCGGGACCATTGGCGTTGGAAGGATGGGGTTTTTTCCACTCGCAAGGCTTACAGGGCTTTGCTCTCTCCCACGCCTGCTTTTTCTGCCCCCCTTGTGCGCGACTGTGCTTTCTTCTGGGGGTTACGCTTACCGGAGCGCATCGCCTTCTTCTTATGGTTACTTCGTCAACGGCGTTTGTTGACCCGGGATCAGTGCGCCAAGTTCTTTCCACAGACTAACGCCACTTGCCAGCTATGCGGTGATGTCGATGAAACTGCCGATCACCTGTTCTTTCGATGTATATTGGTTGCGGGGGTCTGGGACGACGTTGCTTGGGCTCGTGCGGACAATATTGAAGATTTTTGCGACATCCTTTGGTCGAACAGGACGAGGGACAGAGCTGACGTTTTGGGTCCCATTGCGCGGCTTTGGTCCATTTGGCGTAATAGGAATGAGGCTATCTTCTCGGGCATGCGCTTCTATAGGGAGAACGTTACCATTTTGGCTAATAGACTTATATCCGACTGGTGTACTTAATTGTGTCTCGGCATTTGTTTGCTGAATTCCTCTCTTGTATACTATTCTCCTTCTGTGTCTTTCTTTCCCATCTACCCACTGTAAGTATATCTCGCTTTTTCTGTTTTAGCTAATACATAATTGGGGCGAGCACCAACGAGTGCTCCCCCCTTTTCTTTGAGCCTCAAAAAAAATCCTTCAAATATATTTTTTTTAGGCTCAAAAGTAGGGGGATACACTCGTTGGTGGTCGTCCCAGCAATATATATAACTAAAAAAAGAGAAGATTGGGAGATACTTACATAGTGAAGGAAGGGGAGAAGGTATCAGAAGGCGAATGCGAATACAAGAAACTCAGCCGCCACAGAGAGGGCCAAAAACCTACCGAGTACACCAGTCGGATATAAGTCGAGCACACGAAATAAGAACGTTTTTACGATAAAAACGCTGCCCTGAAAAAATAACATCGTTCCTGCCAAGCCATATGCACCACAGCCACGCGATAGGAGCGAAAAGATCATGCATGCCCTTGTTCATGTTCGACCAAAGAATCTCGCAGAAGGCGGCGAGATTGTCCGCTCTTGCCCAGGGCAAATCGTCCCAAATACCCAAAACCAAGTGGCAGCCGAAGAAGAGGTGGTTAACGGTTTCGTCCTCATCACAACAAAGGGGGCAAGATGCACTGAAGTTCTGAAAAAACTTGGCACAACGATCACGAGTCAATAGCCTCCTTCTGCGAAGTAACCAAAGGAAGATGTTGATGCGCTCCGGCAAGCGCAAGCCCTAGAAGAATCCACAATCACGCACAAGCAGAGAAGACGTAGGTGGTGGAGGAAGGACCAGAGCCCGGTAAGACTTCCTAGTGGAAAAGGATCCGTCCTTCCAGCGCTAGTGATCCCCCTGCAAATTTGGTGTAGCGACAATACTGAGAGCCACCATCATCAAAACGAAGTCATCCACCCGCTGCTCAGAGAAGTTCGCAGAGAAACGAGGGCACCAACATCCATCCGTCCAACATTCCGCCACAGTCGCATTCCTATTCGACGCAAGCGCAAACAAATAATAAAATGGCCTACACCCTAAACCTTCAAATGGATAGGAGTCGTATAAAATGGCCACGTTTAGGGTTGCGCTTGCATTCCTATTCGACGCAAGCGCAAACAAATAATAAAATGGCCTATTCGACGAAGTTATCTTTTTGAGAAGGGAAAGGGTTGTATCCCAAGATGGGATGCACCACGACTTAAATTAATAATAAAAAGAAAGAAAAAGAGATTACATCATGTTACACACTCTATGACAAACAAACTGGCCTACAATTCTCAAGTACATTTTCCGAGGAGAACGTTAGCCCACCGAAGATCGCCTCATTTCTGTCACACCAAATTGCTCACAATATTGCAAAAGGATAGGAGTCGTCCTCATAACCATTTTCATAAACCAATCTAATGCATCTCCCATCGGTGGAGCTATCATCCTTGGCGAGCCACGGAATGCTAGCTCTGCTCCAAACATGTGTTGAATGAGAGCAGGAGAAAAAATATGGTACATGTCTTCAGCCACCACCCCACAACCGTCGCAAGTACAATCCTCAATAGGTAGCAATTGCCACCGACAGCTCTTGGTAAGAAGCCTACCAAGTCTGAACAACAATCGAAGACCTTGACTATGTTCTGTACTATACTCCTCTAGATCATTTCCGTGCCATTTCTCACATCATCCTGCATCACATTATCATCCTCTACAAAGAAGCGGTATGCCTTCTTCACTGTGAATCTCCTATCTCCCCACATAAAGTGATCCCCGCCAGTTGATGGTTCCTCTAGTTGCGCCAACTCACTCTGCGATCTTAGAAGTTCCATCCAGCCTCTGATTAGGTAACTCCGAAGTGAACACAAGAGACCAAGTTCCCTACTCTCACATCAGAGGGACCGACCCTGAGTTAAACTAACTATAAGCAAATCTAATAAGGATTTTTCCCTGCAGCTCTTCTTCATTATCATTACTCTTCTTTTTCCTACCCTTTTATCTTCTTTCCATGGGATGCAAATAATTCTCAATCTGACAAGTCAAATTGAATTGAAGCAATTGTGTATTTGGGATTTTTTCGAAATTAGGGATTCCCGTCCTAATACGTTATTTTAAATTAATCATCTATTTTATTTACATTAAATAAATTGAGATTGATTGCAATCTCAATATTTATGAGATATTAAACAAGTTAACGAAGAATTTTTTTATTTCAAGTTGTATTCTCTTTCTAATTTTGCAATCCTATCGCTCTTATATAAAGGGGATGTCGACAATGTAATAGTAAATTCATGTTATATTATGAATTGAGAATTTTTGTTTGGAAAGTGCCTACATCATTATCCCTTTTCCCCTCCAAATTCTAGGGTTTCTCCTCTCGCGCGAGGCGTATCATGATCTTCTTCTCTGCTCTCTCTCTCTCCCTTCCCAATTTCCCGTTGGCATAATTTCTCGTTTGCATCAATACGTATCATAGCATGGAAACCGAATCATTCTCATGATTTGACGATCATATCGATAATTTGGTGCTTGAAGTTCGATCTAAGTCGTCTAAACCAAGGTTCACGTCCATGCCAAAAGAAATTCCAGAATAGCATGTTAGCAAGCATGAAGGTTAAAGAATGGCTAAATCCACTGCTGAAAGAAGAATTTTTTATCTCTTGATGACATGTTCACTCATATAGAAAATGATGGTATTACAATGTCGAACAAAGAACAAGAAGAAGACAATGAAAATGAAGCCCCCATCTTCAATAATGGCCCTACACATGAAGAATATGAAGTCATGGATATGATCTCATCCAAAGTTGTTATCCATGAAGCCCATGAGTCATCATTGCCATCATCGGTGGCACCACCATCGCCCCCCCCCCAACTACGGACTCATATTCCCTACCCCCAACATCGTCATCACTGTTTATTCAACACTGACAACCGTATTGGATCTTCGAGGGATATCAGCCCGTTCAAAACCGCCATAGTCACGGGTTTGGAGGGGACCACCACCGTACGTGGATCCTGGTCGTCAGCCACCCCCCACCTGAGCGGGAAGCTCGCCCACTTGCAACAGGTGGTACTCCACGGTCGGAGCTGTCGACGGCTTCATTGATACATCCCCAACACTGTGAGGACTCCAATCCTTGCGGAGCAAGCAGCTCATGGTCTGTACCGGGCCTGCCACCACCAATCCTTCTGCATTCTGCCCGCCTCCAACAGCCTGCCTTACTCAATTCTTCCGCCTTCAACCCTTGCCACCACCAACTACCACCATCTCCACCCACTTTGACCATCGCCAACTCCTCCACTATCGCCTACCTCCCCTCCATTGTCATCGCAATTTAAAAGAGGAAGGGAAAACCATAGACGGTGAAGGGTTCTATAATGAGAATCGTATCCCACAAAACTAGGGATTGGAGATTGATATGAGAGATTTTCAGAAAACCTCCCACCAAAAGTTCTTTATTTAAAGGTTGAAGTTGGTACGCACTCATGGGTAGAAATTATTTTAAGTGAAAGGGTAGAAAATTTGCAATCGGTACCTTCATATGAAAATTACAAATGCAACGTTGAAAAGAAAGGAAAATGGCTCAACTTGGGAAGATTGAACCAACAATTTCAGATGGAATTCTCCAACAACAGATGGAAGATAAAGTAATTAGTCGGGAGACAAAATGTTCTCAATAATTCCCAGTGGACGAGTCGAATTAAAACGAAGCAATTGCATATTTAGAGCTTTTCGAAATTAGGGATTCTCGTCCCTAATTAGTTATTTGAAAATAGTCGTCCAATCATTTGTGTCAAATAAATTAAGATTGATTGTAAACTCGATACTTATGATATATTAAATTAGTTAGGGAGTCAATTAGAATCGGTTAGGATTATTATGAATTCAAATTTTATTCTCTTTCTGATTTTGTAATCCCATCTCACTTGTATAAAGGGGTGGTAGGCAATATAGTTAGCCAGTTCAAGTTACATTATGAATTGAGATCTTTGTTTTGGAGAGTGTATCCATCATTATCCCCCCTCCCAAATTCTAGGGTTTCTCCTCTTAACCCTATCCCATTTTCATCACGCGAGGAACATCGCGGACTTCTTCTCTCCTCTCTCCTCCTCTCAATTGCTCATTTGCATCACCATGTCTCCAAGCAACCAAACACCAGACAGTGCCGCCACCACGAGTAGATCAATCGATGGTCCCTTCATGTCGTTATGTGATCTCCTCTTGTAAGTGAAGCACCAACCAACTCCTGTCTCCACCTACGGTCGAGGAACATTGCTACCTCTCCATATCGAGACACCTTTATCATCGTTGCGTGTAGAATACGTGGAGAACCATCAACAGCCCTCTATTCCCCTTGCACGATCACCGCTAGTGGAAGTGGATGAGAAGGCAGGGTGGCACAGCGTAGGAGAGGGGAGGAGATGTAAGAAGGGGGAAAAGGGAAGAGGGAGGTCAGCCATATTGGGAAAGGAGAGGTCGGGGAGGGAAAAGTGTCGAGAAGTGGTATTGGTGGTAGTGGGAGTATGGAGAGGGAGGCATTGGGGGAGGGGGAAGTGGTGTCGACGATAAGGGCATGAGGAGGTCGGGAGAGGTAGTGGTGGGATCGAGGGTAGGTGAGGTGCACACAAGGGAGCAGAAAGGTAGGGGGGGTAAGGTAGATGACATTAAATCCCATAAAATGGCATACCATCTCTTTATGGAGGAGCCCATGTCGTGCCATTGCTCCCCTTGTGGCACCACCTCCCCTTGCAGCGAGGAAGGAGGTTGATCTTGTGAACCCCTCAGGATCCGGGTACCCGTTTACGCGCAATTCGCAATATATCATTCACATTTAATCACACAAGTTGCACAAATACAGGGAAAATTTTTCGCGCAAATTATGACATTCATTCTCAACACATGACCACAAGTGTAAGAGACAATATGGCACCAAAATTCTTTTCATTAATATTCATATCAGTTTACAACGTATACAAGGATCTTCCATTACATCATATATCCCAAAGTGTGATACAAAAGAGATAGCATTTACATCATTAATTGAACAAAAACTGAGACAAGGAATTCATACCGTCTCGTATATACTCTGTCTCCTGGAAGCATATAGCTACTGAGCTGCAGGCTGTTTGCCTGCCACACACACAAATAGGAAAGAAGAGGCGTCAGCCATTGCTGGTACCTCCTTAAAATTTATAAAAATAACTTGACATTTAATATGTACAAAAGCAGGCAAGTAGAAAGGTGTTATAAGTAAAATCTACATCTACTTGCGTAAGTAAAAAGGGTTTGTTTGTAATGCGTTTCTAATGTTTTCCCCCAGAACCCGGCATTTCCCATATGTCATATTTATATAGCAATTTCGTAATCATGAGTGTATGAGTGTGAATGCATATATCAATTTCCTTAGAGATCAAGTTGGCGAGTGAAAAAAAATGGAAAAGTTGAGATTGTAGAGATCTATTAATATATTTAAATTCTTGGGTAGAGAGAATGGTCTTTTGATCATAGCTTCTCAAATTCTAACTTCAATGTTTAAATTCTAACTTCAATGTTTCAGATATAGCTCCAGATGTTGTAGATGTAGATATGGATGATCTAGATATAGAATCGCCAAGTCTGTTTGGCGAAGAAACTCAAGCGGTGAAGAAGCCTGCAAATGGCTCTCCCGTCTCGCCCTCTAATTGGAAGCGCGGTCCAATAGAGGGATAGGTCTACTCCCCAACTACGCCACTGAGACGGGTGAGAGAGACTCCCTAGAAAAGTCGCTCTAGAAAAACTGCCCGACTAGTACGGGCGGACGAGCTCGTACGTAAAAACTGAAAACCAAGGATCCCCCGCCTGGGTATCCTAAAAGACAGGGTCAGCGGAACTGGTCTAAAGTCAGGATCCCAACGAGGCGTAAAAACACTGCGAGCTCGCGTAAAAACCGTATAAAAGACTGGGATCCTAGACCCGCGCACTTGGCGGCCGCTGCCCTAACTGGACTTCCTATCTTCCGTCCAGTTGAGAGTCACCGCGCTCTCGCACAGTCTGGTGTAAAGGTCACCATAACTGGCCCAATTATCAGATATCAATTATTCACCATCATATGGATGTTTTTGATTCAACCTTCCTTTTTCAAACTTTTAAGTATATCTTTATAGATCTAGATACTTATCAACAACCTTTCTCTTGATTTAGAGTTAGTGGATCATGTCCTAAATATGTATATATATATATATATTTAAAACAGAGTGATCACAACGAAGTTGAGTCTGGAAGATCTAGAAATATTGTCTTTAACCATCTTAGTGAGTCACTAAAATGCACTATACTTCTAGACTTTAGATGAAGTACCCCAAGGCCCTATACTAATATAATGATTATACTTGAAAGAACTTTGAGATTATTTATTATTCAAACAAAACATTTTCCTTGTATTTTCAGAACCTTTATCTTTGCTAGTCTCATTTTAATTACCATGTGTGTGTACCTGTTGTTTTTACAATATATAAAAAAATATAGGCTTATAACATAGGTAATTCAGACCCTTACAACACATAAAAATATAAGCTTATAGATATAGGTATTTTGGTTTCCCCTTTTTCCAAGATTTTTAGAGTAGTTGCCATATTTCTTGAATGATTCTGGAATTTAATCCTCTAAATTTACACAACTTCATTTTTTTATTACTAACGAATAGATATCAGCTTTAGTGTTCCTTGAAACTCTTAATGAGATTCTCCTAGTGCTTAACTTGCAATTTATGGTAAATGAATATGAAACCATGGAACTTAGTTCCTAGAAGCATGTGATAGTGTTTAATAAAATAGAACTTCTGTTAAGAGGAACTAGATCTTGTAACAACCATTCCTTGACTAATGGTACAGCTTAATATAAGATAATAAGTTTCATAATAAAAGCAATTTATGTTACTCACGATGAGTTATTGGGGACCATACAACTACCATTACACACAATTTATAGGTTCATGTATAATCTCACCCAACATATTTTTGATGTTAATTAAGATTTTTTTTTTTTACATCAAATGCTCAATCTGAGATTTAGTGAAATAAAAATCCTTAATCTGGTAAAATCAGACATTTAGGTCTGTATTGATTTAAATTTTTGGGTCCTTGTAAGTGTTTTAAATCAAGCATTTATTATTTTTAGGTTCAGGAAGCAGGTAAAATCAACATAATTTCAAATAACACCAAAATTTCCATTCCAGGATGCAGATTTCACCAACTAAGAACATTTAGGTCTGCATTGATTTAATTTTTTTTTTTTTAGGGACTGGAACAATCAAACCAACAGAAGGCCAATCTTTCTTACTACTACATTACTTCAGATACAACATTCTGGATACCAGGGTGTAATAGGAATTAATTAACAATTCTCAAGGTTTACTTCAGCCTGATTTGATGAGAGGAAATTTATATTTATCAATTCGATGAAAAATAAGCACCGTAGCAGGACCATCCTAATCTATAGATCATAGAGATGATTTGATATTTTAAAAAATCACAAGGGAGAGAAAACAAATGGGATTCTTTGCATGAATGGCAGCAAAGGAATGGCTGAGGAGTGTACTCAACATGCATGGCAGCAATAAGGAGGGGAAGAGGATGGTACCTTGAAATCTCTAAGTTTTAGAGAATTTCTGGGCATGCATGTTGCAGTCCAAGCTTGGCCAGCAACTGAAATTGGCAATTAGAAGCTCCAAAATGTAGTACCCAACTTCCTTGATTGGCTTGTTGTGAGGGAGAGATCTGGAGGCTGCTGGAAGTGATTGCAAATGAGACTCCAGCAATAGAGACACCTCAGTTCTCAATTGAGATGGAAGAAACGAAGGGGCTGATGGGCTGCAACTCCTCCTTCTCGTTGGAGGAAGATGGAATTTAAAGAGAAGGGGCAAAGTGGTCGATATAAGTAAGGGGGTGATTTGCCAAGTGGAAATTTGGGTAGGCCAAATGGAAGGGTATAAATCCAAGTGGTAAAAGACGAAAGTCAAGGGGTATATATATTTTTTTTTTTTAAACAGACTGCTGCTGTAGTCTGCCGATAAAATTTTTTTTTTTATTTAAACTCTTTATTTGATATACTTAAAATCTCCCGTACGCGCACCTCGGGTCTCGGATTTTGACGAGTAATACCTCGTTTTGACCGTCTCGGAATGACGATCGATTTGAGTATAATGTTGATATACTTTCGGTCGAGTTTCGAATACCCGAAATTTTCGGATACGGCTTTTGTCTAAGACTAAATTTTGTAATTTTAAAATATCATATGACCTCCGATTGACGAACGGTCGATTCCGTTGGTCTCGTGTCGTCGAATCGGATCTAATGACGGTCTCGGTTCGTTTCGCGGTTTCCGAATTTGCGTCGTGGCTTTTCACGGCACGCATTGCAAAGGGACCGATTTTTGGTCGATTTCGTCCGAACGACTTTTGATTTATGATCAAATGGTCGTTTTAGGTTGTTTAGTATTGACCGACAACGTTTTTAGGTTCATTAGACCCAAAATCAGACGACTTCGGGTTTGATTGGAAACCGGATGCTACAGATCTGCACTGCCACATAGCATTATGATAGAGCCATTGTCATGCGCATAGCCCCAGCCCTTTGCTCTCAAGCGCGCCACTGCCCCTGTTTTGCTGAATGACTTTTTTTTCGTGAAGGCAGAAGAATTGTATACAGTATACAACAACAGCAATAATGCCTTTTCCCATATTAAGTAGGGTCGGCTACATGGATTCTTTGCCTCCATTCGAATCTATTTTGGGTCATTCTTAGGCTTTAATCCAAATAACAAAGATCCCTTCGAATAATCTCATTTCAACACTTCTTAGGCCTTCCTCGCCCTCTCTTAACAAGTACAACATCCCAAATCTCGCATCTTCTAATTGGTGCGTCAGCTGATCTCCTTTGCAAATGGCCAACATACTTTAAGCAGTTCTTTCTCATTTTATCCTCTATTAGACCTACTCCAACTTTCCTTCTGAACACATCGTTCCGAATCCGATCCTTCCATGTATGACCACACATCAATTGTAGCATATTTCCATTTCTACTACTAACATTCCATGCACATGTTTATGGTTCACAGGCCAAAATTCACATCCATAGAGCATATCAGGTCTCACGGGTGCTTTATAATACTTTTTTTTATTTTCAAAGGAACTCTCTTATCACAAAGAACAGTAGAGGCTACCCATCAAAGGAACTCTCTATAAGTAACATCTCCGTCAATTACCCCCATCATGTTGCAAAATAGATCCTAGGTATCTAAAAGAAAATTTCTTCTAAACGTTATCTTCTCCAATCTTCACCTTGATTCCTTCATTACTACTTCAAGTTTTCAATCAAATATGCACTCCATATATTTCATCTTAGCCTTACTTAAACGAAATCCTTTAGTCTCTAGAGCATGTCTCCAAGCCTCAAGCTTCTTATTTACTCCGTCTCTAGACTCATGAACCAAAACAATATCATCGACAAACAAAATACACAAAGGCACCTCATCTTGAATGTAACTAGTCAACTCGTCCATAATCAAAGTAAAAAGGAATGAACTCAAAGTTGAACATTGATGTAGATCGATGTTGATGTCAAGATAGTCAAACTTCTTAGATCCTTACACAAGATGAAGTCCCATCATACATATCCTTTATAAGGTTGATGCAATGGACAGGTACTTGTCTCTTATCCGAAACTCTCCACAAGATCTCATGTGGTACAGAATCGTAAGCCTTCTCCAAATCAATAAAAGTTATATGAAAGTTCTTCTCTTTAGCTCTATAAATCTCCATTGTTCTCCTCAGCATGTGGATAGCTTTAATAGTTGAACGATATAGCATAAATCCGAATTGATTTTCTGATACCTTGGAAACTTGCATTCGCCCTCTTTCAATTACATGTTATCAAATTTCCATAGTATGACTTGTCAATTTGATACAACAACAACAAAGCCTTTTCCCACAATTAAGTAGGGTCGGCTACATGGATTCTTCGCCTCCATTCAGATCTATCTTGGGTCAATCTTGGACTTATATCTAAAAAACTAAGATCCCTTCGTATAGTCTCTTTCCAACACTTCTTGGGACGTCCTTGCCCTCTCTTAGCCGGCTCAACATCCCAACACTCGCATCTCCTAACCAGTGCATCAGTTGACCTTCTTTGCAAATGACCAAACCATCTTAAGCGGTTTTCTCGCATCTTATCCTCGATCGGAGCTACACCAACTTTCTTTTTGATTGCATCATTCCGAATCCGATCTTTACGTGTATGTCCACGCATCCATCTTAGCATTTTCATTTCTGCTACAGCCATTCTCTGCACATGTCTATGGTTCACAGGCCACAATTCAGAACCATAAAGCATAGCCGGTCTCACGGCTGCTTTGTAAAACTTTCTTTTAATTTTTAAAGGAATTTTCTTATCACAGAGAACAGCGGAGGCTCCTCTCCACTTTAGCCAGCCTGCATTTATTCTATTAGTAACATCTCCGTCAATTTCCCCATCATGTTGCAAAATAGATCCCAGATATCTAAAAGAATCTCTCTTCTGAATGTTATCGTCACCAATCTTCACCTCGTTTCCTTCACCATTGCTTCCATCAAAGGTGCATTCCATATATTCCGTCTTAGCCCTACTTATACGAAAACCTTTAGTCTCCAATGTATGTCTCCAAACCTCAAGCTTCTCATTTACTCCATCTCTAGTCTCGTCAATCAACACAATATCATCAGCAAATAACATACACCAAGGTAACTCATCCTGAATGTGACTTGTCAACTCGTCCATAATCAAAGTAAAAAGAAATGGACTCAAAGCTGAACCTTGATGTAAACCAATGTTGATATCAAAATAGTCAGTCTTCCCCGTCGAAGTCCTTACACAAGATAAAGCCCTATCATACATATCCTTTATGAGATTAATGTATAGGACAGGTACTTGTCTCTTCTCCAAAACTCTCCACAGTATCTCTCGTGGGACGGAATCATAAGCCTTCTCCAAATCAATAAAGATCATATGGAGATTCTTCCTTTTAGCTCTATAAATCTCCATTGTTCTCCTCAGCAAATGGATGGCTTCAATAGTTGAGCGACCTGGCATGAATCCGAATTGGTTTTCTTTTACTTGGGAAACTTGCCTCAACCTTCTTTCGATCACACGTTCCCAATTTTTCATAGTGTGACTCATCAGCTTGATACCTATGTAATTTGAACAATTTTGAATGTCTCCTTTGTTCTTATAAAGAGGCACCACGATACTCCTCCTCCAATCTTCAGGCATTTTCTTGCTTCGCCAAATAACATTGAATAGATTCGTAAGCCAAGTCAAACCACGCTCACCTAAAACTTTCCATACTTCTACAGGGATGTCATCCGGTCCAACACCATTCCCAGGTCTCATAACCTTCAAAGCCTCCTCTACTTCTTTTCTTTGTATTCGTCTATAGCATGCACGATTCAAGTAACTTTCACTACTAGCTAGATCACCCAAAGTGATCTCTCTATTTCCTTCTCCAATGAAAAGTTTATGGAAGTACTGCTCTCATCTAGTCTTTATATCCTTCTGAGTAACAAGCACATGACCTTCCTCGTCCTTAATGCATCTCACTTGAGAAAGGTCTTTGGTCTTTCTTTCTCTTGCTTTGGCCAACCTGAATATATCCTTCTGGCCCTCCTTAGAGTTGAGATTTTTATACAAAACCTCATAAGTTTTTGACTTAGCTTCACTTACAGCCTTCCTTGCTTCCTTCTTCGCTATTTTATAGTCTGTGACAGTTTCCTCTGTTCTATCCTTAGACATAGCTTTAAAGCAAGCTCTTTTAATTTTTAGCTTCTCTTGCACCCCTTCACTCCATCACCACACCTCCTTTTGACCCGGAGCTCCTCCTTTTGACTCGCCTAGCATCTCTTTGGCTACCTTTCAGATACAAGATGCTACTGCCTCCCACATCTCGTTTGCACTACCGCTACAATCCCAAGATAAGTCTTCTAAAACCTTCTCCCTGAAGCCTGATTGCTTCAGCGGAAGATTCCACCACCTAGTTCTAGTGATCTTAGGAACCTTCCTTTTCTTTACCAGCCCTTTTATTTCTAAATCCAAGACTAACAAGCGATGTTGGGTTGTCAAACTCTCTCCAGGGATTACTTTGCAATCTTTGCAACACAACCGATCTCTTCTCCTCAACGCAAAGTAATCTATCTGTGTTCTAGTTGAGCCACTCTTATAAGTAATTAAATACTCCTCCCTCTTCTTGAAAAGAGTGTTTGCTATGAAAAGATCATATGCAGTTACAAAATCCAGAATGACTTTTCCCTCTTCATTTCTATCCCCAAAACCATGACCTCCATGCACACTTGCATACCCTGAAACATCTTTTCCCACATGTCCATTAAGATCTCCACCTATGCAAACCATCTCTCTTTGTGGGATTCCATGTAAAATCTTATCCAGATCCTCCCAAAAAGCTTGTTTAGTCCTTTCATCTAAACCAATTTGCGGTGCATAAACTGAGATGATATTCAGAATTTCTTCTTCACGCACCAACTTTAGCAAAATAATCCGATCCCCAAATCTTTGCACCTCAACCACACAATCCTTCAAATCTTTATGAACAACCACTCCAACACCGTTTCTGCCTTTGTCTTTACTTGAATACCAAAGTTTAAAGCATGTCTTCTCGATCTCCCTTGCTTTCTCTCCAACCCATTTAGTCTTTTGAAGACATAATATATGAATCTTCCTTCTTTCCATTGTATCCACTATCTCCATCAATTTTCCAGTTAAAGTACCGATATTCCAACTACCAATCCGTAACTTCCTTTGCAATCTCTTTTGGACTAACTTCTTTACTCGCATGTGTCCATTATGCGAGAACCCTTGCAAATTTTGGACTGCATCCGGGCGATGATGCAGCGGAACTAGCTTATTTACCCGCATGCGTTCCTCATGCGAGAACCCTTGCAAATTTTGAACTACATCCAGGCTGCGATGTAGCGGCCCTTGCCAATTTTTCATTGCATTCGGGTGATGCAACGTGTCGCAAGTAGGGAACGCCCCAACGAAATCTGCATGTTTGATACCTCTATAAAAAAAATGGTGAAGCCTTCTCCTACTATAAGTAGGGCCGGTTACATGGATTCTTACTCAAATCCATGTTGAAAGTTCGACTACTTTTTACGCTAGCAGTCGACTACCTAATGCAACCCCTACAAGAGGGGATTTGAACCCTGGTCTTTTTGGTGGTATGCACACTACACTACCACCGTACCATTTAAGTGGGTACAAATGATCTCTATAATTCGAACAATTTTGAATGTCTCCATTATTCTTGTAAAGAGGCACTGCGGTGTGTTTCCTCCATTCTTCGAGCATTTTCTTGCTTCGTCAAATAACACTAAATAAGTTTGTGAGCCAAGGCAAGCCATATTCACCTAGAACTCTCCATATTCTATAGGAATGTCATCAGGTCATACACCTTTCCCATGTTTCATAACCTTCAAAGCATTCTCTACTTCTTTTCTTTGTATTTGTCTATAGCATGCGCGACTCAGGTAAGTTTCGCTACTAGCTAGATCACCCTAAGTGATATCATTATTTCCTTGCCCAATGAAAAACTTATGAAAATACTCCTTCCATCTAGTTTATATATCCTTCTGAGTAACAAGCATATGTCCTTCCTCAACTTTAATGCATCTCATTTGAGAAAGATCTGTTGTCTTTCTTTCTCTTGACTTGTCCAATCTGAATATATCCTTCTAGCCCTCCTTAGAGATAAGTTTTTGTACAAAACTTCATAGACTTTTGCATTAGCTATACTTACAGTCTTTTCTGCTTCCTTCTTCGCTATCTTGTAGGTGTAATAGTAATCTAAATAGAAGAATTGTATAAGTTTACAAATTTGATAAACGTGGAAGATAAAATTGATATATTTTTGATGGAATATGTTCATGTTTCAAATGAATGGGAGTTGATCATGAGGGCTATGGTGTAAGAGTTAGTAAGTATGTAAGGGATGTGGATTAAATAAGTATCCAAGGGCACGCAGGTAATAGGCAAACTTTATAGGATTCATGGTATAAAAATCCCTATTATGAAATGATTTAAAATATTGAAGTGTGTATAATACACAAAATGCCTAAAAATTATTGTAATTCATAAACCAAGTTTTTACACATACTTATGTATTAAAACCATAAAAACCTCTAAATATAAAACACATAAAAATATAAAAAATCCATAAAAAGTAAAAATTATCTAAAAAATCTGGAAAATAGTGTATTAATGATCTAATGTGCATAGTATACCAAACTTGTATATATAATAAATTACATATATATTTTGTATTTATATGTAATTTTTTTAAATTACATATAAATAAGTTATAATACACGAAACAACTTAAAATATATGTAAATCCATAAAATACATTAATATAAAAAATCCCGAATATGTATCAATACCTATATAAGTAATTTATATCACATACATATGTCATGTATGCACTAGGGTATACATGTTAAGATGGTTTTATTAAGCCAAAACCACTTTATATAAATGTTTGAACCTACTTCATTCTAGCCTGATTTTTACTACATTCTCAACTCAACCCCTTCAAATAACTATATCAGTCGAAAGTCTTTGCATTAAGCTTTCGATTAAAGACAAGATCTTCTTCATTTAACTTTGATGGAGCTCCAAATACTACAAGAAAATTAAAAGTTTCATCGTTTTTTTGCAGCAGGTGTTATTTGGTTTGGGCCTATGAATGATCGTTGGCTGAAGTACCTTTCATCCAACAACCCTTATTTTACTAATTACCCGCTATATTCAGGCATCAGATCAAACCTATGGCTTATGAATCAAGTGCACCATAGCAGACTCTTAGTTGTCAGATCTTAACCAACATGCACCAAAAGTTTACTTCCATAAAAGCATCTTTCTCTCCATGTGGGTCAATCAATATTCATTGTATGATCATTATAAATTTAAAATTGACTACCTCAAGTACATTGCAACGACATGATAAATACTACTTAACACAACTATATTTGAGCAACCAAAAATTTCGGTGTCCTTATGGGGGAAGCGCAACATTATATTGCATTTCTTATCTTATTATTATTTGTTGTTACTATTTTGTACGGTTGATTACTTTAGTGTTTTATTTCATCTTACCTCAACAGGCAGTACGCAAAGGTATGCAGTAAGGAGTGACATTTTTAGCTTTTTTTTCCTTTTTGTTAAGAGTTAGGATCAAATGTTAGAGTGGGTGTACACCATTAGTGTATTTTCTCTCATTTACTTCCTCTCTTATTTTCTCTCACGACCCCTCTACTCTTTTAAGTTTATTCTCAAAATTCTAGACTACATTCTATCCAGTGTATATAGAAAATTGTGCTAGGTGGCATACATGTCATTATATCATATATTTATCTTGCATTAGCATGAAGAGTGTTAGATGCAAGATATGCCGATATCTCTAACCATAGTAATTACCATACATTTATATGGATTCTCTCTCTACCTATTTTTTTGGGGAAAATATTGCTAATTTTTAAAAAAATATACAATCCATGTGAAACTATGAAAAAAAATACGTGGAATCAATAACGAATGGAAAACATCAATTTATATGGAACCCCTACTCCATAAGGAACGGGATGAAATTATGGGAGAAAGCCACAAAAGGTTGCATCTTCTATTAAGTTTCTCAATGAATGCAGTAAGTGTGTTCCTCTATATTGACCCACCAACATAAGCAAGTTCCACCATGCATTTATGTGTGAGACTAAACAACTGCACACAATAGCGTGGAACATGGAACGTCTAGCTTAGACATACAACACTCAACAAACACAAGCCGACTACATGTAGCAAATACAACTTTCAAACTCTCAATTGCATCTTCTCGTGGTTGTTATCTGGAGAATATGCAATTGTTGTTGCATGCAACTAATGGGCTCTTGAACACTCTGGATACATAAGACAGAGAAAAAGGTCTCTCCAATGAAGACATGTATGAGTGCTACTACCATATGATAATCTGAATAAAGAGCTTTCTATCATGAAGTTATTGCAATATATTTCTCTTAATGAGAGCCTCGAACTGGGTCGCTCTCTCTCTCTCACACAGGCTCGGAGAATGAGATATCGACTTTGGAGTCTATGTGTATCTTTCTGCATCGAGCCTCTGCCATGGATCTTTGAAATACATAGTCCACATTAAAACTCTGAACCCAAATCATGAGTATGAGGACCTATTCAAGAAATGATCACATATGTATGCCTCATATAAAATAAGAAGATGTTCATAGAAACTCCCCCAATCTCCTATATCAATACGGGAGATACAAACCTCATCAAATTTTTCTCTCCTTTTTTCTTCCTCTCTTTTTTCAACCATCATTCTTTTTTTCTTACTTTTCCTTCTTCACAAAATAGCTCCACATAGGTCTTGGCGGACCATTCTTTTCCTTCTCTTCCTTCATATGCGTTCTTTTCCTTCTCTTCTTTCATATTCGTTCTTTTTTGGTGTTCTTTTCAATTTCCCTTTCACCCTTGTGTTTTTCATTTAGATGAAGATGCAACCTTATAAGGTCCAAACAACTAAAAAAGAAAAAAAATAAAACAAAACAAAAAAGGTATAACACTTTCGCTAAAGAGCAAAGCCATTTTCATCTTCCTTCATCTTATGTAAATAGAGTTCCCATGGGAGCCCATTGCCTCCAACTTGCATCATGTGGCATCTCTACAATCGATCACGTCTTCATATTCCGCGTGGTCTGGACGGGGATCCCGTCATCTTAGCATCGACCTCCATGCGTTGTTGTTGCCATCACCATGGTATAAAAAATGTGCCTCAAGGCGTTCAAGACGTGCGCCTCAAGGTGAGGTGGTCCCATTTAGCCTCAAGGTGTGTGCATCGGTCCAAATTGTGAGGCAAGCGCCTGAGGTGGCTGAGGCAGAACGCCTCAAAGCAGGTGTTCTATCGAGGCGCTTTAGTGTTTAGTAGCATTTTATTGATGATATTAAATGCTCCCTAGGTAATTTGAGCAGCTTATAAACGTCTGCTTATTAAGGATGTAGTTAAAACGAATGCCTAAATTTAATGTTTTCCGTGTTCATAACTTCAAATTTACTATGATGCTAGCTGATCGGGCAATGAAACCCTCGCGTTGGTATGGTATGGTACGACAGCGGGCCTCACCCGCCCTTCATGTGCAGAGAAACGATTGTTCAATAATATTTTAATGATAAACATCAAATATGTGTTGATTACTTCTTCCACAATATTTATAGACAATGAATCAATATTTAATTGGATGAAAATATTGCAGAAAGGGATATGGAGTTATCATATCTTCTCTTTGGTGTTTTTATCTATATTACTTCACTATATATTCTTGTATTATGTATTATATGTTGATCAGAAAATATATAACTACATCGACATATATATAATTATAGTTCTATCCGTATTTTTCTTTATAAACTGAGACTTATGCCTCGACCATCTCAAGCTACGTCGCACCTCGATTCCAAGGAAAATGTCTCCTTTCGCCTTTCGTTTCTTTCAAGCATTGGTCATCGCCGCTCGGTTGTCTTGTTAGGGCTAGTGCAGCAATATTTATTGCCATAAAGAAGTAGCAGTGGAAGGCTTGGGAATTGAACTCATAGCGATTGATAGTGAGAATTAGCAAAGGCCATGGGCGATGTGACTTGGACGTAGCATAAGAGCCCAGTGAATTTACCAGAGAGGGAGAGAGAGGAAGTGGGTCCATGATGAACCCAAAGGAAAGATATTTTCACGAAGATTAGAGATCCCTCTTTATATGGGTTGATGCTTAAGAGGAACCGTCTTCGGCGTACGATGTTCGGGCAAGAAGTCTAAGATATCGAACCCTTGTTGGCTCTTCGATGTTGCAACTGAAAAAATTAGATCCTCCCCCTACCCCAGTAGTTGCAAAAAGGAGCGAGACAGTGTTGGTAGTGGTTTTACCATTGTTGACTTTGTTGACTTGATGGGTCTTGTGATGGTTGAAGCTCCAATGGATCCTCCCTTCAACTCTCTTGTGATGGTGACACTCAATGGCAGAGTTTGCATCATGAACTCTATGGCAAAGTGGTGAAATTGCAGATGCAATAGCCTGAAGAACCCCTAGCTCGTAGCCATGATTAAGAATAGGATTGCAACATGAACTCTGAGATAAAATAAAGGGTAAGTTATAAAAAAGGATCTCAACTATGCATCAATTCACAATTAAGGGACTCGTTTTTCAATTGTAACAAAGAGGGATCTTATCTTAAGTTTTTGTATCAAATAGAGGCCTCTGTAAGCTTCAACGACCCTTATATGTCGACGTTTAACCCTTAAGTCGAAAGTTCAGACCCCTATTTGTTACAATTGAAAAATAAGGCCATTAATTGGGAATCGAGGTATGGTTGGGACCCTTTTTTGTAATTTACCCTAAAATAAAATCAAAACTAGAAAAAAGAAACCTCACGATCGACTGCAACATGAAGTTTTAATCAACGTGATCATTTAGCTATGATCGTGGACCAATTATTTAAAGCTTAATTGACTTGGGCTAATTGTACAGTTAATTGTCATTAATACATATACTAGAGTATCCTAGGATATATCCAGGAATCCCAATGTCTAACGGGACTATATAGAACTAGTATGCCATGACTCGTTACGGATCTTTGATCTAAATACTGCTATCTTCCTCCCCTAAATGTTTGTGGATGTCTAGTTCACACTCTAATGACTCTACCATAAATATGCCATCATTAGTCTAGGACGTGTAGTTCTCATGTTGCTTGTATGATAAAATGATTATTTCGAGCCTAAAAATGAAAAGATAAGTCATTATGTGGTTCACCAAGTGAGCTAAAACTATGGTTTGTTTGTCTTGTGTTTTTGGCATAGCAATGTTTGTGTGATTGAAGATCTTTCACTCTTGTTCTTTTCTGTTTTTAAGTCAAACTTGTGCACTTATACCATCTCTCGACCCCCCTACCTCTATGTTGTTTTTAACTTCCTTACCCCCTCCCATTATTTTCCCAGATTCTTGAACCACTGACCAGTCTCCAAGTTATTTTGAAGGCCAAAACATGTTCAACGATCAATTCTTGGTCATGTTTTAATCAATTGAAGCAAACCCAAGATGAGTAATGCTAAAATTGGTAACCAAATAATAGATGATCAAGGTCATGCCTTCACCAACCCCCAAAATAGATCCATTGTCACTCAAAATAGGAGGAGGCGGAGGAGCAAAATGGTAGTGGAGGAGAAAGAGGATCACATAAACAATTAGTTCCTATTAAAGATCAGATCAATCCAGAAGTTCACAGTTTAGAATCATGGATTCCTCAAGTGCAACGGAACTTTGAGCTTAAACATGTATTTGTCCATCGTCTCCCCAAATTTCACGATATTACTCTCCAAAGATTCCTCACAATATGCAACATTGTCCACTAAGTCAGTGGCACTGAGGAATTCATCCATGGGCATAGGCTAGCATATCTGAGGTCAGGGCAAGGTGCGGGCTTTTGGCTAGCGAGGTAGGTGAGGAAGTTTCATAAATTTGGTCTGAACTTAGGTAATAGTGAAGGTCTGGAGCAACTGAGATATTAGTTATCTTCTATCCTTTTTATTTATTCTCTTTTCTTTCTGTCTGCACTATGTAATTTGTCCAACAAATTTCTCCTCTATATAAGAGAACCCTAGGGGCTCATGAATAAATAACTTATTGCATTCTCATATCTCTCTCAACGTGGTCTCAGAGCAACGGTCTGAGACCGGGGCTTATATTAATTAAAAGGGTTTTTATCAGTTGTGCCCCTCCGACATATTGCAATTTCAGTTATGCCCCTCCCTTTTTTGGAATATCAGTTATGCCCCTACCTTCTTGCAAAATCCATAGTGTTGCCCTTCTGTTAAGGTAAAGTAGAGGCATAACTGATATTACAAAAGGGCAGAACTGTGAATTTTACAAGAAGGTAGGGGCACAACTGATATTTCAAAAAAGAGATGGGCATAACAAAAATTGCAATATCTCAGAGGGGCACAACTGATAAAAACCTTATTTAAAAACCCAACGCCGCCACTAGACTCTGTCCTTCTCAAGCCTTGCACAGACCCTTATTCCTCATCTAAGGGTCTGGTACGAGGCCTCGATGAGTTTCCCAAGCGTCGGCCAACTGCTACCCAAGCGCTACCCTAGCGTTACCCATACCACGGACGAGTTTGCTTAGGTATGGTTGTGGAATGAGCATACACCCACAACCACCTCCCTTGATATCCGTGAACACCCATCACTTGTCTACGGTCCCAGTCGTGTACCAATCTAGCACTATGTCAGAAAACAGAATCGATATTCTGTCTACATGTGCCTTTAAAGGTCTAGCATCTATTGTCAAGATATACGGCACAAACTACGTGTTGTGGGTGATGCAGTGCATGAATCTCTTATAGAGACATGGTAAGAAGCATATTCTGATACAGGATGAGCCGAACAACAAGACTGGGACCAATGCCTCATGGGAGGCCGATGATGCTTATGCAAAAGTTTGGCTATCTGGTAATGTTCTGCGGAAATAGCCAGTGATATCTTGAGTCAGCCCACAACGAAGGCAATGAGGGACATCCTCGCAGCAACGTACTCTTAGGCGGGGAATGAGTTGAATATCCTGCAACTCTAGCATGATATGTTTACGATCAAGCAGGGTGATCGTCCTACTCATGCCTTGTACATGTCTCTTAGGGGTATGTTTGAGAGATTCCATAACTACATACCTCTGACGGTCTCACCAGAGCAGCACAAGGCCTATCGTGATTCTGTTATGATTGAGGTTTTTTTGTGAGCCCTTAGCCATGAGGATCTCCGTGAAGAGTGTCTCGGCTTAATTTATATCCCGGGCAAGTCCGGGGTCGAACACAGGGAGGCAAAGGAACAACTTGGGTTTAATTTGAAAACTTAGGTTTAGATTTTCAAAGCGTATTTTTTTATTTTTTTTAATGCAAAGACAAATGCAAATGCAAATATGGATGAATCAAGACAATAAGAAAATACACAATTAGGCCAAATTAATTTGAATAGAAAATTAGTCCAATTCAGCCAAGTTATATTTTTTCTATAATCCTAATCCAGTGATGAATGCAAGACACATTTTTTTGTATTTTTCAAGGTTAAAATGCAATAATGAAAAATGGACATTTTTTATAGATATTTTTGCAATTTTTCGTACAAACAGTAAGCAAAAATGATGAAAAAATTATTGGAATGAAAACATGACGAAATGAGATTACATTATTTTTTTGGAATTTTTTTGACAATATATGAATTTCTTATGGATTTTTTAGTGAAATCGGAGTGATAGTGAGTAAATAATTCCTAATTAATCCACAATGTCAAATTAATCAGAATGCGAATTATCTTAAAAAGATATTTTCATATAGAATCCAGGAGACTTGAAATTTTACAAAAATGTATACGTGGATTTAATTAAAAATCAAATACTAAACTCACTCTACAAATAATTTCAGGCACAAGACAACTCCACTTTAGATGAAGTTTGGATAGTAATTAAAGCACATTTCGAGGCATCATCTCAATTTTTTGTGGAATTTTTAGAGCAACCGTGTGTGAGATATAAATTTAAGAGCTTAATTTGGGTAAAGTATGTAATATTTCAGTTGAACATTTTTAGTTAATTCACAATATCTCACAAAAATACAAATAAATTTTCAGATGGTAGACAATAAGTTGCTCAATACAATGACATTTTTTCTTGAATAAAAAGATGCGAGGTTGATGTCCAAATTAACATATAAGCAGAGGGTTATAAATGCAAAATATGAATAAACTTAAATAGAACAAAATAAGCACAGAGACTGTTTTGTAATTATAAAAACATGAGGAAATAGAAATGCAATTTTTACAAATAATTTTTTTTCCTTCATCTTCCTCTGTTAGGGCGCACGATGAAGAACCCAAAGACGGTTGGGCGACGGGACGGCCGCGCGCGGCCGCGAGGAGGGGGCGGGGGCGGGCGCGCGGCCGCGAGGAGGGTGGCGCACACCACGCGACGGCGAGGCGGCGGAGAGGCGGAGGCCTGGCGGCGCGGTGGCGCGCTGGCGTGCGGAGGGCGGCGCGTCTGGGATCGATGGAGGCTACGGGCTGGGGTGCTGCACGCGCGGCCTTGGTGGGCGAGGAGAGGGCGGCCACCGGCGGCGCAGCAGAGGGTTGGCATGGAGCCGCTGGCGCCGGCGCCGACTGGGGTGGTTGTGGCGGCGGCGGCGGTGGGAACTCCCCACCGCTACTGCCGTCCTTTTTTTATTTTTATTTTTATTTTTTTGATTTTTTTAAAAAATGCTGCTTTGAATTTTTTTGTTTTAGATTTTTTAAATTTTTTTATATTTTCAAACAGGAAACAAATATCTATACAAAAAGGGGGAGAAAAGGAAAAAAAATGGAAGAGAGAAATGATGAAAAAGATGGAGATGATTTGTGATGGTGATGGTATGTGTGAATATTATATGGTGGAAATAACAAGGAAACAAAATGTGAGATAAACAAAATAACTAGGGATATGAGAGAAAATTTACCTGATCTTCGTCGGATTGGCGGAGCAGCTACGTTGCACTCCTGTCGTCCCTCGATCCGATTGGCGAAATAAAATCAAAAAGGCTATGCGAGCTCGATGGAGAACTCGTGGCGCGGAACGGAGCTCCGCGGATCTCGCCTGAAGGAGGTCGTCGCTTGAGGAAGACACTTCGCCGCTGTCACCAACAAAACACTCCAAGCTCTCTCCTTATTCTAATAAAATGGCGGATAGGGAAAAATTGTGGATGTAAAGAGGAATATAAAGTGAAGAGAAAGGGAGGTTAAAATGGAGGTGGTGTTGAATGGGAGGTTAGATTAATGGTGGAGTTGAATGGAGGTTAGATGAAGAATGTAGGGTGGAATGGGAGTTGTTGGTAGAAAAGAAGAGGGAAGTTAGTGTAAAGAATATGATTAGATAAAAGAAAATAAAAGTAGGCTACTAAAAAGAGAAAATAAAATAAAGAGAAGAAAAAGAGTGGGGAATTTACAAAAGAAGATATACAACATGTACATTTTTTTTTGTTTGCTTTTCTTTTTATAATTTTTTTTGTCTTTTTGATAGTAGCTATGTACAACAGGAAAATATAATAAAATACTACAATCAAAATACAACACCACCATGATTTTTTTGTATTTTTTAATAATTAAGAAAGATAAAATAAAAAATGAAGAAAGAATGAACAAACATAATATACAATGTACATCTAGGTCCCAAAACCCAACTTTTGCAAATGAGCTCCGATTTTAATGAAACCACTTCCGTTGGATAGATAATTTTCTAACTTGAACTTTAAAAGTGAGTTTGGTGAATATGGAGTTCATACGGAGCGGGAATTTGGCTTGGAAGTTGGACTTTACGGTTTTTTCTCTTTGGGATCTAGGAGCATTTATTTAAGGTAAAATTTATTTTGTATTTTTGTATTTTTATATACATTTTTTTGAAAATGATAGAGAAAGAATTAGCCAAAAAGGAGTTGAAATGAAATTATTTAAAATACATGAAGTTTTGAACTATTTACAGGTGAAAACTCCTTTATTTTTGCGGCTTTTTATTGTTAATTTATTTTGTAAAATATAATATACAATAATTAATGTATTTTATTTACACGAGTCATTTTGTTAATTTATTGATTTTATGGATATTTATTTAGGAATTTACTTGGGGATTTTGCTAAGATCAAGATATTGAGATGATGAATCGTGGATTCATCAGTGAGATACCCCCTCATTGGACATGTGTCTCCGGCACGACTTTTGATGTATTTCAGGAAGTTCGTTATGAGATTATCTATCATCGAAATCCCACTCACATAGGAGGCTCTCAAGGAAAACAAATGACGACTTGCCATAGAGGGGGAGATGGTCGTGTTACAACCACGTGGCACGTGGAGCATTGTTACTGAGGGATGTAAGTGGGTGTTCACAGTGAAGCATCGAGCAAATGGCAGCATAGATCGCTACAAGGCAAGGCTTACGGCTCGTGGATTCACCCAGACATATAAAGTGGACTATCATGATACTTTCTCTCTAGTGGCTCAGTATTTTACATTGCAGATCATTCTCTCTATTGTAGTAACATAGGACTAACCCCTATATTAGCTTGATGTGACGAATGTGTTTCTTTATATGACCTATAGGAGGAAGTCTACATGTAGCAGCCACTTAAGTTCGTTGTTGAGGGGGAGTGTTAGAAGGAGTCTTAAGCAGAGTCCATGAGCATGATTTCCGAAGCTCTCGGACTTAATAGAGCAGCAGGAGTTCGTGAAATCGATTGCAGATCGTTCACTGTTTGTTCAAAGGTTTCAGAGAGATACTTTTGTTATACTTATTTACGTTGATGACATCATTATTATAGAGGATGATGTGCCGGGCATTCAAGCAGCTAAGGTTTTCCTTGTTCAGCAATATGTAACCAAGGACCTTGATAGTCTATGTTACTTCCTTGGACTGGAGTTTGCCAGGAATCAGCGAGATCTTGTATTGACCCAGAGGAAGTACGTTACGTATCTTCTCTCTAAGACGGGCATGGCGGATTGCCGGTCTGCCACCATTCCCATAGACCCGAGCATGAAGCCATATGATGAAGATACTGACGAGGTAGATAAGAGGAGGTACAAGGAGCTCATTGGTAAACCCTTATACGTGACCATCACCGGACCTGATATATCATATATCCTTTGCAGTGAGACAAGTGAGTCAGTTCATCGAGCATCCAAGACAGGCATATATGGATGCAATCCATATGATCCCGAGGTATCTGAAGACATCACCTGGCACTGATCTTTTATTTAGCAGAGGCACATCCCTTGCCATTACAACTTGCTCAGATGCAAATTATGCGAGATGTCTCAAGGACAGGAAGTCTACCTTTGGCTTTGCAGTGTTTATACGGAGCTCCTTGTATCATGGAAGAGCAAGAAGCGGACGGTGGCTGCCGGATCTAGTGCAGAATCAGAGTACAGAGCTATGGCACAAGGGAATACAGAGATGATGTGGATCATATCCGTTTTGACCGACCTATCTATTGAGGTGCCTCTTCCATGCACCTTCAATGCGATAATCAAGCTACTCTTTTCATTGCCAACAACCCAGACTTCCATGAGAGGACCAAGCATATCGAGGTAGACAGTCACTACACTCGAGGCATGATCCAGAAGGGTTTCATATCTACCTCTCATGTAAGCTCAGGCGAACAAATAGCAAACATGTTCACCAAGGCTCTAGTTAGAGGGTCATTCAAGAGATGTTCCAAACTGAGCTTGATTGATATCTACGCTCCAGCTTGAGGGGGACTGTTGAGATATTAGTTATTTTCTATCATTTTTATGTATTCTCTTTTCTTTCTATCTACACTATGTAATTTGTCCAATAGATTTCTCCTCTATATAAGAGAACTCTAGAGTCTCATGAATAGATAATGCATTGCATTCTCTCATCTCTCTCCATAGAGGTTTTTTCCTTTCTCTTTATTGGATAACATCAACTAATAGCTTCACCACTAAGAAATGGGTTTTTACCTAGATCCAACTTCAAGGAGAGTTTCTTTAGAAATATTTCCATAATAGGTCTAAGGAATGCCATCAACTTCTGACAAATACATGGTGAATCTTTCCACAAAACATGGAAGAGATTCAAACATTTTTTATAGAAGTGCCCTCATCTCAGAAGAAGTCCAACTTGGCAGTTGGTACAGGTTTTCTACGAGGATTTGGCTCATCTTTGTATAGATATGATGATATAATGGTGCATATTCAAAGATATTGCCAATAGTTCAATGACTCATGTGTCCATACACACCTATAAGACTCCAATCCAGCAAAAACCTTAACTCAAGAACATGCAATAAATTCACAATATGAATAAAAACCCTTAGGGTGCGTTTGGTTGGGGGGTTACCCCCCACTTTGGGTGGGTTACCCCCCAAAACCCATATTCACAACCCACTAGTGGGACCCACTCTCTTTCCAACCAAAAAAGTATATATTATACCATCATATCATCTAAAAATCATAAAACACTCAACTTCTATTCACTATTCCAAACTTCAATACAATCACATCACAACAACTACCCACTTTTTCAAATTTCAATACAATCATATCACAATAACTACACACTTTTTAAAATTTCAATACAATCACATCAAACAAACCCTCCCAACCCTTAACCCACCAACCAAACACACAAACACAAAAATAGGTTATCCTCCCCCGGATAACCCACGAACCAAACGCACCCTTAAGAATTAATCAAATATTAACAAAATAGTGAAGATTGGGAGCCATACCTTTAACCAAGGCAAGAAGAAGAAGCAAGAGCATGCAGCAGCAGAACATCAAGCAAAATTTGACCGATATCGGCACGAGCAAAATCTGATTGATATGGGCATAGTTTTGCCCATATCAATCTAAAGGTGGGATTTTTTATTCAAAGATACCCTTTATCAGATGATATACTAATACCTCACGACATATTGCTGATATATCGAGTGAGATGAGCCAATATCCGGGAAAACAATATCTTAGGTAATATAAAAATCCTTAGCCATCGATATATCATCGATATATCGCAAAATTTTGAACCATATTTGTGGAAATCTTATTTCTGTATCATTTTCTTATTGTTCCTTTTGTTCAGTTCTCATACGTAATTTACCAAGGTCTGTCCTCTATATAAGAGAGCTTAGGACTTCAAGGAATAAACATCTCTTATTATTTTTCCCATATGGTATCAAAGCAGCGGTCCTAGGCCGGAGCTCTTGAAATCCTAACCCTAAAACCCCCCTCACTTCCTTTCATCCGCCGCTACCGTTGCCTGGGGATCTGCTTCCCCAACGCTGCCTCTCAGCAACATCGACTGCATCCAGCAACAGCCGCCTGCGGAGTGCGGCCCTGGCCGCATCTCCGCGGCTCTCGCTGCCCCACCTCTTCGTTGCGGCAGTCGTCGTCGACCGCCACTTGTGGCCCTCATTTCCACAATCGTTCATGGTTATTGTGTGACCTTCTTCCCGTTAACGGCAGCACGCGTAGCTCAAGTTGTTGACAACCCCGACGATGATTCTCTACTCCTCTCTTGCATAGAGGTTTCATTATGGTGGTGGATTTGATTGCATAAGACTACGATGCAATCAAAACCCTAGATGTCTACATAGACTAAATCAATTGGTCTATGAAACCCTAGTCTTCTTCACTCGGCGTTATGTCAGAGAGTAAAGTCGATATTCCCGCCACCGGCACCTTCGGAGGTCAAGTGTCGATTGTCAAGATGGATGAAACGAACTATGAGCTTTGAGTCATGCAGTTCATGAGTCTAATGAAGTCCACAAGTAAGAAACACATTCTTACCGAAGAAGAATCGGCTGAGGAGACTGGGGTTTATGCCCCGTGGGTGGCAGATGATGCGTATGCGCAAGTCTGGTTGGCAGGGACATTAACCGTGGAGATTGCCAATGATGTCCTACATCAGCCCACAGGTAAGGCAATGTGGGATATTCTTGCCTCTACGTACTCACAGGCAAAGAAAGAGACGAAAAGATTCTGCAGTTACAACATGATATCTTCACTATCAGGTAGAATGGATTGCCCCTTCATTCGTTGTACACCTCTTTGCACGGCATGTTTGAGAAGCTCCATAGCTTTATGCCGCTTACAAACACTCCAGAACAGCAAAAGACCTATCGGAATGGCACAATGGTTGGCATTTTTTAATGGCTCTCGATGCACAATATGAGGCCGCTCGCACACATATATTGGTTGATGCGACTATTCCTCCCATGGAGGAAGCCTTCCGTGGGCTGAGCAGGATTTCATTGCTATTACCAACCTCTTCTTAGTCATCTTCTGCGATGGCAGTCTCCCGTGATAGAAGGGGTTCTACTCAGTTTTGTGGTTGTGGATCTCGTGGGAGAGGAGGACGCATTCGTCAGCCCTGCTCATACTGTCACCGCCCAGGACACACGAGGATACATGCTACTCCAGGCATGGCTTTCATGCATCAGCTCGCATGGCAAAGCAAGCTGACTCATCTATTGTTGCTCCTTCATATCAGAGATATGATGACTTAGTCTCTTGTTTGAGAGACATCATGCTTCAAGAGGCTCTGTTGCCTCCTCCTTTGCTCCAGACATTGCTGCCTCTGCCGGTGCCAGTACCTCAGGTAGCATTTTTGCCTTTACTTTCAGTCATGGGTTGGATATTACGGAATGGATTACGGATTCCGGTGCTACACATCATTTACGTGGAGATAGAGATCAACTTACAGTTTACAGAGAGATTACTCTAGAACAAGGTCCTAAATGTCGATTTCAGTCACCATTTCGGTGACCGACCGAAACGGAATTTCGGTCAAATTTTGGTCGAAATTTCGGTTATTTCGATCATTTTTTGTACTAGGGCCCCCATATTTCGGTCATTTTGATTTCGACATGATATCGATATTCGACAGAAATTCAACCGAATTTCGCTGAAATTTGAAGCCATGCTCCAGAGAGGACAGTGGTCATTGCTGATGGAACTCACTCCCCAATCACTAAGCAGGGGGAGTGTAGCTTGACACCCTCGATGCGTTTACGGGATGTGTTACATGCACCTGATTTTTCTATGAATTTACTGTCAATTAGTCAGATTACGAAGGATTTGCATTGCAGAACTATTTTTGACCCATCGTGTCTTCTTTTTTAGGACATCCTTACGAGGAGAGTGATTGGTTGTGGTCGTGAGTAGGGAGGTCTCCACCGCCTTATCTGAACTCCATAGCTGGCCTATCATCCCATTCCACAAGGCATGTTTCCCCTAACATGGCACATGCACTTCAGACATCTTCCTCTTCAAAAGATGCGTCATGTCCTTCCTCGGATTTCACCTCGCTCCTCCTTTCAATGCGAGGTGTGTCAGTTGGGAAAACACCATCATTCGGTGTTCCCCGATCGTCGGAGTCGGAGCAATACTCTACTTTTGAGTTATTTCATATTGATATTTGGGGTCCAAGTCGTGTTGCTAATCACCAGGGACACATGTTTTATTCAGTTGTAGACTGCAGTTGATAATTTCAAGCGTCTGTCATGAGTTTTTTTATTGAAAAATAAATATGAGGCTAGAAATATTATTACAGGATTTATAAATGACGTGCAAAATAATTTTTCTTCATTTACCAAAATTGTGAGGATTGATAATGTATTGGAATTTTGTACTCGTGCACTCTCACAATTCTTTGTCTCTCACGGTATCATTCATCAAACATCATGAGCCTACACCTCTCAGCAAAATGGCGTTGCTGAGAGAAAGCATCGCCATCTCCTTGATATCACTCGAGCATTTCTAATTCAGAGCCACGCCCTGTATTCATTATGAGGTGATGATGTTCTTACGGCATGCTATCTTGTGAATCGCATGCCTTCGTCTGTTCTAGGTGAGAAAATACCTTTCTCCATGGTGTTTTCAGATAAGGAGTTATTCTCTTACTCCATTTGTCTTTTGTTATGTTGCGTTTGTTCACCAATTGTCTCCTGGACTTGACAAGCTCTCTCCTAGAGTTGTTAAGTGTGTTTTTGTTGGGTACTCTTAGACGTAGAAGGGGTACATGTGGTATGTTCCAATTCACGGAAAATATTATGTTAGCGCAAATGTTACATTCTTTGAGTCGGTAATGTATTTTTCCCCTACATGCGACAGGTTGACTTCTTCTGATACAGATGATGAGATTTATATGCCACCACCTCCACCCACACCTGTTATACCACAACCTCAACCACCTCCACAACCGCTTACCACAACTCAACCGTCGCCTCCTACTTCTCCGCCACATCCACCATCATTACCGACTTCACCACTTCTCACATCTCACGTTGTTGTCACTCCACCCTTACCACGCTTATATACATACGACCTCCTTCCTCTCACAGCCAACGCCTGTCATCCAGCACGACTAATGTATGTAATGAAAATATTATTTCTAACGATGGGTCTGATGATGTATCTAGCAAGGAACAGATGCAGGAGAATGCTTGCAGATTGAGGATATTCCAAATGATATGGATGTTCCTATTGCGCTTCGCAAGCCGAAACGTGATTGTGCCTCATATCCTCTTGCTTCACAGGTTACGTTTGATCGGCTTACAGGGGAATTTCGGAAGTTTGTTGTTGCTCTATCCACCGTGGACATACTACGGAATTATCATGAAACATTGAAGGACAGTCGCCGGCGTCTAGCCATGGAAGAGGAGATCGTTGCTCTGTAGTCACGGGATACCTGAAGCTTAGTAAATGCTCCTAGCGGAGCATTTGTTGTCAGTTGTAAATGGGTGTTTACTGTTAAACACCATGAAGATGGGAGCCTTGATCGTTACAACGCAAGGTTGGCAGCATGAGGATTTACACGGATTTATGGAGTGGATTATCTAGACAACTCTACGAGTCCTTTCTGTTGCATTAGTGCATGATTGGCCTTTATATCAGCTGGATATTAAGAATGCTTTTTTGTATGGTGATCTTCAGGAGGAAGTTTACATGCAGCAACCTCTGGGGTTTGCTGCTAAGGGGGAGTATCGGCGGGTTTGTAGACTTCACAAGGGAATATATGGCCTTAAGCAGAGTCCACGGGCATGGTTTCAAAAGCTCTCTGATCTTATCGATAAGCGGAGATTTAAAAGGTCAAATGCAGATCACTCATTGTTCATGCAGAGAACACCTAGATGTACAACTGTTATCATGGTATATGTTGATGATATACTTGTTACAGGAGATGATGTGCAGGGGATAAAGAAGGCAAAGGAATTCCTAGGATGATTGCTTGTCATCAAAGATAATGGCATCCTAAGATACTTCTTAGGGATAAAATTTGCTAGGAATGTGCATGGTCTTGTGATGATTCAAAGGAAGTATGTTACAGTTATACTAGTTGAGACAGGCATGAGCGGATGTCGTCCCTCTACCGCTCCTATGGATCCCAGCATGAGATTGTATGATGATGATACATATGAGGTTGACATGAGGAGATATAGAGAGCTGGTGGGAAAACTCATGTATGGAGTGAGTCATAATATGATATCTCCTCATATTTATGCATGTGTAGATGCAGATTATGCATGGTGTCCTAAAGACAGGAAGTCTATTTTGGGATTTGGTGTGTTCATAAGCAGTTCTCTTATTTCTTTGAAGAGTAAGGAACAAACTGTCGTTGCTAGGTCGAGCATCGAATCATAATATAGGGCTATATGGCGCGAGCAAGCACAGAAATGATGTGGGTTCGAGCTGTACTAGTAGATATACATATAGATGTATCTCTTCCTATGCAGTTACAATGTGACAATCAAGTTGCCGTGTCTATTGCAAACAATCATGTATTTCATGAAAGAACAAAGCACATTGAAATAAACTGTCATTATACAAGAGATATGATCCAGAAGGGCTTGATTTTCACCACTCATATCAGTTCAGGAGATCAAACTGTCAATATCTTCACCAAGGCGTTGCTCAGAGGATCGTTTCAGAAATGTTCATCCAAGCTGAGCATGATTGATATCTATACTCCATCTTGAGGGGGTGTAGAAATATTTCTTATTAGTTATTTCTGTGGCGTTTTCTTATTGTTCTTTTTGTTCGGTTCTCATATGTAATTTACCCAAGTCTCTCCTCTATATAAGAGAACCTAGGGTTCCAAGGAATAAACATCTCTTATTATTTTTCCCACGATGTTCATTACACAAGATGGTGGCATTATATAGAAAGTCGTTACCATCTAAGAGACACGTCTCTTCATAAAGACACAACTCTTCCCTAAAAGACACTTCCAAGGGACACATCTCTTAAACTTGCAAAAATAATACAGAAATAAAATACAAAAATGGAAAAAATTAACTAATGAAAATCGGCATGAATCAAGTGTGATTGGCTACATGGAGTTATTGCCTCCTAACATATCTAATTTAGGCGTATTCATGCTTTGATATAAAAAGAGCCATCAGATCATTTAATTAGTATATTCCTTCGTTATATGCTCCTTCAACTCGTAAAATGGTAAAATCATCAAAAGTGGAACATTTATTAAAACTTATAGTTGTACTAATGAAAGGTCATCCGATTTCATGGGATAATATCATGTATTGATGTTCATTACATGTGCATAAGAATCGATTAGCACATTATCATGAAAACATGACATCTTGCATTAAAAAAAATCTGATAGGATTTGAAAACCGTCTCGAGCGCATGGGAATATGTAATATAGATCATGTTGCACAATCTTGGTCAGAATCCATGTGTGAATTTTGTAGACATTTCATCCACTTTAAAACCTATATCAAGTGGCATGGCGTGTGTGTGCCAGAAGCATAAATATGTATTGGTAAAAATGTCAACGATGGTGAAATCCATGTGGACAATATCTGGATATCTTCTCACAGGTTGCGTATGTTCCCTAAAGCACACCAAACATGAATTCATATTTACAAATATTCCACCCTTCGGCGTTTATAAATTACCAAATGTGAATGTCGTATCACAAATATAGAATTATAGTAAAGGTGAGCAGTAATTGATCTCAAATATATTTTCGAGCACCAAAATTTTTGGAAGGTTATTTATAGGAAACTTGGTTAAAATTTTAAAATTACTGAACAAGAAAAGCTATACAAAGAGGAGGTTGATTCCTAGTCAGATTCCTACTGAGCATAAGCATTTGAAGGTAGGTTGTTTCAAATCCATGCAATTGAAACAAGGAGTATGAGAACCACGAAGAAGGAACTTACCAGATATGGTCTGACCATAATTGGAATATTCAATGAACTGGACATTATTTGAATTGAGCAGCTTCCAAAACTCACTGTAGTCAATTCTATGCGAATTCTCAGGGTCCCATTCTGTTCCCTTCAATTTTCCTTGCAAGGCTAGTAATTTCCTACTCCAAGATGAAGCCATGACAAGTTGTCTTTCTAATTGCATATTTGACTTACTCTCAAGTTCCTCTAGCTTGCTAATGCGCTCCTTCTCGGTTTCTTTGAGCTTCTGTTGAACAGTTTTACACAGATCAAAATATGCAATTGCATTACGAATCATCGGTATTAAAAAGTAGAACAGCAACTGCATTTTTTATTTTTTGCAATTCAGAGCAATGTGTGTGCGCGTCTCAATTTTCAAGAATAAAATCTCGTTACATTAAACATGGGAGGCGTACAGCAGTTTGAGACTAAAAACTGTTACATGCAAGTGACCGCATCTTGATCAGAAACATGTTATATGATAGAAGGCCCATCCAGTTCAGATGTCACCGCCCAGGCTACCTTTACATACTAAACATCCACATGCTTTCCCACTGAACCACCAAATATTATTTTATGTGCCAGGGAAAGATGAACTCATTGATGTCAAATTTGTCATGATAAATCACATCAAGGGTTCTTCATAAAGATAACATTTTAAACCAAATACACTATATATTGTACCCACTGCCCAAAAAATTCAAATATGGTCACCCACAAGCATATTTCTCTTTCCACTATCGCATATTTCATCAGATGCCAGTCGCAGTGGGAATTTCCATAGAAAATGCACGCACTCATGTATGCACTCACACAAGCCCTTGTCTCCGTGTAACCGCATATATTGCGAAACCAACCCACAAGCTTGGCACATTCATACAACTTTGACATCTACCACTACCAAAGGGATCGTGCATTAGACATTATATTAAAAAGGTAACTTTTTACGAATTCTGAGACTATCAATGCGGATCCCCAATGCAAAGTGCAACATTCACAGGCAACCGGAACTTGATAAACTAAGAGTTTAAAAGGCTAAAATTCCAATAAGTAAGCGGAACTGCAGTCGTCAAGTCCAACACAAAGGACCTGAAATTCACCACCCTCGTAATTTCTGCTGTAAAAACTAATTAAAGGAAGCGGAAAAGAGAATAACATAATTCGACCTCAAAGAGCTTCATGGCGGCGTCATCCTCCTCCGGTGTTGATTCGGCGGCACTCTGGAGCTGCGGCTGATTGTAATCGGAGCAGGAAATCCTTAACAAAGGGCGGGATCTCCCGTTGCGTCGCCTCCGGAGGGCGAGATTGGCACGAGGAGTGGAGAATGGGAAGAGGGGAGCCGGGCGGAGCAACGAGGTGGCGATCGTAGCTCGAGAGGCAGGCGGAGAAGCCATTGCTCTCCCCCGTTCTCCAATGCCGACGCAGATTATGGTGTGAACCCGTAGGGGAAGTGGGCTTTATCCACTGCTGATCAGCAGCACCAGAGTCGCAGCAGTAGCCAGTAGGGTAGGGTTTAAGGAGGGAGGCGTCTAATGTGTGCGAGCCCGGGCTTGGCCGTAATGGGTTTGATCGAGCCTGGATATTGGACAAATTTGCCCTCGAAGATCTTAATTAGATATCATGCGTCCAATGCGTGGACAAGGACAGCTGCTGCTGCGGTGGGGTAACGAGCACTACTGATGATGCATGCCGTGTCATCACCTCACCCTACAATAGTCGATGAAAATGGATACGGATACGAATATAGATATAATCATATCCTTATCTATTTTAAAATACGAATACGAATGTGGACATGAATATAGACAAATGTGAAAAATGTGTTACCATATCCTTAAAAGCGAATACGAATGTAAAACGGCTACGAATCGGATACGAATAATAACATAAATATTTAATATATTAACTAAAATATGCATGTTTAGGATTGTTTACACATAAAATAGATGTGCTGAATATAGTAGTTTTACAACAATTATATCAAAAATGGTGAATGCAATCATAAAAGTAGTTACACACAGTTATAAATAAATCTATTGTTATACTTATGTTCGAAAACGAACATACGAATACGAATGCCAATATTGGTAAATGTCAAAGTGATATCCATATCCGCATCCATTTTAAAAATGAATACGAATACGAATGTAAAAAATGTATAAAACGAATACGATTGCCGATCGGATACGAATATGTTCACATTCGTTTTCATCCCTCGTGCACCACAAATTTGTGCATGTCAGAATGAAACTCTTCCTTTGAATGTATGTGTGATTCGTGTTGGTCTTTGTTGGCCTGATATTGATAAAAAGGCATCGCACAGTGCACCTCAAGTGAGGGGGGAGGGGTGCTAGGCTAAAGGTTTGGGTGCCGGTTCAGGATGAAGCATGGTGTGTTAGATATTCTGATCTGAGGGTGGAAATTGAAACACGATCGATGGCATGCATGATGCCTTTGTTATTTCGGTCAACAATTGATAGTAGGGGAATCCACGACGGAGATGAGCCTCCGATCTTTGAGGATAGCAACTATAGATCGGTGAAACCTTTCTTCCTCCCCTCATCTTCTCCATCGATGCAGGTGCATAAGTTTTATCTTCGGTGGTCGATACACGACCAGGGGTCATCGGGGTTGATATTGATGATGCTCTAAGGAGGACCCCACCTGTCGTGTACCTACAAGAAGAGGATGTTTGAAGCATGGGGGTCTCGACCTGATCGTGAAGGTGCTGGTAAGGGAATGGTGGGCGGAGGCTTTGTCGTGGGAAGGTGAAGACGTATGGATTTTGATGATGAGGCATTTGTCGGTGATCAGAGTTGGGTGTTCGCAAAAGAAGAGTATGACGGTGGCGTGCGCAGGCGTATGGGAGGAGTTAACGAAGAAAAAGAGAAGAGACTAGAAGAAGGGAAATGATGAAAGGGTAACCTGGGGTATTGAACGTCGCCAGAAGAGATGGTATAGCAGAACTTCTCTCTGGCTGTCACTCAAGTCCTTCAACGGAGAGGACGAGCTTGGCTGCTATCTGGGTGAGGTTGGCAAGACCACGGATCACGCCCAGGAGGGTTTTTGCCACGAGTCCAAGGTCGTTGTCACCAGCCATAGTCCTCCGACCACCTCCTCCCTCTCTTGTTCCAGTGTAGAACGACAAATGGATTGAAAGGTGGTCAGATTGGAGACTTAAATTGGGCAGGGAGTGCATAAGGGTACATGGTGACAGTGGTAGAAGGGATTAGGACTAAGGATCTCAAGTAGTTAAAGTCATGGGGTTCTACAAGGTCGAGGCTATGGTTTTAGACGATAAGGATAAGGTTAGTTGGGTTCAATGAGAGTTGGTTTTAGCCGATGGGGGAGATCAGGGAGGAGTGGAGGAAGGAGATATGGTGTTGGAGGTTTTATTGACCTTGGTTTCAGGGAGAGGATAACACGAGGAAGAAGGGATAAGGGGATAGGATAGAACTAGGAGGTTGATCTACATGTGGTTGAAGTGGATCAATACATGGTTGATGGATTGGTCGTTGGGGAGAATGAATGGATGATGTAGAGGGGTTGTAGCCTTGTAGGCGATGAGGAGGTCTATTGTCGAAGACGGGGAATGACTTGGCCGATGGGGCCGATTGGTGGGTAGGGAGGGGATATAAGTAGGAGGAGAGAGGATGGTCATTGGATCATCCCAGATCCAACCATGGAACGATGGTCACGCGAGTGACTCACGAGGGCACCTGGAAAAGGGCAGAATTATGGAGGTTGTTGGATCGAGTTGATCCAATGGGCAGGGGGAAGAGGTGCTGGGGATAACGGGGCTTTGATTGGTGGAAGGGTGCATTGACTGGAAGATGAGGTGGGAGAATGAGGATGAGCCACTTGGGTCATTGATTTTGATCAAACGCAAAGAAAATGCATAAAAATAGAAAGCGGCCTCAAATGCAAAAAAATCAAAACTGAAATGTGGTAGAAGGGATTAGGATTAAGGATCTCAAGCAATTAGAGTTGTGGATTCTACATGTCAAGGCTATGGTTTTAGGCGATAAGGATAAGGTTAGACTGGCTCCATAAGAGTTGGTTTTAGTCGATGTGGGAGATCAAGAAGGAGTGGAGGAAGGAGATAAGGTGTTGGAGGTTTGATCGACCTTGGTTTCGGGGAGAGGATAACGGGGAAGAAGGGATAAGGGGATAGGATAGAACTAGGAGATTGATCTATAGTTGGTTAAAGTGGATTGATACGTGGCTGATGGGTTGGTCGTTGGGGAGAACGATTGAGTGTTGCAGAGGGGTTGTCGGTGACGAGGAGGGCTACTATCGGAGACGGGGAAGGACTTGGTTGATGGGGTCGATTGGTAGGTAGGGAGTGGTTGTATGTGGGAGGAGAGAGGATGCCATTGGATCACCCTATATCTAACGATGGAACGATGGCCACGCGAGTGACTCGTGAGGGAAGCTGGAAAAGGATGGAATTATGGAGGTCGTTAGATCAAACTTGATCTAACAACATGGGAAGAGGTGCTTGGGACAATGTGGCTTTAATCGGGGGGAAGGGTGCTTTGAGCGGAATGTTGAGTGGGTGAATGGGGCTTAGCTACGTGGATCATTGACTTTGAAGAAATGCAAAGAAAAATAAAAAATGCATAAAATAGAAAAAAAACTCAAATGCAAAAATTCCCAAAATGCTAAATGCACCCTACAATATTGATGAATGATTCAGCTGTAAATGAACGCATGTGTGCAAGTTATGCATTATGTGTTTGAGATTTTTATGCATATAAAATACCATTTTTTTTAGTTTTGTAGTTTTATTTGATTTTCTGTAGATAAATAAATGTATGCAGAATCAAACATGATCTGAAATAATGTAATGGACATAAATACAGTTTTTTTATTTTCATGTGTCCGTAAAAGGTTAGAATAAATTAGTGATGTGAATTGTTTATAGTTGAATATGTCAATGTGATCAAGTCATGATCTCTTTTATGACTTTTCTGATATTTTTGGATTTTTATTTCTATGTAATTAGTTAGAAAATGAGATGAAATCAAAAATAAAAAGAAATAAATCAAAAGAATTAAAAATATATGTAAAATAATAAGTCAAAGATCAATAAATATGTACAATATACAATTTGATCCCAAAACTCAAGTTTCACAAATGAGCACTGATTCTTTTGAATTTGATCTCGATTTGTAGATAATTAAGTGCACGTTAATTTAAAATAAGTGTAGTGAAATTGAACATTGTATGTGAGAGATGCATGCTTTTACAACTTTCTGTCATAGATTTAGGGTTTGGATTTATTTCACATATATAAAAGTTAGTATTTTATATGATGTTCTATTGATTAATGTTAGCGATACACGCACAATTGAATTGGTTTCATGTCAAATTGAAGTTGGTGTGAATTGATTAAACGGGTGAAATTAGGTGAATATAGACATTAAATACGAATCCGGTGTGAAATGCTAATAAATGCAAATTATTTACAAGTACATGAATGTTAATTATGAGTTATAAACATATAAAAACATTTAATTACTCGTATCAGAGTTCTATTTCAGTTAATTAGAGCGATAAATCACAAATTCGTCAGCCCTCTACACTTAAACCTTGCTCGTCCCCGAGGGACTAAAGAATGAAGTAGTGAAAAGAGATTGGGTTCCATACAAAGATCATGAATAAAAATATAAAAATGGAGCTCGACCTGACCTTTAGATTAATATTTTGGCGGAACTCTTGTGAGAATCAAGTCTTTCAAATAAAAAATCTACAAGTTATACAAGTCATTGTACAGGTTCGGCTCAGAAGTCATCTCAGATCCACCCCCCTCCCAAAGCATACTCCGTGAACATTGAACAACTGTCTCTTGTATGTGAAGGGTGTTAGCTCTTCCCATTCAAAATGTTGAACTACCATGCAATCTCCTCCTCCAGTAACACGTCATCAGGAAGTCAGGTATTTCCTTCTAAGTTCAAATACGGGTAGCACTATTAAAAAGGAGAAAGAAGAAAGAAACCATAGCCTAGTCTTTTGGCTAAGTCTCTTATTTAAAGTTTGGCCAGTGTAGTCAAGTATTCGCTATGCAGGCAACAAACCATTATGGTCAAGAAATTGGGACTCGATTTTTTTTGCTCTGCATTTATTTTTGGGCTCTTTATTTTTCTTTGAATTATTGTCATTTATTCATGGAACTTTTTTTTTGTGAGGGGGGGGGGGGGTACGAAGGTGAACATCCATGTGAGCTTGTTCCATTGGCCCCCACCTCAACGGAACGACTGAGTACTAGCATACTATTCCCCATCCATAACTTTATTTAAACCCATACTCTGGTCTCTAATGAATGAAGTTATACAATCTTCCAACATCTTGTTTGACTCGTGCTAAGTGTTAGTGCTAGAATCCATATATTCTCCATTCAAGAGTCGTACATCAGACGAGGCGACGAGTGTGTAGTGTGAGGGCATGTTTGGTTAGTGGGTGGGGTGGAGTAACTTGTTCTTGAGTGGGATGGTAAGATGGATAACCAGATTTGGATAGTCGGTGTTTGGTTGGTGGGTGGGTTGAGATGGAGTAAGATGTGACATGGGTTGATTTGATGATTAATTATAGTTACTGTGATAATGATTGAGCAATGATTAGTGGAAATAGATTGTATAAAGTAAATTACTTAAACTTATATAACTACTTTTGTATTTGAGAATTTACACTACACACCTCAATGTTTATTCAAAATCAAACACATTTTGTTTAAAAGGTGGAGATTGTATAAACTAATGTCTGTGATTTTCTATATATACTTTCGTTTTGGATAATTTATTGTACACGCCCGATAAATTTTTCACAATATAAAACATTTTAAAAAAATGATTAGACACATGAACTATTAACTTGGTAAAACTGTATTTTTTAGCAGGAGTGTATTTTATCAAGTAATTACAATGAATACCTAAATAAAATATATTTTGTGAATTTACAGTGCACATCCCATAAATTACTCCCAACAAATATCATATCTTTTGTTAAGGAGTATGTTGAATCAGGTAATGACTATGATTTATGACTATGTTAAGGAGTATGTTTGCCATTCAAAGGGATTGGCGCGCAGCTTGTTGCCCGTCTCCCATCAATTTCTATGTAACTTTGTCTGACATGATAAAAATTGGAATATAGTGCTATGAAAATCACTTAAAAAAATACAACATATGTTGTACAGTAATGGATATATGTCATCATAAGAATCTTACATACCCTGCTTATACAATATTTCATCAATTTCGAATGAGAAAATATTTATACGATTTGGAAAGAGACAGCCATCTTTTTTCTCATGCACCACCAACAACACCATTTCATAATTTGGGCATCTTCTACCTTTTACCATATGCTGGAGTAATACAATGTGGTGCCATGCCATCGTATTTTAATTTCCAATATGTTACAGGTAGCCAACCAACCTCCTCCCCACCCCCAGGCATAGTCCCACCATACCATGACTACAATAACTAATAAGAAGACAACCTAAAAACTGTCCTTCATGCTTATCAATCTTGTGATCTTCCACCTCATCCATTTCTACACTTCGCATTTGTAGACGAAGCGACTCGACCATGTCCTTCAACGGAGATCTCGTCTCCCTTCATCATATAGCTCGGAGTAGAGGCATCCAAGTTCGTTGTCCTTTTCTTGTATTTGTTTCATGGTATTTTCAAGCTTCCGGCGAAGTTCATTATTTTCATCTTCTGTTTCCCACAATCGTTGGGCGATAAAGAAAAACTCATCTACGAGATTTTCTATTGTTATGGGTGCAAGCACATATGGTTGTCGATGATCGTACCGATTCAGTGAGCAGACATAGAAGAGTCATGTTACCAGATATTGGTTTCCATTTTCGTAGTTCAAAAATCAACATGTATCCACAACGTCATCTTACAGTTGAGCTCATTCTATTCGTCCTACAATTTGAAAAGCAAAATTAGTACAAATGCAAGCAATTAAGCGATCGGGCTGGAAAGCGTAAGTTGTTGTGCTACTAAGATATGCATAAGTTCTACTCTCCAAACACTTCATGTAAAACATGGGGAAGGACATTATGATACATTCGAAGGACATAATCATAAATTGAAGGTTGAGGACTATGACTTTCTCCTTTATCTATTATTCCATATCGCATGAGCAGTTCTATCTCGCAGGACCTCTCCCTGCTGAATGTCATCATGAAGGATGCCAACTACATGATGCTGGTCTTCATCAACCTCCTCAGTCAAGATGTCCTATCCGCCATCTTCGGATATTGAATCTCCTCCATTATGCCGTATGAAGTTGTCAATGATGCATGTGGCTCTAACAACATCACTTTGAATGTCAAAGGGGTACGCCGACATTTTATGCAAGCAGTGGAACATATTCTTCCATACACTGAAGGTGCACTCCACAACATTGCGCAAACTAGTGTGGCGATGGTTGAATAAGTCCTTATGATTTTTGTATTGACATCCACGTGCCCTCCAAGCAGGAAAATGGTGTAGGGTACCTTTATATGGATCGATGGATGTGTCTGTATTCACATAACCACAGTCTACTAAGTACTTGCAGCACTCAGGAACAACAAAGAGCCTCTCTCGATAGAATCACATTGAAATTTCATATCTGCACAAGATCCCTCACAACCAGCAACAACATAGGTAAATCATTGATTGAAGTCAACAACAACCATACCATTTTGTGACGGATATAGTTTCCTACATTGGTAGGCTCCTTCTACTTTCAGATCAACATGAGTTGTAAGGTATGTCCTATCCATAGCTCCTATTACCCCCTATCACAATGATGGAAAGCGATGGAAAATGAGAGCACTCGTAAGTTTGCACACACACAACATAATTAGTACCATAAATTACATCGAAGTATGGGTAGTATCGGGTATCCGAGGTGATTTTTTATGAGTCACAAGCGGAGTCAATCGTATATATATTCCTCCTCCAAAGTCAATATCTTCACGAGAACATTTTTAACGTGATGCGATACAATCTCTGTGCTATGATGGAAGGACTCCTGGATGATTATATTCGAATTAGCATCGGTGGAGGTATATAGGAAGATGCAAACCTGCTTGTCCACATCCATATGTCATATCGGTTTTAATCCATGTTCCACCGAGACTTTAACTAACCTCCTCAACATGGGTTGTCGCATTCAAAAATTTTGAAAAGCTCGATCGTCATGCATGGCCAACATCTCATTAACTCATTCACGCACGTTGAGAGGCTGTGTGTGTAAAGGTTGGGGGATCCGTCTGCCTCTTAACTCCCACAGATCTATCTCGATTGCACCCACTACTCCTACGCAGGCTATGAAGACCGGATCGCTAACATCCTCAAATGGATTGTAGCTACGCATCGCCATCCCTATCAAAGGACTATAGCCAAGTCAGATATCCTCATACACAATTCTGCAACAAGTACTTTTTACAGTGGGAAAATCAAGAAACATATGAGAAATTTACAAAATGTCATCCTCTTTAGGTTATGTCATCCCATGTAGGCTATGTATTCCTTGCACAAGATGTCTATTTTAATGTTATAATAGTTCCCGTAGGTTCAATCAAGCCAAACGCTAGAATGAATGTTCCAATAAAGTAAGGAATATGTCAACATGTGACTACATCTAGCAAGGAAATCAAGTTAAGTAAAATATCATGCATTATCGTAGGAAATTATTTGCCAATTTATGCATTTATCCTGCAAGGAAACTTGGTTAAATATAACTTCCAGCAATATATGCATGAAATGAAGCCAATTAAGCCAAACCTCACAAGCTATTTCTGTCCCTGCATGAGACTATGGGTTAGACATATGATGATTCTAAAATAGCCGACCACAACCTGTAAATAAATCATGATTCGGAAACCAACATAGAGTGAAATAAAATATGCCAAAGATCATCATGCATTGTTCCTACGTAATTAGATCAAACGAAGTGTGAGTTATGAGTTATACGAGAGTCTATGTGAAGTAGCGAAATAAAATTTTGGAATGTGAATCATCAAGGTCGGGTATTTCTTTCGATCCATTCATTCAACTTGACTGGATCGCCTCTGACACAGTAGTAAATATTTCTGCCACCCATTATCGATAACTTCTCAGCAATCCTCTCAAACTGATCGATGCCCATGTCCGACGTACAACGCTTATTTCCTTGCACGCTGCATTTTCTAATACATCAGGATCATGTCTCACCTCGACCAATTTGGCAGGCAACGAACTAAGAAAGTTCTCTAGCAATGTCTATCTCGCTAAAGTCCTCGACCCTCCACTTTTTGACCGCTTGCTCCTTACACTCCCTCCATCAGTGTTCCTCTTTTGAGAAGAGGGTGTAGGTTCCACCTCATCACTATCATGCATTTCCTCCATGGGTTCGAGCATACATTCATCCATGAACTCACCGAAATTTAGCTCCCTTTGGCTAACCGACGGTCGTGAGGTAGATGCCCTCATTGGTTGCTTGTCCCTACCTAGTTGAGAGGACGTTGCATGCACTCCGATAGTGGTGTTTTTTTCCAGAAATCTATATGTCTCCAAAGTGCAAGAAGGGCTTGTTGCGGTATTTGTGATATTTATCTACAAATTGTCATACACCGTTATTAGAATGAGAGTTACGAAAATGACAAGACATATCGTGGAAAACAAGCATTACCTCAAACTAAACATCATTTGATAGAGGAATCAGCATGTTGGATATGGTATCCCATCCCCATTATGACTTGTTGTGGAGGTGAAGATATGTGTTATAGTCCTTCTTCATTTCTTTCCATCGATGTTGAAGCTATAGCTCCGTATAGTGAGCGCCGGTTATTTCATTGAAACTCTTCACAATTGAGTGCCATACGGGGACTGTGAAGGTGTTTCCAGCCCAGGATGACTCATGCTCTAACATTGCATCAACAAACATCCTATCTAATGGCGTGGTCTAGTGCACAACGTGGTTGGCAGCCTAGCTTGTTGGGATATCAGACGGTACCTCTGGCTCTCCCTCACCAAAAGGCCGCCATGCAAACATCTCACTTGAAGTGGTCACACAAAGATGCATCTCGGATTTTACAGTGGGGTGCAATGCACTTCTGATCTAAAAATACAGTAAATACTATAGTTGACATAAAAAAAGACATTCCATTTTGCTTACCTTCCGCTTTTTCATAGGATTCTTATCTTCCTGCTATTTTTTGGGGGATAAGGAACATACTATTTTACAAGGTGAGAATAATATGATCTCAAAAATAGCAACTTAAAGACACAAAGTATCACTTGTGATATTCTTACTCTAGATAAACAGAGCAATGAAAATGGACTGGTTAATCACAAAAAAATATGACACACTTCTGGCTTGAAGCCTTGAACAATGAAAAATAACAACTTTCTCCCTCTTTGCAAATCTTAACAGACAATAGTTGGACTTTTTAATGTGTTTTCGTTAGAATAAACATGATCTTTTAATTTTAAAATTAAATATTTTACGAGAATTTATTCACATGCATGTTACTTTCGTAGATCTATGCGTAATGTATAAAATAACAATCACAAGGAAAATATAATTGGTTGTAGGATAAAGCAATGTTACCATACTCTTAAAAAGTATTGATGCATATAAGTTTACATGCTTTTATGCTTAAAGATATGTAGACACCATTTCCAAAGGATGTTGAAATTTTTTACTACATTTGAAAGTTATTGATAGCAATCACATGCAACTATAGCTAATTCACTCGGTTTCCAAACAACAATTGCAATTAGATGACAAAGCAGAACCTATTGCCATGTAATTTTCATTCCACTTTCTGTTAATGTTATGGTTTGTTATTTAGTGGACAATACCGATTCTTCTATAAATAATTGAATACTTTGTAAATAATCTAGGTTTATTCATCCAAAGTGTCTTTTCTATTCATACGGTTTCTTTTGATCAACCTTTGAATGTTATAACCTTTTTTGTATGCCCCTTTGGATTCCTTAAGTTGGTCTAACAAATTATTATAGTTGTTTACACTACAAGAAAAAGCAGGAATGGAGAGCACATCCGCACGAGGGATAGGTGAGCATACGCGATCGGACATCAACTGGCAAGGAATGGGAGACCACACATGCTCGACCCTTGACTCACCAATCAAAATTTAGGTCAATTTTAGCATCACACCTTTTGAATTTGTGAGCGAGCATTCGACAAACATATGTGCTCGCATGGAGTGCTCCCCCATTTGAAAATTTTAAGCGGCATCCAGTTGCTTGTTATGAAATCTGAGCAAGCACATGGCCAACATTGAGCGAGCACTTGATGTGCTCGCCGATGTATGCCAGAGCTACAACAAACCCTTTCTCTTCATTCTACCCCGTGACCCTAATCTCAAAACCCTCCTTCGACGAACCTTGCTCCGCCCACTTGCCCCCGACGACCTCCATTTGGGTTACTCAAACACGCATGCATCATCCTTAAGGTATGTCCTTTGATCCTTTCTCTCATTTTTTATATCATTTGTTCCCTATCGTTCATGTTTAATGTTTTCGATTTTTCTAATGTTGATATATTACTCGTTATATATGTTAGTGATGAACGCCAAATTCGCATCTTTAAGAATGGATAATTGTCGTAGTATAGGAGGCGAATTTGGTTCAACAAAGACCACGATCTTTGAATGTCGTGGAATATTTTTACTTGGCAAGTCTACCAAGGTCGAACATAGAGACACGGCTATCTAACATGTTTATTGAATCTTGATTCATGAAGCACAATGTGAGTTAATTTCAGTTTCAGGTCCATTTGCAAATTATGCAATTTAAAATGCAATACTAAGATGCATGCATTTTTTAATTGGTTTTATGCAAGTTAAAGTGATGCATGAATAATGCAAGAGAATATGTATGCTGAATAAAAGATCACAAGTATACCCTAAAAATATGAGCATCATAATAGAAATAGAAATCAGAGTCAATTTAATCCATGATTAAAAACGGTCAGCCAATCAAAGCAAGACAAGGAGAGCTGGGTCCCATTATTCTCATAAAAAATCACTTCATTTAAAATAGTAGCAAATGAGACAATTAAACACGCTAAGATGTAGAGGACAAAACAAGGATCAAAACGACACTAAAATCATGCAATTTGGACCTACGATGCTCAAGTTATGCTAAAAACAATGCATGGGCATAATTGTAATAAAAATACAAGAAATAAAAATGATAATCATTGCATTTAGGTCCCTGGAAGGACCTAAATGCAAATACCAAAAATCGTCTGGGCCCCTGTGTCATTTTTCCATGCGTAGGGGTATTTTTGTAATTTCTGAAACTTCGGAAGGTATCCCTGTAAAATACCCAAGCACGCACGTGACGCACGTGCCTGGGGACCTTTCTGCAAATCTCGAGAATAATCGGGTCTTTCATGCAAAATTCCCAGGACCTCACGTGCGATGCACGTGAGGCACCTGAGGTTCGAGAGGTATTCTCAGGGTTGGGCCACGTGGCGAGATGTGATGGCTCGTTTGTTGGTATGGAGAATCCGCGCATGCGGGGTCGGAATTAGGCTTGGGACTCCACGTGGCTACATCAGAACCGTCCGATCAGGATGATCGGACGGCATCTGTACTTCGTGCTCCACCGCAGGTCCCCGGAGAAGGCGGGGCTCCGGTGACCTGCTTGTAGCTCCACCGTGCTCCACGTTAGCATATGAATGTCGAGGGAGCTCGCTGGAGGCATGGCGAAGGTCCTGGAGCAGAGGCAACGCTCTGTTGTTGTCTGGAGTTGATCGGCGAGGCAAGGTCGTCGGAGGGAGAGCTCGAGAACGGCGGGGCAGCGCGAGCTCCGATCAATGAAGGGAATGGACCTGCAGACGTTAGAATAGCCGAAGCGTGCATGGTGCAGTGCGTGGGAGTGACATGAATGAAGTGGGGGCCATGGCGAGTGACGGGGAGTGGTGGCCAGAGGTCTCTTCTCCGGCGGAGCAGGGGAAGAGGGGAGTCGGAGCGGAGTGGGGTTCTGGAGAAAGGAGAGGGGATCCACGTGAGTGACTGGTGGATGGCGAAGCTTAGGGGGTGGTTTGGTGAAGGTGAGGATGATTGCAGGCGGAGGGAAAAATATGAGAAAATGTAAGAAAAAGAAGGAGAGGGGAACCCAGTGGAGGAGGAGGTCTAGAAGGAGAGGGAGTACCTCGTCGGAGAGGGGAACCCAGTGGAGGAGGAGGTCTAGGCTGAGGGTCGATTCGACCCTCCGGTCATTGCTCGACCTGGCCGACCGATCCAGGGGGCTTGGCTACCGCTGGGAAGGCGGAGCGTACATGGCTGGGAAGCCGTGGATCTCACCGGGTCTCCGACCGTGGTTGCCTCCATTCGAAGGCTCCTCCGCTGTCACCGGAGAGCCAGAGGCCAGGCCGAAGCCCCCAAATGCTGGATGAGGATGATCGGTGGCGGAGGAAGGGGATTTATAGGAGGTGGAGGCTGGCGGTTATGGCTGTGGCGAGGGGTTTTCGAAGGAGTGTCTTGAATGGTGGGTGAGTAATGGGGGGAGGTTATGAAGGTCGCGCGAGGATGGTGGGAGGTTTGGCTACGTGGGGGCGATGTTATGAGAGGGAGAGGTGAATGGAGCGATGGCCAAAAAAGGAAGTGGGTGCGAGGGTCGCGAGTCGCAACATCTGGGGGAGAGGAGGTTACGGAGGAAGAAGAAGTTCGGCGAGCCGTTGGATCTTGCGATCCAACGGTTGGGATGGGAGCTCGTGTGAAGGGTGGAGATTAGATCCGAGATCTGATCGGTCGGCTGGCGTTGAGGCGCGAAGGAGTGGCTGCGATTGGAAGATGGGGGAAATCGAACGGTTGAAAGCGATTAGGTGACATGGCAAGTGGAGGGTCGTTAGATGGAAAGAAGATCGGATGGCTGGAATTTGGGCGCCAGTGGACGATTGGGATTTGATCTGAGTATCAGATCAAGGGCTGAGAGCGAAGCGGAGGTGTACGATGAAGATGAGATGGCTGATTTGATCGTACGGTGTAAGAGAATGGGGTGACGCGGAGGCTTGAGGGGCGTAGGATGAGATATGATCGAACGGTAGAGGTAGTAGGGAGACGTGGCGCGAGGAGGAGCGTTGGATGATGGAGGGATCGGATGGCTGAAGTTGGGGCACTAGACAATGTCGGAGATTCAATCTGGATGCTGGATCCTATGGCTGGTGATGAGGCGGCGATGGAGGGCTCAGATGAAGGCGGGATGGAGAGGATCCAACGGTCAGGAGAGCGCCGGGTGGCGAGAGGAGAGGCGGGCCACGTGGGCGGCCCAGAGGGCGCCACGTGGCCCAATGAGAAAATTCAGAGCAATAATACAAAGATAAATAGAACAGAAATAGTTAGAGGTCGAATTAGAAAAAAGTCAAAACATGAAAGTTGCTCGTCTCGACGAGATCTACATCTTTCATGTTGGTCAAAAAGTCAACAGAGGTCATTTGTACAAAACGTATTTTTGGGGGTATTTTTAAGGGGGATAAAAACACCAATTTTTGTCTTTTATTTGTTTTTGTATTTTTTTATCTTTTTAATGGTCAGTGATTTATGGACAATTATTCTACCTAATTTTTAGGGGTTTTTTGAAGATAAATTAATCATAAGAAAAATAAAGGAAATTAAATACACTAATTTAATGGTAAATTATATACAATATAATACAGTATAAGAATAAAGAATTAAAGGGTATTTTTATTGGATTGATTAAGCATGGGTTTTAATTAGTAGTTGATGAATACGAGATTCATCATACCCCTATACTTAAACCATGCTCGTCCTCGAGCATCTAAAGAATGAAGGAGTCGGATTAATTCCTGACAGTGCGCGTGAAATTTTCAAGGCTCGATCTTTCGAAGACTCTTGACCTAAGTGATCCTAAAATTCTGGGTTTATCCAAGACTTAGTCAGAAGGAATCCAACTACTCTGATTATCAGACTCTCTTTTTGTACATATAATATAAGGATATGACATTTAGTGTACTCATTTCATGAGAGCCGAGTCGATGCATCACTCAAAGTTCCAGTCCCAAAGACTCCTCTCTAGACCTAATCCTTAATACTAGGGAATAAGTCTATTCTTGCTTCAGTCAACCGTCTCATTAGTTTATCAGACTTGAAATGTTGATGGACAACCAGATGATGGAGGTAATGGTATTGTGTCTATTTTTCTCACCCTCACATTGGAACAAGAGGCCTCTCGAGTGCCTTTCTACTCAACACTTGTAAAATTTTTATACTGTTGATCAATGTGTCCGTCAAGAGAGTTGGAGTCGTCTGCACTTGTTTTTCTGGGAATACACCAGGGTGTGTCTTTTCTGAGTATCTAAGATACCTTCGACACCCAGACTTGTATCGCTTACGATGCAGAGCCCTTTTTGTGGTGTCAGTCTGACTCCTTGGTCCTAATTAGTGTTTGGTAATGTTTGGGAGCACTCGCCATTGGTGGAAGCTCATTTGTAATTTGACTTTGATATTTAGAGCTTTTCCTTTGACATTTCATTTCTTTTGTTGGCTAGCTCCACTGCTTTTACCAAAAATTGGCGCACACTGATCAAAAATTTCCATTAAGTTTCATCACACCCTGGCACATAGGTAAATATCAAAGAGATAGCATATGAATCTTGTTCACATACTGGCTAGGGTTTTGCTGACACTCAGGTTTTCTGAAGCCTTCATTAACTTTATGTCATCCTCGAATATCATTAGATCGGGTCTAAACTCAAATCTCTTGTCCTAGTTCTTCAAGTGATACCTCAACTCAACTCATCAATCATGCTGTTGTGGAAGTGACTGTGCTGATCATATTTTCTTGAAGGTAGAGATGAAGAGTGCAATATAGCACTCAAATATTTCAAACCAGGGAAGTGTGGATAAAAAACCCTAATGGCTAAGGCATGTTAACTCAGACTCTCAAGATCACAGAAATCTAGTGTCCTCAAAATCCTCAAGCCTTGAGTGAGTGTGAATGTGTCAGGAATACACCAACTCTTTAGGTAGTGAATTTTTTTGTGTGATTTTTGTCTTTTGCAGATTTTATGGCTTTTAATATTTTTTTATTCCTCGAAGAGAATGACTGGACCAGGCTCAAATAAAAGTATCCACTCTCAGCCAGTATGGGTGTAAGTACGGGCCGAGACCCGTGTTACTTGAGGACGGGGCCATATGCGATGTCCTCTAAACCACCCACTCTGCTAAGGGAGACCGAGGTTCCCTCACTGAAAATGTCTACTAAGCCTAGTGGTCAGAGTCAAATTCCAAGAAAGATTTTCAATTTTTTCAATTTTTTTATACATGAATAATTACAAAAATTAATCCCTCAATTTTTAATAAATAATTTTTACAAGGTTTTTACCCAGTTCACAAGCTTACCAAAACCCAGCCCGAAAAATAAAATTTTAAAAGAGATTTAAAACGCGAGCTAAGGCCTAAAGTAAATATACAATAATATACGGTATACCCTCTATACTTAAATTTTGCTATGTCCTCATAGCATAAGTGCCATGAAGCCAAGGCTCGATTCAAATATAGGGTGATATAGCGGAACTGAGGAGGAGGGTCCCACTATACTTAGGCCAAAATTGACCTAAGTACAAGAAGACAGAATGAGGGAGGGATGAGCAGGCAGGTCCCCCCTATACTTAGGCTACAAATAGCTTATGTAAGGTCTGAATTAGGGGGGGAGAGTGTCCTATGATACAAGGGTGAGGGGGAGGGGGCTCGTGAAATATACAGAGAGAGAGAGAAAGAAATATACAGGGGGAAGGGAGTGGGGTGAGGTGAGTGTGTATGTGCAAGCTAGTGTAGCTGTGTGTGTGTGTGGGTAGATCATCAAGTGATCTACTCTTTTTTTTGTACAACATGCAAAACTGGAAATAAATATGCATATGCAAGTTTTTTTTACAATATGCAATGCAGGCTCTGATCTAAAACTCCTAAAAATTCCTCTCGAATTCTTTTGCGGTCTTTTCAGCGGAAGCTCCCGACTTCACGCCTCCATGAGGGTCAAGCGTCCTCGATCATCATGGGCCCTGCCACAAAAGAGAAAAGTTAGACACACCGAGAAATTAAATCATCAGATGCAAAAATTGATACATGAAACGAGGACCTAAAAATTATCAACAAAGAAAGTCAAAATTCAATAATTAAGCAAAGCCGTATCCCCGGCAACGGTGCCATTTGATGAACATCAAATTCGGCTCTTTAAGAATGGATAATTGTCGTAGTATAGGAGATGAATTTGGTTCAGCAAAGACCACGATCTTTGAATGTCGTGGAATATTTTTACTTGGCAAGTCTACCTAGGTCAAACATAGGGACACAACTACCTAATATGTTTATTGAATCTTGATTCATGAAGCACAATGTGAGTTAATTTTAGTTTCAGGTCCATTTGCAAATTATGCAATTTAAAATGCAATACTAAGATGCATGCATTTTTTAATTGGTTTTTATGCAAGTTAGAGTGATGCATGAATAATGTAAGACAATATGTATGCTAAATAAAAGATCACAAGTATACCCTAAAAATATGAGCATCATAATAGAAATAGAAATCAGAGTCAATTTAATCCATGATTAAAAACGATCAGCCAAACAAAGCAAGACAAGGAGAGCAGGGTCCCATTTTTCTCATAAAAATCACTTCATTTAAAATAGTGGTAAATGAGACAATTAAACATGCTAAGATGTAGAGGACAAAACAAGGATCAAAACAACACTAAAATTATGCAATTTGGACCTACGATGCTCAAGTTATGCTAAAAATAATGCAGGGGCATAATTGTAATAAAAATGCAAGAAATAAAAATGATAATTATTGCATTTAGGTCCCTGGAAGGACCTAAATGCAAATACCAAAAATCGCATGGGCCCCTGCGTATTTTTTACCATGCGCGGGGGCATTTTTGTAATTTCTGAAACTTCAGAGGGTATCCCTGTAAAATACCCAGGCACGCACATGACGTACGTGCCTGGGGACCTTTCTGCAAATCTCGAGAAGAATCGGGTCTTTCATGCAAAATTCCCAGGACCTCACGTGCGCTGCACGTGAGGCGCCTGAGGTTCGGGAGGTATCCTGAGGGTTGGGCCACGTGGCGAGATGTGATGGCTCGTTTGTTGGTCTGGAGAATCCACGCCTGCGGGTTCGGAATTAGGCTTGGGCCTCCACGTGGCCACATTAGAATCGTCCGATCAGGATGATCGGACGACATATGTACTTCGTGCTCCACCGCAGGTCACCGGAGAAGGCGGGGCTCCGGCGACCTACTTGTAGCTCCACCGTGCTCCATGTTAGCATCTGAATGTCGAGGGAGCTCGCTGGAGGCATGGCGAAGATCCTGGAGCAGAGGCAACGCTCCGTTGTTGTCTGGAGCTGCTCAACGAGGCAAGGTCGTCGGAAGGAGAGCTCGAGAATGGCGGGGCGGCGTGAACTCCGATCAATGAAGGGAATGAACCTGCAGACGTTAGAATAGCCGAAGCGTGCATGGTGCAGTGCGTAGGAGTGACGTGAATGAAGTGGGGGCCATGGCGAGTGACGGGAGTGGTGGCCAGAGGTCTCTTCTCCGGCGGAGCAGGGGAAGAGGGTAGTCGGAGCGGAGGGGGGTGCTGGAGAAAGGAGAGGGGATCCACGTGAGTGATTGGTGGATGGCGAAGCTCAAGGGGTGGTTTGGTGAAGGTGAGGATGATTGCAGACGGAATGAAAAATAGGAGAAAATGTAAGAAAAAGGAGAGGGAGTACCTCGTCGGAGAGGGGAACCCAGTGGATGAGGAGGTCTAGAAGGAGAGGGAGTACCTCGTCGGAGAGGGGAACCCAGTGGAGGAGGAGGTCTAGGCTGAGGGTCGATTCTACCCTACGGTCATTGCTCGACCTGGCCGACCGGTCCAAGGGGCTTGGCTACCGTTGGGAAGGCGGAGCGTACATGGCTGAGAAGCCATGGATCTCACCGAGGCTCCGGCCATGGTTGCCTCCATTCGAAGGCTCCTCCGCTGTCACCGGAGAGCCAGAGGCCGGGCCGAAGCCCCCAAATGGTGGATGAGGATGATCGGTGGCGGAGGAAGGGGATTTATAGGAGGTGGAGGCTGGCGGTTATGGCTGTGGCGAGGGGTTTTCGAAGGAGTGTCTTGAATGGTGGGTGAGTAATGGGGGGAGGTTATGAAGGTCACGCGAGGATGGTGGGAGGTTTGGCTACGTGGGGGCGACGTTATGAGAGGGAGAGGTGAACAGAGCGATGGCCAAAAAAGGAAGGGGGAGCGGGGGTCGCGAGTCGCAATGCCTGGGGGCGAGGAGGTTATGGAGGAAGAAGAAGGTGGGCGAGCCATTGGATCTTGTGATCCAATGGTTGGGATGGGAGCTCGTGTGAAGGGTAGAGATTAGATCCGATATCTGATTGGTCGGCTGGCGTTGAGGCGTGAAGGAATGGATGCGATTGGAAGATGGGGGAAATCAAACGGTTGAAGATGAATAAGTGACGTGGCAGGTGGAGGGTCGTTAGATGGAAAGAAGATCGGACGGCTGGAATTTGGGCGCCAGTGGACGATTGGGATTTGATCTGAGAGTCAGATCAAGGGTTGAGAGCGAAGCGGAGGTGTACGGTGAAGATGAGATGGCTGATTTGATCATATGGTGGAAGAGAATGGGGTTACGTGGAGGCTTGAGGGGCGTAGGATGAGATATGATCGAACGGCAGGGGTAGTAGGGAGACGTGGCGCGAGGAGGAGCGTTGGATGATGGAGGGATCGGATGGCTGAAGTTGGTGCGCTAGACAATGGCGGAGATTCAATCTGGAAGCTGGATCCTACAGCTGGGGATGAGGCGGCGATGGAGGGCTCAGATGAAGGCGGGATGGAGACGATCCAACGGTCAGGCGAGCGCCGGGTGGCGAGAGGAGAGGCGGGCCACGTGGGTGGCCGAGAGGGCGCCACGTGGCCCAATGAGAAAATTCAGAGCAATAATACAAAGATAAATAGAAAAGAAATAGTTAGAGGTCGAATTAGGAAAAAGTCAAAACATTAAAGTTGCTCGTCTCGACGAGATCTACATCTTTCATGTTGGTCAAAAAGCCCACAGAGGTCATTTGTACAAAATGTATTTTGGGGGGTATTTTTAAGGGGGATAAAAACATCGATTTTTGTCTTTTATTTGTTTTTGCATTTTTTTTATCTTTTTAATGGTTAGTGATTTATGGACAATTATTCTACCTAATTTTTAGGGTTTTTTTGAAGATAAATTAATTACAAGAAAAATAAAGGAAATTAAATACAACGATTTAATGGTAAATTATATACAATATAATACAGTATAAGAATAAAGAATTAAAGGGAATTTTTATTGGATTGATTAAGCAGGGGTTTTAATTAGTAGTTTTTAGCATGATGAATACGAGATTCATCAGTTAGGCTTTGATTGCATGGACATGTTGTGGATGCTACATACATTTCATTTAGTATTTATTTGCTGTTAGATGCGATGATTGTTGTGTAATAGAGATTGAATTCGATATGCATGTTAGGTGCATGATGAAATGGCACAACTAATAACTTGTCTAAATGATTGCATTATACTCAATTGAAGCATACTCCAGTCACATTTATTCATGTTAGCATTACTTGACGATGATTCATATTTGGAGTAATGTATACTACAAGCCATGTATCAATATCATTGCAAATGAACTTTTAATTAAGATGTGACCATCTTTTTATGCGTTATGGAAATACGATGATTCTATTACACAATGGACTTGCATAAGCCTAAGTTTAGCATAAAATAAGTAATGCCTAGTGTGATGATTAATTAATATGTGATAATTGGTTAACATAAAACAAGTAATGTCTAGAGTTGGCCTAGGTGTATAAATCTTGAGTTAAACCATAACATAGACACCATTAATAACAGTTAACATGCATAATTGATTCATGGAAATACAATTATATTAGAAATCTAATTCATTAGTTTATTTAATAACTAATAGTTAATAACACATGATTTTATTTTAACTATTTCTTTAATCAAAACAAATTATAATAAATCCCAGAATTTTAATTTAATTATGTAAATTTAAAACTATTTTATTATATCAATTAAATTTATAGAAAACCCTTAGAAAAGAGGGTTGTTTATTGCATGCATATGTGAGTATGAGTTAATATTTATTAATGAGGGATAAGTGGATTTTCTTCCGTTATATTAATAATTATAATTTAAAGAAATAATTTTTAAAAATTAAATTAAATAGATGGATATTATTCCATTAAATAAAATTAGAAGACTACTATTAATTAATAAAATGACTAAAACTTCTTATTTGGTAATATGCGTTAATGTTTATTAGTGAGGGATACTATACAAGTAGATTTTCATCCAATATAATAATAACTATTAATTAATAAAATCACTTTAAAAATTTAACTTAAACATATAATATTCTGTTAATTAAAATTATAAGACTACTATTAATTAATAAAATGACTAGAATCTTTTAGTTGATAACAATCTATTATAATTTTCTAAATGAAAATAAAAATTATATATACATGACCTTAAATACCCAATATTATATTCAACTGAGGTAATGTGCCTCTTATTCTTTGTAGTTAGAAAACCCTCTTGTAATAAATTATTTATCACATTAAAGATTAGCTAATGTGGATTAATATGTCACATTAATTTGTAGTTTGGTAGTTAGTAAGATAAAAATGATAAATAACTATGAAATTGCACAAAACCTTACATGCACAGTGTGCCCCTCCACACCTGATGGTGTGTGGCTTTGCACAACGGGAGGCGTGTTCAACACTTTGAAAGATTCCACCACTTCCAATGTGTTATATTTTTTCTTTTTTTCACAAAACTATTGGACTCACTTCGGGATGAGATATCCCAATCCAATGGTTGTCGATTTTGATGTGTGTAGGTAAAAGATATTTTTGTATAAGTACATTTCCAATAAATTAAATACTTTATTAGGCATAATTGTAGGATCACTTAGATCTATATCCCAATCATAAACCGTCCAAATCTATGTAAATGCCCGGCTAACACACACACACACATATATATATATATATTGTACTGGTATCTTGACGTCCTCATATGTAACACATACACATGAGTGATGCAAGGTATTCGTATAATATTACATTTATGTTAGCCTTTATTAGATCGTAGGTCCCGAACTATGGGAGTTTTTGAAAATTCAAAAATTGAATTACATGTTTGTTAGTGTTTATATCTGAGCTCGTTTTCAGAAATATAGCCACGTTCCTCTTGTATATACCAAATTAATCTCAACACTTTAACAATTGTTACATTGATAGTAATTTTAAAGACTATTAAACTTAATTCATGGGGTATATTGAATGGGTGTGTGGTTATGATGTCGAAGTTTGTTCAGAAATAAACTCGAACATGCATGTAGCGACGATATTTTTAATTCCGTTTTTTTAATCTTTAAAGACAGACACAAGACTTAATACGAATAAAAAAGTTCTTCTATTATCTCATAACTTTTGAAACCTATCTTTCATTATTAGGATGACGATCAAACACTGAGTGGATTTATAAACGTGTCCAAGACATATATTGGAGTCATTTCAATGGGGCGTAGAAGAGTTTGTGGCATTTACTTGCCAACGGTTCTGCAGTTGTTGATTCAAACGATACAATTATTTGTCCATGTCTCAAGTGTAGTTGAGACACTGTGAAATAATCTTTCCTCTAACGAATGAATCAAATGATGTTCCTGAAAATAATCCATTTGTTGAAATGGTAATGGGTATCATATGATCTGATTTTATGAATGAAATATTTGATAATGAAAAACCACATTGAGAATCTAAAGAATTGTACGAGCATTTGAAAGAGGTAGAAGAACAATTAGGCCATGTTGTAAGACATACTCGAAACTCTCGGCAGTTTCAAAGCTTTTGGTTATGAAAATAGAATATAATATGACAGAAAGGAACTTGATGCAAATGTTATCTGAAGAACATGAATTACCTGACATTTATTATAAATTGGAAAAAACGATGATGAAGATGGGTTTGGTAGATGTGAAAATTGATTGTTGTACAAATAATCATTGTAGTGGTGTCCTTATTGTATGAAGAGTACAAAATCTTTCCAACTTCAACATGGCAAGAAACCTTGTTTTTTTACTTTAATAGGTATTTTCTTCCAAAAGAGCATCCGTATAAGAGACAGAAACAAGCATTTAAAAGTAATACTGTCGAATTATCTGATCTTCCAATAATGAAGACCGGTGACATGTTATTGTTAGAGCTCAAAGAATTCTACCTTCAGTATGAACGAGTGTACTCAACCATTACCAGGTTTCAGTGAAACTCATAATCGAATAGAAGAGTGTTTTTTAGAGTTGCCTTATTAGAGTACGCTACGTATTCACCACAATTTGAATGTTATGCATATCGAAAAATGTTTTCGATAATGTATTTTATACAATTTTGAACGTTGCTCGACGTATAAAGAATTCAATTAATTCTAATCGTGATATAAAATACTATGTAATCGATCGGAGTTGTATATTAAAGAGTATGATAATGGAAGAATCGAGTTTTCAAAAGTAAAGTATATGTTAGACAAGGCACAAGTGAAAAGTGTATGTGAATGTCAAATCATTTAAAGTTTACAGACGGTTAGGCATTTAATCTTTCAAATCTGGTTGATTTAAAGAGTTTCTATCTTAAAAGAATAAAGAGTCACGGCTGTCATGTCTTTATAGAGAGACTTTTGCCAATATTGTTCAAAGGATTGTTATAAAAAATATTATGGATGTTAAATCAGATATTAGTAGATTTTTCCAGATTATATGCTACATAAGGCTCCACGTTGATGAGATGAGTTATCTTAAAAAGAATATGTCAGTTATAGTGTGTAACTTGGAGAAGATATTCTCGCCAGCATTTTTTGATTCAATAGAGCATCATATGATTCATTTATCACATGAGGTTAAGGTTAGTGGACCGATTAGGTACAGATGGATGTATCCAATTGAAAGGTAATGATATATTATATGTGATTTATTAATTTATTATATTTAATTAATAAACAGTTGCTTTTAAATTATATGTGATAAGATGGCAGGTTTGTTTTCTTTTTGAAATGTAAAGTACAAAATAAAAGTCAGATGGAGGGTTCGATAAGTTCCCAATATGTGTGTGTGAAGAAGTAACAGTTTTTTGTGCAATGTATTTTCCTGATAAATTAGAGATGATGCACAATAGACCAACTAGAAATGAAATCAGGCTTTCGGACGTAATTATCACATAAGCATCTTTTGTCCATCAACTCAGCCAATAGGAAAAAGAAGAAAACGTTTAAGTCAAAGAAAGAGAAAGAAGCCGCTGAGTTATATGTTTTAGACAATTGCGATGAAATAACACAATAGGTCGAGTAAGTTAATATTTATCTTAAATTTTTATTTATATTTTTTCTAATGAATAATTAATAAATATTCTTCATTAAATATTAATAAGGAATTCAGAAAGAAGATTGGTTAGGAGAATCCATCTTGAAATGATGGTCAGACTGTTAACAATTATCGGGGAAAATATTCAGAGCGGTTTAAGAACAAGATTAAAGTTCTACCAAACAATGATGAACTAACGAAGATTCTTAAATATTTTTCAGAAGATCTAATATATTACTCCTCTCATACAATGGTTGATGTATTAATGGTTAACGTTTTTATATGATTACCTCAAGCAGAAATCTAAGTACTCAAAATTATGGGGTAATGGTTCATGAATCTTGTTACGAAGAGAACAATATTGACTATTAAGGAATTCTAAAAGAATTTTTGGAAGTCGAGCACAATATTCTATGTCTTAAAAAGATTTTTTGTATTTATATGTGATTGGCATGACCCGAAAGAGGATGTAGTTATTGATAAAAGAAATAATGTGGTTGATGTGATCGTAAGGAAATATATACAAAGATATGTACCATTTGTCCTAACTACACAAGTAGATCAAGTATGTTATCTATCTTAAATTTCGTGATTAGGGAAAATTATTTAATATTTAACAGTTGTACGAATAAATTCACGAAGTTACATAAGTAAGTAGGACCACAATATGGATGATGATGAAGATGAGGCTTTCACACCTCATTACGATCGTAATAATATTATAGAAGTTATCCCTACTATTGACAATATTCTATTAATAAAAAATTTCGTATCAATTATTGATCTAGTTGAAGATCACTACAAAAAAAAACGGGATTGGCCTGCACATGATGGCTCGTAATGTGCACGCCATGTGCACACCCGAGCGATGGGTGAGCACATGTGCTCGTTCAGCTCGTGCTCGCTTATACGAGAGTCGCTCCGACAGGGGGACGAGCACATTGGGACGCTATGTGCTCGCCCACTTGCTGGCATGCACAAATGTGCACGTCAAAATGCTCGCCCCTATTAAATATGGCGATCAAACAAGGAGCATCTGGCGAGCACATGTGCTCGCCCAAACTGAATTCCAGGAAAAAATTATACAGGTTCGACGGGGTTTTGACGCCCCGTCGAACCTGTATAGCCTGCCAATAAACCATTGCAGGTGTGCTTATCAGAGCTCGCTAAACGTATATATAATATACCAGTTCGTCAACTAAGATAACTAGCATTGACAAGTCGAAGTCACGCAATATATATAAACTTAGAAATAAACATTTAAATTTAATATCTAAATACTACAAATATATGTTCGAAGCAATGACAAGTAAAATTACAACAAATTATACTATCAAAGTTCATATAAAAGGGAAGACGCGCTAAAAGTTTAACAACACTAGAAGTCAATACCAACAACAATTTACTTCTTCTTTGATCTAAAAAATTTAGACATTAAACCCTGCTTTGATTTCTTTTTTTCCTTCTCCTTCTCTATGAACCTAGCATACATGCGTGCCTCTTCTTCAGGGTCGTTCTCCTCCTCCTCTTCGTCATCGGATTCAATCTCCTCAAGTTGAGATGCACGCCCTTGTGACCTATATTACATATGGAAGATATATACATGTTACTTGCATTTTGTAGATATAGAAATATAAAATTATTACTTATTATAAGTAGAATACTTACATGTACGTCGTGAAATCTTCTCGGAGCTTCGTCACTTGGTCCACCATCATCGTCATCTGCGACACCATTGGAATTGATGATTGAGACGGATGTGGTTGTGTGTGCGACAGCTGGGAGTATGCAGAATAGGAATGACGATGTTCCTCCACATAGTATGGAGGAAGACCACCAAGTGTCTGCTTTTTGTTCGCCACAACGTCCCTCTCCTCCAATACCTTATGAGATTTTCATTGTTTAATATGAAATTATATATTACAAATGAGTATAGTAAGATAATATTTATCTATATCTGCTTCCAGATTGTTTTATCAAATGTTGGTTGCTCTCCAGTTGGATCACCACCCCATTTTTCTGCAGCTAATGCCAAATAACGATCCTGAAATACAAAGTGAAATATATAAAAATGAGTTATAATATATCATTCAATTGCAAATAAATTGATAGGCTTACCAACAATTCTCCTGCTTCAGGAGTGGACCATTGCGACTCTCCTTCTTTCCCACTCATGTGGGACCTCGACCACCACTCCTAAAAAGAGGGTTCTCTTTCCAACCTAGCTGCCTGAAAAATAATTTTAAGATGTGATAAGAACATTGCATTATATTAAAATAGATTTCAAAAAAATAAATTTTATATAGTAATACCATCTCCGCTCTGATATGATTGTGGCGTTTAGAGCCACTTGTCGATTTAATCCTTTGTTTTTGGCGGTTTATCCTTCCCGCCGTGGATCTTCTTCCAAACTCCGCATCCGCAGTGAATGCATCACAGAAACCCGTCCATCTACAAGGAATATGTTATGATTCGTGATTACTTTAAAAATATCTATTATAAATTCTTTAAGAAATACAATACCTATCCTCTGTACACTATGTTGGCGAGAAACTCTTCATCTCTTCAAAATCCATCTCCTCGCATCCCGTCTTCGCATGCGAGTCTCTCCTTGCCTTGAAAAATGTATCGCTCATTTTCTTTTCCGCCAAACGAATAAAGGCTCGACGATAAGCCTCCTTCCCCAAACAAGAACCAATGCAAAACCTACTTTGAAAATTACAATAAAATATCAGATCCAAAAAACTTGACCAAAAAATTATATATCACTTATTAGAAATTTTCTTACCAGAAACATTTCAAACATTCTCTCCTGTTCTGAAGCAGGGATGCGACACCATCTAAATTGCATGCAAGTCAAGTGTGTCTTGATTATATTGGTTATCTCCTTTGCCATCCTGTTGCTATTCAAAAATCCCCTGCATTTGGTAAAATTTGTAAATATGATACAATTTATAAATATTTGAAAAAATTTAAATGACAACATTTATTAAAATCTTACCTCCCATCCGCCGTAACCTCCAACAAAGGGTGGGACGCCGAAGTCTATCCAAATGCAGCAGGTAAAGGCACGGAGGTGCTCGGACGTGCAGAAGAAGGAGAATCAGAAGCCATCGATGTCCGTACTGGTATGGGGATCGGGACCGGGAATCTAGTAGGAGCGGCTGATGTAGATGGCTCTCCATAGCCGCCTACATAAAAGGGTGGCGGAGGATAACCAAGAGACTCGTAGTAGGCTATGACCCGCCAGACCTTGGACTGTGAATCTAAAACAGCATCCGAGGTGGGCTGCCTACTAGACGAAGGTGTGTCTGAGGATGATGGTCGATTGGATCGATGTGATCCATGAGCCCCGCCACGTCTAAAACCTGCCATGACTGTAGTGATGATGTAATAGTTAATTACATAGTTATTACTAAAGTTTTTAGATAATTCGAGTATAATTGTGTATTAGAACTTACAACTAATATTCATCATTTATTTCGGTGGGATTAAAGGATATTTCTTTATTTTTTTTGAGTTTTCGGAATCATCATTTCTGGAGTCGGTATCATCTTGTAGGGCAACACTAAGAACTTCATTATCAGCCAATCGAATCGATTCGATGATTGTGACTTCTTCTGTTAAGTCTATTTGTTCATGTGTCAGTGTGAATGCTTCATTTATGTCATCTTCATGATGAGTGTAATCATTAGAAATATAACCTCGAGAATTTATCTTCACAACAGTTAAAGTTTCAACGCTCTTTCTCTTCTTTGATACTTGTGGGAGATAGCATACTTGATCCGCTTGAGAAGCTAAGACGAATGATTCAAATCTGCGTATAAATTTTCTTGGTACCACGTCGATACTATTATTTCTGTTATCGAGTACTACACCTCCATTGGGTTCATACCAATCACACAAGAACAGAATTACTTTATTCGGGCATGGTATACTATATTCCATTTCTAGTATCTCCTTTAAAATTCCATGATAATTCATATGATCTTCCTCATAAAAAGATCTACGAACCATCACTACATGATTCTGAGTTGTTAAATATTTATCAGAATTTAAGGTATGGAAATGATAACCATTGCTGCAGCAAGAGTTGTAAGATCGAACCTTATAAACATGTCCTTCTCCAAAATATTTTAAAATATGAGAATAAAAATCACCACAGACCAACTGTTTTGAGCGGTCCTTAAATCAAGCTGGAAATTGATTCCTACAGACGCCCAGAACTTCATCATCTGAATACATGGGATTTTCTTCGATAATTTTCTTTTTAAATTCCCTAAAATTAGTAAGAAGAACATCAGAATTATTTGAAATACAATTTGAATATGTACATAAAGTAATACAATTTGAACATCAGAATTTTTTTACTGAAAATATGGAGTTATTTCCTCGCAATTGTCTAATACATATAACTCTGCAGCATCCTTCTCCTGTTTCGATAAGAAACATTCAGTTGCCTTTCCTATTAGCTGAGTGGATGGACGAAAGATACTGATACAAGGCTCTTCCTTAGAGTAAATTGTCTCATTCCTCCTAAATCTGTTGTGGATAGTCTGCACATCTTCTGGAAGATACCTAGTGCAAAATGTTGCGACTTCCTCATATATATATTGCGAACTTATTGATCCTTCGACTTTACTTTTGTTTCGGACATTTCTTTTAAGAAAGAATATAAACCTACATGGAAATATGTTAACATTTTGTTGAAATAGTAAAGAATGTAAATTATATAAAATACTTATAATTACTTTTCAAATGGATACATCCAACGATATTTTACCGGCCCTCCTACTTTTGCTTCATATGGAATATTGTTCATCAGATGCTCCATTGAATCAAAAAATGATGACGGAAATATCTTCTCCAAGTTACACATAATCATAGGAATATTTTTATGAAGATAATCTATCTCCATACGGTTTATGCGTAACAAGCATAGAACTTGGAAAAATCTGTTAACATCTGAAAGAACATCGACAACGTTTTTTTGTAACAATCATCTGAACACTAACGATAACAATCTTTCCATAAAAATATTACAGTCATTACTTTTCATTCCCTTAAATGAAAACTTTTTTAAATCGACCAAATTGGAAAAAATTGATGCATATTCGTTTGGAAACTTCAATTTGCTTGTCCATTCGCAGACAAGCTTAACTTGATTTCTATCTAAGATATACTTCACTTTAGGAAGATAAACGCTTCCATTATCATGTTCCTTTATATGCAACTCTGGCCGATTGCATATGACTTATAAATCACGATGAGATTTTACTGTATCTTTTGATCGACCGGTTACATTCATAACAATGTAGAAGATGTTATCAAATGTAATTTTCTCTATATGCATAACATATAAGTCGTGCCGTATCGGTAACTTACTCCAATATGGTAGTTCCCAAAATATACTCTTCTTAATCCAATTATGACTGTCACCAAAATCAGGAAGATTTTTTGTTTTATCTCCATTCTTTAAGGCTGATTTCTTCAATTCTCCCAAGCTTGATAATATCGTATCGCCTGTCTTGAATGGTAGGGGATCTAAAAGATCAATTGTATTCTTTTTAAATGATTGCTTATGTCTTCGATATGGATGATTGCTTAGAAGAAGCCGTCTGTGACAATAAAAAAACATGGTTTCTGACCGTGTTGAAGCTTGAATGATTTACTACTCTCCATACAATATGGACAACTTTTACGTCCATGCATACTCCATCTAGATAACATTCCATATGCCGGGAAGTCATTTATCGTCCAAAGCAGAGCTACTTTCATGTAAAATGTTTGACTTTTATTAGCATCATATGTATTAACTTTATCGACCCATAACATTTTTAACTCATCTATAAGAGGACGTAAATAAACGTCGATATATTTTCTCGGATGTGCAGGTCATGGTACTAACAACGAAAGAAATATAAACTGTCACTTATTACATAACCATGTGGGTAGATTGTATGGTGTTGTCATTACTTGCCAGCAAGAGTAATCTTTAATTCTTCCATGAGGATTAAACCCGTATGTACATAAACCTATAACACAATTCCTTTTTTCTTCGTTAAATGTAGGAAAAGCTAACATCAATACTTTCCAACAATCATATTCGGAGGGATGCTCCATGTACTCATCGACTTTATGTTCCGCGTGCCATGTCATGTACTTCGCCGTTTCTTTGCAATAATATAGTCGTTTCAATCTCGGAGTCAACGGGAAATAACATAAAATCTTTCTCGAGATTTTTGTCCCACTCTTACTAGCTTCTTTATATCTTAGCTCGTTATATTCAGAACACCGTTGTAAATACTGGTGTTCTCCGTAATATAAAATATGATGATTTATGCAAGAGTCTATTTTAACTTCCACTAAACCTATCTTTTGCATCATCTTTTCCATTTTGTAATAATTATCAGGTAATTCTGCATCTTCCGGTAATATTTTCTTGATAATCCTAAGCATTGTATCAAAATTACGATCGGTAATATTATACTCCATATTCATCGATAGAAGATCCGAAACCGCATTAAAGTTTTGAATATTTCTTGCAACCCAACCACAATGGCTCTTCCATTTTTTTCAACAACTCGTAAAATTCTACAAACTCTCCATATGGTTCCTCATATTCTAAACAAGTAGCATTAAAATATGGGTCCGCAACGTCCATAACTATATCTGCAAAAGGATTACTATTGTCAGCTTCTTCCGCATCATTCATCCTGTCCTCGTAATCCTCACCATGCCTCCACCAAATCTGATATACTTCCATGAAACCCAATTTATAAAGATATAACTGAGTTTCATCTTTTGATATCTTCTTCATTATACGATATTTCTTACACGGACACAAGATAGTTCCATCTGAATCCACAACACGGGAACCTTGTGCGTAAGCAAACTGTATAAATTCCTGAACACCTCTTTGAAAGATATCTGCTATACGTTCATCTACTACACGGTTGTACATCCACTCTCTATTTGTCATATTGATCAACCTGAATTAAATAATTTATAATGTCAAATCCAGGAAAATATGTGAGGATACCTAAACGTATCCCATTATTAAGATAAAAGATGAGAAGAGAAGTGTCTTAATTATGTTATCACTTGAGCCCGTCCATAAGGATTCAAACTTACTAAAAGATGATCGTTGTCACAAACTTCTTTATTTCTAACGAAAATTCAGCAGCATAACCCTGCACCTCTCCCGTATACCTCATAAATCAATTGCAATCAACTTTCAAAATAACCATATTAGTGATTATTTCGATAGTAAACTATGATTGATTTTTTATACCGAAGAGGAAGGGGTTATGAACCGAATTTTCGTAAGACATAAAGAGCTTGTGTCAACGATCACCTTTTAATAAGTTTGAATCCTTACGTACCCCCTTAGTCCGGGATCTCTGAATTAAGGAAAGCTAATATAAATATAATACTTTAAGATCACTTTACGTCATACGTTTGTACGTGCTGCAAATGGGACTATAAAATAATCTTAAAATATTTATTCATTTATATTAGCCGGGCAATTACGTAAATTTGGTTGGTTAATGATGGGGATAGGGATAAGTGTGATCCTAATTTAGTACCTAATACAGTGCTTGGGTCACTAACAGTTGATGGGCACCTGCAAATAAATGGATTTTAAACCTGCAAACGTCAAAATCCACGATCATTGGTCTGGGATAAACATCCCAAAGTGAGTCCAATAGTGTTATAAAAATTAAAAAAATATAACACAGTTAGAGGTGATCAAATCCTCCAATGTGTTGCACACACCTCCCGTTGTGCAGGGCCACACACCACCCGGTGTGGAGGGACGCACTGTGTGTGAATGATTTTGTGCGATTTTTAAATAATTAATGAATAGTGTTTTAGACTTATCATCAACCTAACTATAAGTTGATGTGATATACTTAATCACATTAACTAGAATTTAATGTGATAATAAATTATCACAGAAGCAAAATTTTTGTTTATAGTTATAATTATCATGCACCAATGATTTTAACTTAAATAAATGTCTAATTTTACATTCACTAAATAACTCTTATTCTCAAAGGATTTGTATCTCCCATCACCTCTTTCAGTGAACCTAATGTTATGAAACTAGTGTTATGGCACTTCTATATATCAACCTTCCTAATGTTATTAAACTAGTCTTATGACACTTTTCAATAAACCTAATATATGAACCTAGTGTTGAACTAACGTATCTCTCATCCCATCTATACCAACATTCACCTACATCTATTTAAGCACTTAACTTGGTGTGCCATTTAATCAAGCACTTAACATGCCTATAATATTTCATCTATATTAGATAAAAATTTACTCAAATCTATGTAAATTACATATTAAACACCTATAAGAAGCATAAGCAATAAGATTAACGACTAGTGAGATTGAATTTAAGAACAAAAAAATAAAAATACCAAAACTCTAAATCTACAACAACAACTATGAAGTCGAATGAAATACGCAAAACAAAGACAAAGGATGATAAGATATACCTAAAGAGGGTGTATGTGTGATTGAATGGTCAAAAGGAAAGCACTCGACGCGCTACCGGCGGAGCTCTCGTCGCCGGAGGGGATGAGACAGAACCTAACTCGCGCAAGAATGAGGGGATGGGGAAGCTCGACGTTCTGTTTACGGGCGCGGACGAGCACACTTACGTGCTCGCCCCGAAAATGGCACACACCCGTTCCACCGCGCCTTTAATTTCAACTTGGCGAGCACAAATGGGCGAGCACATGTGCTATTAAAGTGCTCGTCCATTTACGAAAACTTAACCGCGCCTCCAGATTCAAATGGCGATCATGCTAGCAAGCACTTGTGCAGCCTAAGTGCTCGCTAGGCTTTGAGCGAGCACTTGTGCTTGCCCACTACACGACAGACAATGCACGCCAATCACGTTTTTTTGTAGTGGATGTGAATGAGATAAATGAAGATTCGTTTAATAAGGACAATACTGAGGAAACTAATGATATTTCACAGTATTCAAGCATTTAAGATTAAGGTACAAAGTTCAACAAAATATAAATCTATTTTTTTGACTTATACTAAATTTCTTCAATATTTTATATAGACATGGTTGGTTTCGAACGTGGAGGTTTACATGGATCTCAATTATTCAGTCGGTCGTTCTCATTACAGTCTCCTTCACCTTCGACTCCGCCGACCTTTTCGAAACATGTTTCTAATGAGATATGCCAACTCATTACGTATTACCAATCTTTTGGTGTTCTCCCACCTCCTTCATAAGAATGATTTTTCGGCGAGCCACCTTCTTCACAAATTCCCGAGCCCCACTCTACCCTGATTTGAGCACGTCTTTCATGGATCCCGCTTCTCATTCTTCAGCACGGTAGAGCGTAGATGTGCATGTGTCATCGATAGGTCACTCTTTTGATTCCTATCCTATTCTACATATTTCAGCTAATGGAAGGTAAATAGCATTTATAATTCACTTTTTATTAAAATTTTCATCTATATAGATATATAATATATTTCTCATTTATGCATGGATTTTTTAAATAGCAAAAATTTTGCTAAATAAATAACGAATATTATTAAGGCACACATGACTTGCACTGAGTTTCAGTGGTGTCACATTCCCACCATTGAGGAGGAGAGGCTGTTCGACTTGTTTTTGGTAAGAAAATTTAATTCATAAGGTAATTTATTCATATAATTATTCTGTTATCTGACATTTATTTGTAATTTTACAGGATAGATATCATTTTACTTCTAGTTTAGGGAAAGAGTCCTACCGTCGAGTCTTCACTCTTATGATGGAGAAGAGAATGAGCGACACATTTTTCAAGGTCAGAAGGGACTCACATAGAAAGACTGGCTTGGAGGAGACGAGTTTTGAGGAGATGAGGAGATTTCCTCCAGCTTGGTGCACAGAGGATAGACATATTTTTAAATTGATAATCTCTTAAATTTTAGATTATATCGAAATCACGTTCCGATATTTTTTGCAGGTAAATTGGTATTTGTGACTTATTCAATTCTGATGGTGAGTTAGGGAGGAGGTCGGCTGTGGGTAGATCGAACCACGAAAAGAAAAAGATTAGATCGACAAGTGACTCTAAAAGCCACAATCAAATAGAGCTGAGCTGATATATAATTTTAATAATAGTATACAAAAAATAGATGTTGATTTCTGACATATGCAATGTTTAATTATTATACAAATTATAATTTTTAGACTGCTAAGTAGGAAAGGGAACCATCTGTTGATGAATGGTGGGCCAAGACACATAAGCGAGGAAAAGATGGTGATTTCGATCAGTCTAAGCCTGAGGCAGGATAAGTGATGACATATTTTTTGGTTTGTTGTAAGTGAATAGCAAAATTAAAAATGGTATTAGATATTTAAATTTCATATGAATAAATTTCAATTTTAGGAACGATATATGGTCTTTAATAGTAAGAAGTGACCCAGTACTCCTGAAGACCAACCACCCTCATTTGATAAAATCTTATGGAAACATGTATATTAACATAATATTTTAAGTAATTAAATGTGTATACACTGCATACTATATGGTTATTAAATTTGACAATAGGTTTTGAAGGAGAGAGATTTTGGTTTTGCCAAAAAGAAGTAAACATTTGGTGGTCTTCCTCCATATTATGTGGAGAAACATCGACACTCTTACTCTGCTTATAGCCAACCATCATATTCTCAACCTCAACCATCACAACAACCATCACCATCTATGAAGTCTCAGATGGCAATGATGGTTGACCAAGTCACCAAGCTGTGAGAAGATTTCGCTACATACAAGTATTAATATATGTATAATCTAAGTATGTTCCAAATATTTAATTTTCTTCTTTACTTGCTTACATTTATTAAAGTTTGATTGGTCACAAAACCACCGGTACCTCAAGAGGAGAATGAAGAAGAAGAAAGAGAAGAGGAGGAAGAGACCGATCCTGAAGAAGAACACCGAATGTATGCAAGGTTTAAAGAAATGGAAAAGAGAAAAGTAAACAAGTAAGATCTTTCAGACGAAAAAGAAGTGAATAGGCTTTTCTCAACAGTAGAACAGAGAACGCCTTTCTATATGTTTGAACATTTAAATGGTATTTAATGTATTTTGTCTATGTACAATAATTTTTGTGCTTTCCATTGAATTTTTATATGTTTCCTTTGAAATAATATTTCATTTTTTTATTAATTAACTTCAATGCAGATGACGTAATATATGCATGTATTGTTCATATCTTGGATATTCAGACACTAACTCAGGTATGATTTTTGATTATCTATTTAAACATATGCATTGGTTTAGAGCAGGTAGTATAGGTTCGACAAGACTTTAAAACTCTAACGAACCTATAATTTTTTTGTCATTCTATTTTGGGCGAGCACGGGTGCTCGCCCAATGGTGATGCAATATCATTTAAGATGGTTTTGGGCAAGCACAAGAGCGAACACAATGTGCATGCTCATTTTCACTTGCGGCGATTGAGAGTGCACTTGGTCTCGCACGTTTGAGATTGTGTTTAGTCGCTTAACGAGCACAAAGCAAGTGAGCACATGTGCTCTCCCATTGCTCTAGCGAGCACTTTACGATTAAATGACGAGCACACAACATAGATAAATGTGCTCGCCGATACTATGTTTTTTGTAGCGTTATAGCTTGTTCTTATATAATTATGCCTAACTAATTCCAAAATTATCCATCTCAAAAACTAGCAAGCGGGTGTGTATGATTAGGCAGTTAATCATGGAAGTTACCGGGTTTGCTCCCTATGAAAGAAGAATCATCGAGCTTTTGAAAGTTCGCAAGCACAAGCGTGCCTCTTAAGTTAGCGAAGAGAAAGCTGGAACCCACAAGAGGGCAAAGAAGAAGAGAGAGAAAATGGCTATAGTTCTTTGCAAAAATGATGAGATTTTTCCTTTACAAATGGTGCATTTCGTAATGCGTATGAATTTCCCACGTTCTGAATATATCCCTTGAAGAGTCAAGGGGTGAAGGCAAATGAAAGGTCAATGGCAATGTAAAGGAAATGACATTTAAATATCACTATCCATTTCGCATACAAAATTAATCCATCCTGTAACTCTTATATGTCTATATCAGAAGTTTCTTAACGATTTAAAGATTTTTTGTTAGGTAGAGCAGATTATTTTTCAACTACTTAAACTTAAAAAAATCTCCTTGAAATGCGATTTATTTATAAATGGATTTTACTTGGGTATTTCACAAATGTTGTTGGAATTATAACCCCATAAAATTTTTCATCGAAGGGATGCAATTAAGATATGGGAATCATATACAATGTTTTATGTCCTTAAGATTTTTTCTGATGGAATTTGTAAATGATTATTTGATTATAGACCTTGATTTATCTCCAAAAATGGATAATAGGAGTACTAACTGTGCAAACCATGCTATATTGGGTCTCCGGCCAGTAATATCAAGTGATGATCAAACAAGCAAGTACTACAATTAGAAACTATACAGACCCCACAATTTCAACGATACCAAGTTAGTTATAAATTTGCATCATTTTATAGTTTTATCTTTACACGCATTGTGTTCTCATCTTTTTTCCCTATTTCAAACAATGTTTGTGTTAATAAGGTTTCGTTATGTTGGGGATTTCTGAACCTACTCTTTTTTCTCCCAGTATTCTTTCATGCTTTCCTCCTTCTTATCTCCCTTTGCAATAGTATGTCATACTCTACATAGTTTGCTTATCATCATTGGGTCACGACCTCAGTTCCAGATCGTCGGATCCTCCCATATTTGGATCTGGTTACTCAATATTAATTTATTCAGCAATCACAACTAACATCCAGAAAATAGACTGCAATTAAAAATACTAAGAATGTAGTATTTAACAACTTTTCCATTAATCATTTACATGTACATCAGTTGAAAAGAAAAATACACGAAAAGATTACCAACTATCTTATAGAGTAAAGCTACTATGGTTGGATGGATAGCTACTATTGTTAGCTGGCTGGATTATTAAAGTCTTTACGATGTCTCACCGTCACCTTTTGAGTTTTTATAAGTCATAGGATGAAGATTAGTGAGTGCTAAGTAACAAAGAAGAGAAAAGTAAACAAGTAGTGTAGTTTTGCAAAACTTATTATCCTAGAAAGTTTCATTTCTTCTTATTAGTTTTAAGTCACATTTCTTCTATTCTACGTCAGGGATTGGTACAGGGGGAAACATCACCAATCATGGACTCTGAAGCTGTGGACACTTCGAGATTGGAGATTATGTTGATTTGGAGAGCTTATACCACGTACGTCGCCTCAACCAATCCTCTAATACTATCCAGATAATTTCCTTTTCTTCTATATCCAGGGTTTCAAACCCTTACCCTGACAAACAAAGAAGCATATCATCCTCGAGGACCCGGTAGCTTAAAACCACATGCTAACCTTTAATCACATATACTAGTGATGAACGTGAAATCTGCCTCTTTAATAATCAGAGAATGTCGTAGTATAGGAGACAAATTTGGTTCAGCAAACCACAATCCTTGAATGTTGTGGGTTATATTTACTTGGCAAGTCTACCAAGGTCGAACACGGAGACATGAGCAACTCTATCTATTTATCGAATTTTGATCAATTAAGTTCAATTGTGAATTATTTATCAATTGCAGGTCTTCATGCAGATGCACAAGGTAAAATACAGAACAATGCAGATATATGATGCATGCATTTTTAGTTGATTTTTAAATGCAATTTTTGAGTGATGCATGAAAGATAAGGCAACATAAATGCTTGCAAAATAAAGGATTACAAAAATACCCTAAAAGGATTACTAAATTGAGCAATAGAATATGAATTGAAATTACAGTCTTTTTGAGCACAATAATAAGGGCAGTCATCAATTCAGGACAAGGACAAGTAGAGCAAGTTCACCATCTAACATAAAAAAATCGCTTCATTTAAAATGGTGGCATATGAGAAAATTAAATATGCCATTATATAGATGAAGAAACAAGGATCAAAACGACACTAAAATCATGCAATTTGGACCTACGATGCTCAAGTTATGAAGAAAATAATGCAGTGGCATAATTGTAAATAAAATGCAGGAAATAAAAAGATAAATATTACAAATCGACCCCTGGAGGGACCCAATTGTAATTTTCAAAAATTATCTGGGTCTCATTGTAATTTTTCTATATGCGCGGGGGCATTTTTGTAATTATACAAACTTACGAGGGCCTACCTGTAAAATACCCAGATGTACATGTGTTAGGCATGTGCATGGGGACCAAAGTACAAATATCAAAACCTCTAGCGTCTTTCATGCAAATTACCCAAACCCTCACGTGGGACGCACGCGAGGGGCCTAGGTTCGGGAGGCTCGGAGGCTCGGGCTGACGTGGCATTCGATGGTGGCTTAGGTCTTGGCTCGGTGGACCCAAACCTATAGGTTCAGTAGGAGGCTCGGGTCGCCACGTGTCTTCATCATGGTCATTCGATCCAAATGATCAGATGTCACATGTACCGTCTTCTCCGTCGCAGGCCACCGGAGGAGGCGGGGCTCCGGCAAGCCATGTAAAGCTCCACCGAGCTCCGAGGGACCACCTGATGGTCGAGGAGGATGGTTGAACCCCGGGCGAAGCTCGTGGGGACAAGGCGGAGCTCCGTCGACGTCTGGGATGGTGAGGCGGAGGCAGGTGATCGAAGTGGTTGCACGAGACCAGCGAGGCGAGGATGGATCCGATCATTGAAATACATGCAAGTGTTAGTATAACCGAAGCGAAATGCGAGTGCTTGGTGAGTGAGTGGGGGCCGTGGGGTGACAGGAGGCGGTGGTCGCAAGCTTCTTCTTCGGTGAGGTCGAGAAGAAGGGGGTCGGAGCAGGGGGGTGTCTGGAGAAGGGAGGACGGGTCGGCGTGGATGTACAAAAGATGGTGGAGTTATTTGGATGGTCTGATGAAGGTGGACGATGTTGTAGCCGACAGGAAAATTCGGAGAAATAAAAGGAAAATCACCTCGCCGGAGCAAGGTGCTGGTGGAGGCGGTGATCTGGGATGAGGTCCTTATCGGACCTCTGGAGTCGTCGCACGACGAGGCCAATCGTGCCTCGGTGCTCAGCGGTGCTCGAAAGCAACCGCGACGTGATCGTAGACCACAGATCTCACCGGAGGGTGACGGCCATCATCGCCTCAACAAGACCGCCCTCTGATGTCACCGGAGGGCGGAGGAGGCTAGGACGACCCCTCGTGAAGTGGTGGATGACGATGATGATGGGGGAGGGAGGGGTTTTATAGATGGTGGTCCGGCCGTTAGAGATGGTGATGGGGGAGGTTTGGAACGACCGAAGGTTTGATGGAGGAGTGATGGCAGGGGTAGTGAAGGTGGCGCGGGGATGGCTGATGATAGGGATACATGGATGAGGTGTAACGCCTGAGAGCGGAAGGCGTTGAGGTAGGAGATGATCTTCCGGCCGTTGGATCTCACGATCCAACAACCCAGGTGTTGGCGTGATTGGAGGGTCACGATCAGATCAAAGATGTGATCTAGCGGTTGAGGGCTCGACGCAGATGAATGGGTTAGATAGATTATTGGGCTTGATCTAAGGGTGGCGAGAGTGGGAGTGACGTGGAGAGATGGTGTCTGTCGGATGGGGAGAGATCGCATGGCTGAGAGCGAAGCGCGAGGGAGTGGCTCAGATTTAATCTGGAGGCTGATCTGATGGCTGGGATCGTCAGAAATGAAGGGTTGAGATGGGGGCGGGAAGGAGCAGATCCGACGACCCAGGAGAGCGCCGGGTGGCGGAAGGAGGATGAGCGACGTGGGCAGCCCAGAAGGCGCCACGTGGCCCAATCAGAAAAAGTCAAAACATGAAAGTTGTTCGTCTGAATGAGATCTACAAGTTTTATGTTGGACGAAAAGCCAAAAGAGGTCATTTATACAAAAAGTATTTTTTGAGGGTATTTTTAAGGGGTTAAAACACCTGCTTTCTATTTTTGAGTTGTTTTTGTATTTTTTAGTTCTTTTAAGGGTTAGGAAATTATAGACAATTGTTACACTAGATTTTTGATAATAAAATAATTACAAAATAAATAAAGTTATTAAATACAATTAATTTTGAGTTAATTATACACAATATATACAATATAAAAAGCTTGAATTATTAGTGATTTTTATTGGATTGATTAAGCCAGCGGTTTACTTAGTGAATTTTAGCACGATGAATGCGAGATTCATCAACTAGCAGCTTTAAATACATGTTATCGTGACCCAGCCGCTATCCAACCACCCGTGTCTCCACATGGTACAACCACATCTTCAGTCAATCAACCCGCCTAATGACAACCGAGTACCACATGTTGCAAATAATTTATTCCGCGCGTCCAACATATCCGGACAACCGTGTACCACCTAGGTTTGGCTTGCCAATACGTATGTTCTTCTGATAAACCTATGGTTGCATGTCGACATGTACTCTACTCCTAGTCATTCTTAACATAACATATGATCCTTTTCGGGATCCAAATCAATACACATCAATTCCCATGATGCAATTCTTACGTTAATCCTTCGATTTCCATATTCATCAACATTGAGTATAGACTCATATATATATATACATACATATATATATATGTATATATATATTAATTCATATGTATATATACTCATATTTAAGAATAATTTAACTCGCAAACCCCATCTTTTCAAGCCATTGCATCAATTCGATGCTTAGACATTTTAGTGGGAATCACAAAATAACTTTTCATATTTTTTCAAAAATGACAACAATTAAGGTTCTTCGTAGTGAAGAACATGAAATCAGGAATTTCAATGACCTCATATGAAAACCCAACAACAAAAGGTAGGATTTCGTGACCTAATCGAGTTCTCTCTCGCGTATGCAGTGCTTTATCGTGATTCATTTTAGAAAGGATGATTTACAGCTCCAGAAACAATCTAATTTCACTTTCATATCAAGAATACTAAGAACGTGCCACGAACATGAAGAACAAGCAAAGAACACGAAGATCACCAAGAACGAACGAAGAACACAAATAACATATTTTCTCTCGTAAATTCAACAGAAAACTTCCCCTAATACATGGTAATATTTTTAGGAAAATTTCAGCAGAGTTTATCCTTATATCGAAACATATTTCTGTGAAAATTTCGATAGAGTTTCCTCTATAAAATCACGAGAGGAAAATAACAATGAAGCTGAAAGAATATAATTGAATTGCAAGCGATGCGGAATCGATAGACACCATGCATTTTAGGTGAGTTAGGGTGTGACGAATCACATGGTTCGCCGACATGCATAGTCACCCACATCTAAGTAGGGTGTTACACATATTTCTCCATCAAAACAACTATAAAAGTGAAATTGAAAGAATATAATAGAACTATAAGCGATGGAGAATGGGTAGGCACCACATGTCTTAGGTTAGTGAAGGTGTGACGAATCACAGGGTTCACTGATGTGCATAGCCGCTCGCACCTAAGTAGGGTGTTACACAGATTCTTCCTCAAATCATAATAGAAAATGAATTGGAAAGGAAGATGAATCGAAAACCAAGCTAGAAAAAATGAATCGAAAACCTAGCTCAAGTTAGAGCTTACTCACAAAACCAACTAGGAGATGATCGTACCGTCCTCCTCATCCTTCCGGCAGTGCTTCGCTAGCGCTTCTTCCCCACTTCCCTCTCCTCCTCCCCGACCTCTCAACCCTATCCCCTGGGGTAGTGGTGGTAGTGGGAATCGTAGAGAATGAATGGGCAGATGGGCTATTTATAGGCTTCAGAAATATGCTAATCATGATTAGTAAACTATTGTTTAATCCTTAACTACGGTTAACGACCCTTAACTGCGGTTAGCGGCCCATTATTTTGGCCAAAATTTATCCAGAACGTAAGGATTAAGTTAGAACCTCCCAGAAGCTTCTAGATTTACTAATGATGCTTAATTAAAGTTAAACACGATCAACTTCTACTAATCGCGATTTAACTTTCACAACTCATGCTTAACTTTGCTGATATCTAATTAGTATCGCTAATGGTCATTAGCGATCCTTCATCATTAATCGTGATCAATTAGTCTTAATGACTGTCATTAAGGGTTAATGACATCTTAAACCTCCTCACTTCTCTTTCTTTGAAAAATCACAACATTTCGAAATGACGTTTGATTCACGCAAAACATATTACGTTGGTTTCCTCTTGTCGAGTAGCATCTTATGATAAAGGATTCGAGAATGACCTAGTTCAAAGCTTTACACATTGCAAGGTCATTAGTCGTCTATTCGTCTAGTTAGTGATAATGGACTCGTGGGTGTTTGATATGGTAATGGCGGCGGCTATTTGAGAGCCATGAACACTACAGTAATACTTCACATAACCAAAGAGAATATGAGAAGATCCAACATAGAGGCAAAAACAATGAACTCTACAGTAATACTTCACATAACCAAAGAAAGATCCATCATAGATGGCACACCTTTCAAAAAGCAGCGTCAAGCTACTCAAGTTCTCCCGCAGATCCTTACTCCAATGGAGATCCCGGCGTGTACAAGAGAGTGCAACACAACGATCACTGTTGCGCACAATTTATAGATGACGATGTCCTCATGTGCTCTTGATATTCTCTTTCCTCCCCTCAATGGGAACATGAAGGAGCCGTCGACTCATGTAAAGATGCATGTCCTTCCATCCTCGTTGTTTGTGGAGTTGGTGAAGACAGTGAATGCTTGCAGCATGGGATAGCTGAAGACCACACCTCCAACAACCTTTGCATCGACTTGTCAAGATCGGGTGCGAGGTAGATGAAGGCCATAACCTGAAGGCCAACGGAGGTAGGTTCGGGAGACGACGAGAGAAAAGAAGAAACCCTCTTTTTTCGCCTGAAATCGAGCCCTTTTCCGCCTGAAAAGGGGAGCGCATGTCAAACTCAAGTGGTCCCATCAAGCTGCGTCAGACATTTACGTCCTTTGACCAAAGAGCCCCAACCAAACACAAAGAGTTCCCCACTTGTGTCAACCCACCAACCAAAGGCGGAATGACACGAACACAACCAAACATGTTCTAAGGGTTTGTTTGGTTACTGGGATGGGGTGAGTTGGGGTAATCTCTTGTGAATAATAACTGTTTAGATGATTATGAGGATTGAATAAAGAATGTGATGTGTTGTCACATTGATTTGTGATAGAATTCCAACCATAAATGACCCAGGAATGCATGGAGATAAATCGGATTACTCTGATGTTGTGGCTGATCTTGAGTGGGCTTAGTAATCGAAGTGGGCTTAGTAATCGACCAGACACACGTAATTCTTCCTCCTCTTGACGTCGCATATGCGAGATTCATCAACTAGCAGCTTTAAATACATGTTATCGTGACCCAGCCGCTATCCAACCACCCATGTCTCCACATGTTACAACCACATCCTCAGTCAATCAACCCGTCTAATGACAACCGAGTACCACGTGTTGTAAATAATTTATTCTGTGCGCCCAACATATCCGGACAACCACGTACCACCTAGGTTTGGATTGCCAATACGTATGTTCTTCTGATAAACCTATGGTTGCATGCCGACCTGTACTCTACTCCCAGTCATTCTTAACATAACATATGATCCTTTTCGGGATCCAAATCAATACACATCAATTCTCATGATGCAATTCTTCCGTTAAACCTTCGACTTACATATTCATCAACATTGAGTATAGACTCATATATACACACACATATATATATATATATATATATATATATTAATTCATATGTATATATACTCACGTTTAAAAATAATTTAACTCGCAAACCCCATCTTTTCAAGCCATTGCATCAATTCGATGCTTAGACATTTTAGTGGGAATCAGAAAATAACTTTTCATATTTTCTCAAAAAATGACAACAATTAACGTTCTCCGTAGCGAAGAACATGAAATCAGGAATTTCAACGACCTCATATGAAAACCCAACAACAAAAGGTAGGATTTCGTTATCTAATCGAGTTCTCTCTCGTGTATGCAGTGCTTTATCGTGATTCATGTTAGAAAGGATGATTTACAACTCCAGAATCAATCTAATTTCACTTTCATATCAAGAATACTAAGAACGTGCCACAAACACGAAGAACAAACAAAGAATACGAAGAACCCTCCCCATTCTCTCGTTGGCATGCTCCAACCTCGGCTACAGCTATGCCCCTCCACCTAGGGTTGGCTATTGAGCCTAACGAGCCGAGCCAGGGTTGGGCTCGGGCTCGGGCTCGATAAGCCCAACTGGGCTCAGGCTCAGGCTCGGGCTCGATCGAGCCCAGCCGAGCTGGCTCGGGCTCGAGCTCGGTGGGCTCGAGCCCTTATCGAGCCAGCTCGGGCTCGATAAGTCTTGAGTCGAGCCCTTTATCAAGCCTGAGCCTCTTATCGAGCCTGATCTGGGCTCGAGCCTATTCAGGCTCGTTATGGAAATAGGTGTTTTTTGGTGAAAAAGTGTTTTGCTTGGGCTCGAACCTGAGACCTCCTTTTTAAAGATCGTTCACCTTACTAGTAGGCCACCATCCGAGTTGTATATATAAGTTAAATTATAATATATATTGTAACATTCTGCTTGTTAATAAAAAAGAAAAAAATACTAAATATTTAACTATGACCTAGATTAACATAGATAAAAGGTAGAAAATCCAAGTCTACAACATAGTCCACCCAACATTGTTGTTACATAAATAACATAAACACATAATCCACCATTAACAATGTTGTAAAACTAATACAAATAAAAATAAAAATCATTGTAGTTTCATAAATAGAATATATATTCCTTATCAAGCCCGTTATTGAGTTATCGAGCTTAGCAGGGCTCGGCTCGGGCTCGGCTCAATAAGCTATCAAGCCCAAAAATCTGACTCGAGATTGGCTCAATAGCTTAATGAGCCAAGCTCACGAGCCCTTATCGAGCTGAGCCCGAGCCTGGCTCATCGAGCTGTGACTCAATAGCCAGCCCTACCTCCACCACACACCCATTATGCTTGTGTCGAGCGCTTGCCTCTTCGTGCCGTGCGACCCCACGCTCCTGTTGCACCTCCCAGCTTCATGCTCCCGTACGCTCCGCTGACTCCAATTGTGCGTCGACCTCACGCTCCGTCGCGTATGTGTCCGTGGACCTCGGTGATCTCTCCAGCCGTCGATAAGATCCAGGGCTTGAGGTCCTCTCTAAAGAAACCCTCGTCTTCGACCCCGTTGATGCCCCTCGTCATAAAGTGTACAGCAGAGGGGAGGGGTTGACGATTGGTGGGGAACTTGTGTCTAGTAATACATATATAATATTGTGTCTAGTAATACATATATAATATTCCAAGTGGTGCGGCTCACCAACAACCACCGCAGTACCATTCATTAGGGCTCAGGTCCTAGCTCCTGCTCGCAGCGGCACTCTGATGGAGACCCCCTCGCCATAGCAGTCCGCTTCTCCTCCTCCACGGAGCCTGAACCTAATTTCAAGCCACAGCCATTATCATGGTCCTCAAGGCACCGCTATTCCAGTTGTTGATGATCCCAGCGTCACCTTTGTGCCTCCTCGAGACTTCTGCCACCTCCAGTGTGAAAATCCTAATTGCCATAAAAAGGAGGGGGCACACGTGTAGTATGATAAAATTTTCAGTGGAAGTTATGGTTTAGCTCATGTAATAGGAAACAGGTGGCATCCGCTTGAGTCGTTCGATCGTGATCGAGCGGTTCACATGAGTTCACACTTTTTTTGAGCCCGTATCATGTAAAATCATGTGATTCAAGCGATTACTGCAGAGACAACACCGCAGCAGATGATCCATGCTACATGTAATAGACAACCAAACTAATGGAGGGAAACAATTGTTACAATGCATGAATGTATGAATACAAGTAATATCGCAAAAAATGTATGTGTAAAATTGTAACTATAGAATCTCGGAGGAGAACACGTGTTAATAGTCTATTTTTTATATGATGTAATTATTTTTAGTATTTGATTTCAAAAAATAGGTTAATTGAAATTTTAGTTGATGGAAAAAAACGAAGTTTTTATTATACTAGTTAAGGGGGAGGGGGAGGTTGGAACCCGGGTCATTTTCTTAATACTTAAAAAATGTTAATTGTTATTTAATTTGTGTTATTTATTTATCACTTAGTTTTGCCATACTTTAGGATTTATCTTCGGAAAAATCATCAAATATTGGTATTTTAGATGATAACGGATTCTTTTTTTAAAAAAAATGATAATAGACAAAACTTTATCTAGTTAGGCAAACTAGTCCATAATCTGAAAATTTTGAATTATTTGTGTTTTTTACAAGTACATGTCCTTTTTATTACCAGATTCAATGCGACCAAGCTACACATTTTCCATTTAATGGGCACATCCTTATACTAACTTTAACTTTTAAGTCGTCGTACAAAGGATAACATTCTTCCATGTTGAAATGTTTGATGATCAACCGACTCAATCTATATAGTAAACTTAATCCATCTCTTGGTGAACGAATATCTACTGATTAGTACAACATTCCATACTCATTGGGTTGAACTCTCTCATTAGACAATAATTAACTATTAATTACCATATTCTCATTTTATACAATAGCTTATAAACTACTATTCTTTGAGGATATATGGATGGACCTTACCTCCAAAGTTGATGAAGAAGATTAATGACAAAATTTCCTATTTTATTCACAATATTCTTATGTTCTCCCATATGGATCCTTTCCATCATTTTGAGCAACATGGACTTGGAGTATCTCACCTCAAAGTTATGAAACATCATCAATTTACGTTGAGTTCGAGCTTATATTGGATAGGTAGGACCATCTACTTACAAGAAGTACACTGGATCATCATTATCGAGATGAAAACGGATCGGATATTGTTTAAAGAGCCAATCGGATATTCATCGAATACAAACCTGGATCGAATAAAAAGCGAATATGAATTGAATAAAATACCAAGTATGAAGTGATTTAAAAAGATAACATTATAATACACACACTATAATATAAATATTTAGCTAATCAATAAAAGTTGTAGTTGCAGATAAGCTGCTCTATTGATATAATCGTGAAGGGGTAGAAGCCTACATGAGACAAAAATACATAGGGGTTGTCGAAGATTGAAGGCTGGATGAACTTGGTTTGCTTAGTTGTCTACTGGACACAATATTATATATGCATGAATGTGTATATGTACATACTATTTTGTATTCGGATTCGAAACCGAATCTTTTTATTGTAACAAAATCCACATCCATATTTTAGAACTTTTTTTCTTACAAATGATATACATATTGATTGATATTCAACTACAGATATTTGTATTCGGTATTTTTTCGAATATGATGAACAGATATTCGAATATATCCATATCCATTTTCATCACTAAAACTCATCAAATCAATAAGGTACTATCGATCCATCAAACAAATTTAGCTTTGGATCATCGTAATATTTACAAATTACAACCCACATCACACAACTCTGATCAGAATCAAGCCATTTTTTATCATTTGAAATAGTGGCGATTCGATTGCAAAATTGATTTGCCGAGGCACTCTTGTAATAAGATAAATCTATGGAAAGCGATCATTAGTTCATCGACAACGTAACGACCTCGAAGATCATCAACTAGTATATGGATCAATAGGCCTATAGCATACAAGTGCCGGAACATGTTTCAAGTTTTCAACTCTGCTGGAACAAAATATAAGGTGAAGAACACAAAACATAAACATATAAAAAAAGTAAAATGTATATGTTACTCGAGAGTAGCTAACTTGGTTACTTCCTGCTTTTTTTATTAATTTTTTGTAATATTTGTTAGAAACTCTCGAGGGAATTAAATCATATATTATCATGACACTGTCATCCAATTTCGTAAAAAACATATCACTCCTAACATGCCCATCTGGAAGGGGGTCAATTTCAGTAATTTTGAGACCATCAAATTTTGGCAGGCTTGATGGATGAGAAGATAACCTCAAATTGAGTCGAAATATGAATGACAACATCATTACAATATGTGATTTAAAACGCCCCATAAATTTTTAAAAGTATCACGGAAATATATAAACAAACGTAAAAAAGGTGGGAATAACCCACTCTTTGTTAGCATATATTTACCCTAAAAATGATATTATATATACTGAAGATAATACCTTAATCCCACCATCCAAATCAACAAGCTCAAGACTTAATCTTTTCAAAGTCGAGTATGTAGTTTGTGTTTGTACATCTCGTTCGACTATTTCAATAAACATGTTAAGGTGCCAAGTAACTATTCTTGTGAAATGTTCATGAGTGCCGATTTTGTTTTGACATGTCTCCATCCAAGGTAGGGGAATAGAGATAGGAATAAGCCTTTATTCCTCCTCTTCCTTATTCCTCCTTATCCACTCACTTATTCCCCTTCCCTTATTCCCCTTCCTTTATTTCTCTTTATCCACTCGATTATTCTTGTTTCCCTCTTTTCTTATTCATCCTTATCTACTAACTTATAACCTTTATTCCTTATCCCTCATATGCCTACCGAATGGAGAATAGCACTACCTATCCTTATTCCACATTATTCCTCCTATTCTTATCCTTCCAACTGATCAGGAATTATAATACCTCAAACATAGTATCACATCTAGATTCACAAAGTGTGGTAGTAGCTTATAAGTAGTGTGGGCTACTAATATTAAACTGGATCTTAGGCATTTTGAGTATAATTGAGGGCTCTAGTTGGGACCAAGATCAACATGTTGTCTGCACCAGTAATCCCCAATAATGGACAAGATCTAGAGCTCAGGACGTTACAGATGGTATCAGAGCAGATTCCTTCTAATAGCGGAATGGGTTGCCGAAGAGGTGTAGCCACCCCTACCATAGTGCTAGGAGGGAAGGGCTACCTAACATGTGAATAATTCACTATTACTGGGAATATGTAATTGGCCATTACACAACAAGGACGTTGTGTATATAAGTGGAGGTCATTGTATCACCTCAAACATAGTACCACATTAGTAATCACAAAATGTGGTAGTGACTTATAAGTAGTGGAGGCTACTACTAATAAACATAGGCTTAAGCATTTTGGATTGTGGTTGAGGGCTCCAGTTGGACCGGAGCCCAACATATTGTCTAGACCAGTAATTCTCAATAATGGATCGAGTCTAGAACATGGTACGTTAAATGAATAGTGCTTATTCCAGCTTATTCCCGAATCGAGCGCCCCCTTAATGGAGTCTGATATCCTCATCCACAAGCAAAATGAGACTATGGGCCTGTTTGTTTACTGGGGTGGGCTTGATTGTGGTATCTTCATGTGAATAGTAGCTGTTTGAAGGGTTGAGAGGGTTGGAATGATAATTGTGAAGTGATATGACATTGATTATATATTATATTAATTTTTAATGATTATAATATGTTTTTTATGTTAATGAGTTTATTTGAACATGGTTAAAAATTATTATACTAAAAAAATTGTAAGGTCAATATACAAGCAATCCCAATTCATGAATGCAGAGTTAGAACTAAATGTATGCCAAGATACGCCGATGTATCCTAGCAACCAAACGAGCCCTATGTATCTCATCTTGGTACTTTTTGGGGCATTACAGGTGAAATCAGTTTTTCATTAAATCAAACTAGAAACATACATGGTTGATGTCCCATTAGAGAGAGTAGAAAGACCTCCCAACAAGGGTATTACATATCATATGATGAAAAAAAGGAAGATAAGAGAGCAACACTACAAATAATTAGCAAGAGAAAATCAACGCCTGTCACGAAAACAAACCACCTCGGCTAACAGTGGAACTGTCGCTCGAGAGATCACCCCCGAAGGACAAGTGTATTGTTTCACTTGTGAACCGAATGTCAACAAATGAGGTGTTGTTTTAGGCCTCAAGTCAAGATCTCGTTTTGACACCTCAAGTGTGGAAATATCAATGTTTTAATAATTAATGAGTATTTTTAAAATATCGATTAAATTATTATTTGTTAAAAAAAGTCATTTCGAGTGTCGACAATGCTACTCATACGTATACATCGATGAAATTCAAGCGAAAGTATTTCCTCAAATCCAAAATCTGAAAAACAAAAATAAAACAATAAATAAGCAAAAGATATCTCAAGTTCCACGAACCAGAAAACTAAAAAATAGAATCAAAATAACAAATATGGAATAATTTACATCGAGCCCATCCCATCTCGTGACCCTTCTCTGCGTAATACAATAAAATACAAGAGATACATCTTATGGGAAAAAAGAGAGGAAGCCCTCTTAATTCAAGCCACACATATACACGGACTCGCGGGAAAATCCAAATACACTTCACCTTCCTCCTATTCTATCCGGATGAAATAATATTGGATGCCATGGCAATACAACTAGTCGCTACTGCCACCATTAACATCCCTCCAGCAAAGCACTTGTCCTTTTTCTTTGCTATTCCGTGAACGTCCCTGCAAAATTAATTCCATCTCACTTCAAAAATTACTTTAACTTGAGCGTTGTAACATCTTGGGCTCAGGTCTTCGATCCGTTATAAAAAAAACTGATCCTGACAACTTATTAGGTATGGACTTAGATGGACCCGTTGACAACCACCCAAAATGCTTAAACTTATGTTATCAAGTAGTAATCCCCACCACTTATAACCCTCTCACACTTGGTGAGTTTTAGATGTGGGACGAGTTATGGATGTAACACTTACCATAAAAAGAAGAATTTCCAAGATTATGATAAATTATCTTGAGCGCTTACTATAACGGCTATCAACTAAGATTACGTTAAGATATTATACCTAAGCACAATTGCGGCTGGGAAGATGAGTGAGATGCAGACCGCGGACGTGGATCCAAAGAACTGGAACAGGACCCATATGTTGGGGATGGCAATGGCAGCAACGTATGACAGCAACGTCATGGCAGCCGTAAGCAACGTGAAGCGCACAGGATCGAAGGCGACGGGCCGTGCATTGGGGAACAGGAGGCCGTCAAGGTTGATCCTCATCGAGAAGAAGAGGAGGGGGAAGACGAGCACCAGATGCAGCGCGTAGCTGAGCCGCACGATGTCGTTGAGTACGGGGCTGATGATCGCACCCGAGCTCACGTCGAAGTTGGAGAGGATGTCTGCCATGGTATCGTCTCCGAAGAGGATGTATCCGAAGATGCCGACTGCTGCGTAGATGGCGGAGCAGAGAACCAGAGATAAGCGCACGGCGGTGGTCATGTCGGAGGCGGACTTCATCTCGGCCCTGATGGGATGCACTGCTAGCGTGCATGGAATATACAAAACCAACCGTGAAAAGTTTACGTACAGTAATCATGGATTAGCTAATGCACACAGATCATAGTGATTGCTGATTAATAGCAGGACATAGTTGAGAGAATGATATTCACCGTTAAAGTGGAAGGTGAAGGCGAGGACGATGACGGGGACTGCGGTGAATAGCTGGAAGGACGAGGACAGGAGGGAGAAGTCCGGCAGGAGCCTCGGCGTCTTTGTTGCGCCAGTGGAGAGGGCAAAGAGAGCCATTCCCGAGATTATCACCACAAACACCACCGCGAGGAAAACCGATGCAGCCGATGAGAATCTAAGGGAATCTGCAAGCAAAACGGACAGTAATAAGGTAACCAAGGATTGTTTACTCAAATGTAAAATGTCATAATAGCATAGACAAGGTGGAATCAGGAATTTTATCAAACGGGGCCAAGTATACATCTATCTTGTAAAAGTAAAAATAAAAAAAAGTATTTTCAAATAATATTTTTTAACCAGAGTTAACAATTTCAAATGTGATTTTAAATTTTGATAAACTTACTATTTCAATGTTATTTAAAATTTTCAATAAGATATATACTATTTTTTAATGGTGATTTTTTAATAATTTTAGTTAAAAATTTTCATATTTAAAAGAAACAAAAAAATTTATTTCATTTATAAAGACTCATTTTATATCAAATTATATTTATAATGTTAATATATATTAAAAGTGAGTAAAAATATTTTTTTAACAATGAAAGTATGGAATTAATTTTTTTAAACAAAAGAAAGGATGGAGAAAGGTAAAGTGAGTAGAGCCATTTTTGAACAAAATGTGCAACAATGGGATTTGGTCCTTGGTTCTTTAATTGCAATATGAAGCACTGTACCAGTAAGCAATCAAACATTTAGAATTAGCATTCGTGATTGTTTTTATTATATTTATAATTTGAGGATGGACCATATTAAAAATTAACATCATCATATAAGTGAAATGTAATAATCAAGGAGGGACCATGGCTTCCATAAAATATATACTAGTTCCGCCCAGGATCGAAGCATACTTTCCCATCATCAAGCAGACAAAGAGTTCCGGTTAGTTATTCCATAACACCAATGGACAAAGAAGAAGAACACGGATTGCTAGACATGTAAAATCATTAAAAGGAATAATCGAGTTCCATCAACTTAAATGTTACATCATAACTGTTAATTTGATCCTGGACCTTTCCTTCTTACTCCAAATCTTGTCTATTACCATTACCTACAAATCCATTGGATGCCTTGCCGATTCCAATTAACTATTTCTGCGCAAAGACTAATTGCATGGAAAATATTCATGGCACCAAACTACGCCATGATAATTCTAGAGATCCCACCAACAGATGTTTCATGCATGGATTATTAGGTTTGGCATTTGAGTTAGCATTAAACTGTGAGACTCTTGGGATGAAAAGCATAACTACTTAACTATCAAAATAATATTTTTTTTACTCCCATCAACAACACCGTACCTTTTGTATAAAAAGGGAGAAAAACAAATAAAACTTCCAAAAATTTGTTAGGATTAGAGTCAAATTAGGATTAGGAATCCTAATTGGACTGAACTCTTAATCCTAATAGTTCTTGAGTTGTATTCTATTTATAGTCATATTGGCAATAGGACTATATGGTTGTATTTGAGCTATATATAGGGGGAGTGGAGGCATTGCCTCAACACCACAGAAGAGGAAATACCACAAGAGAAGAGAAAGAGAGAGAAGAGATAAAGAAATAGGTAAGAGAGCGAGGGAACAGAGAGAGTTGTACTCATCTTCTTATAGTGATCTTTCTTCTCCGGTGATCGTGAGAGGTGACCGACTACCGTTATATCTGGTTGTATTTTCTTCACGTTTTTCCATGGTGGTTATCGATTGTGCATCCGCTTATGTATCCGAGGGGTTTGTATCGAACAATCGATATTCGAGAGGAGACGATATCGGTTGGTCGTGTTCTTAACAACTTGTATAAAGCTTGGTTCGACGACAACGAGGGATACGACATGACATATCAGAGTGAGATTTGACGTCGAGGAAACGACACAACACAATAGGTGCACTTTCTTCAGAGGCAGTTAAGATCCAACGGTTACGATGAACTGTTTAGATCGGGAGCATTCGGAGTCTGATTGAGGTGATCCTGAGTCCAGATAAAGGTTTTTGCGCACTCCAGATGATTTGGATGATTCAGACGATTCAGATCGGGAGGATTCTGCTCTGACTTCTCAGATTGTATAAAGATGTACGATAGGAAAACGATGGCGAAATTTTCTACGAAGGATGCATCATTCTCCGTGGAACCCTTCAACGGGAAGAATGATTTCACCTTATGGCAACAATGGGTGAAGCACATACTCACACGAGGACTTATGGAAGCTCTCCAGGATAAAGAACATAAGCCAGAGAAGATAGAAGAGGAAGAGCGAAAGGAGATGAGGGATCTCAGGAATAGTACAATATAATTGTTCTTGGCAGACAACACTCGCGAAGTCATCGGACTGTAGGATCTAACGATGTTTGGATGAAGCTCGAGGGACGATAAAAGTCCAAATCTTCGATGAATCAGTTATTGATGAAGAAGAAGCTCTATGGTCTAAAGATGACCGACGGGACAAAGCTCGAAGTGCACTTGGATGAATTCAATAAGATTCTGACAGATGTGCTCACACTTGAGGAGAAGAATGCAAAAGGGCAATCTCTCTTCAAGGAGGAGGATAAGGGACTGATCTTGTTGAGTTCCCTTCATCTTCATATGATCATATTGTGGTGACGTTACTCTATGGCAAGGAGACCATTACATTGAACGAGATAGTTGCTTCGCTGCTTATGAATGAGTCTCGACAGAGGTCGACAGATGAGTCAAACGAATGATGAAGGTCATGTGCTGGCAACCGAGGGTAGATACTCAAGATCAAGGGAGACATGATTCACAGGTCGATCAAGTCACGGGGTCCGATCAGATGCTTCTATTGTGACAAAGAGGGTCACAAGATAGCTGATTGTGCAAGACGTGATGAGAAAGGAAAGAAGAAGGTTGGTGATTCTGAATCCGACCAAGAGGATTCCATCGTAGTTTGCGAGCGAAACTTGCTAGCGTATTGTAGAGAGATGAAGGCAGATTCAAGATGGCTTCTGGAGTCGGCATGTTCAGATCACGTGTGCTCATCCAGAGAGCAGTTCAGTAGATATCAGGCATGCAATGATGGCACGGTAAAGATGAGAGGTGGAGAAGTTCACCATATCTTGGGGATTGGATCAATGCAGTTTCGCATGTTTGATGGAGTAGTACGAATTCTGATAAGTGTCAGACACATTCCTACAACCAAGAAAAATCTAATTCACTGGGAACGATCGAGTCACAAGGACATCGAGTCACCATTGAAGGGGGAGTTTCAAAGCGAGCAAGGGAGTATGTGTGATGATGCGTGAGACAAGGATGCCGAACAAGTTGTATAAGTTCGAGGGAAGAGTCGTGACAAGTGATAGAGCTCCAGTTCTTCCCAGGACGAGCAATACAATGAGAGAGCGACCTGTTATCAACATCTCGACTGCAGAAGTACACAAAAAGGAGAAGCGGGTGCGATTCGCTATATCAGAAGATGTCAACACAATCTCTAATCACGAGAGATTTGTGGTGTCGTATCATGAGGCACAATGCTAAGTTGTACGAGCGCCCAATATGGGCATGCTGATGGCGTCCATTGACGGAAGTGACACCTTAGAGTTGGTGAGATCAAACTAACGATACCTGCAGATGACGAGGATGGCCCAGTGCAAACTCAAGACGATGAAGAGACCATGATGGAATTTAACTTAAATGAGAGATAGTTAGGATTAGTCAAATTAGGATTATGAATCCTGATGGGATTGAGGTCGTAATCCTAATAATTATTGAGTTGTCTTCTATTTATAGTCCTATTGAGAATAGGACTGTGGGATTATATTTGAGCTATATATAGAGGGGATGGAGGCATTTCCTCAACACCACAACAAGAGGGAATACCACAAGAGGAGAGAGAGAGAGAAGAGAGAAAGAGAGAGGTAAGAGAGCGAGTGAATAGAAAGAGTTATACTGATCTTCTTATATTGATCTTTCTTCTCCGGTTATCGCGAGAGATAACCCAGCCACCGTTATATCTGGTTGTGTTTTCTTTTGAGAAAACCGTCATGAACATACATATATAAATCCAAATATCAACAGATTTCCAGAACAGATTTACGTATGTATGCATCCATATTAACAATGATAAGAGAAATATCCGTATTAAGAACATATGCATATTAAAGCAAGGGAAAAATTCGGAAACAAACATCACGACAAAAAATGCGACAAAGAAAGAGTAGAGTTAGAAATCACAACCGAAGCGTCCTGTAGTAGGACTCCCCTTAGAGAGACAGCGCCCTCAACTCTACCGGCGCACAGGGCCTTGATGTGTCGCTCACAGGGTCCGACGGTTCACGCTCGTCGACGGTGCGCACCGTGCTTGAGCGTCCTCGAAAGTCACCTCCGTAGACGAAGCCCGAGATCGAGAGAGGAGAGGGCGTCCTCGAGAGAGAGAAGAGGCACCAGGTATGAAGAGATAGAATGTTCGTAACCTACGCACACGTCTTTAAGAGATACTTAAAGACGTCCGGGCGGTTACGTTTCGTGAGAGGATAATGGGGCATAACCCTTGGAATTCAAACACGCGGTTACAAAACTGACCCGGTCTTTGCCACGCCACACCGCCGCCGCCGCCGCGCCAGGTCCGGCCCGGCCCGTCCTGACGCGTGCGTGCGCGTGTGTTGTGGTCTAAAATCCTCTCTATTTTGTTTCCAGACTAGTCTTAGGACCTACCACATAAAAACCAAGTGCCAGTTTTGTCTCTCCACGATGTGGGACTAAATAGCACCCCACAAGGTTGAAGCATTGAATTCCATGAATTGAAATACATTAATACAACTTGATATTGACCATCAATTTGCATCAAACTATCCCAATACAGTTAATTCCAACAATCCCCCACGAATTCACTGTTGAAACACAAAGAGCCAAGGATCTCGGGTTTCCACACTCTGCTTTCAGTAAAGGTACCTTCCGATTTGAACCTTTACCTGAGTTATCCCCTTTTTTACCATCACAGGAATAAAGTGAACTAAGTCTTGAACTTTAATCCTTTGATGTAATGGTATCGAGTGGTAACAACAGAGTGAAGTCTATGGTGACAATCTTCTGGTTTTGATGCTATTAATGGCCATGCATCCTATCCTGTTTCATGAGTATATTAAGGATAAACCCTCATCCTTTATCTGCGGCTCACAGAAATACTCATATAGGTGGCATTCTCCAAAGATGCACTGCTCACATCCTGCTTATAAAAGCTTGAATCCATTAAGGGCATAATGCTCAACCTTTTCCTACAGTTTTCAGGCACTCGACTTTTCAGGGATAAGACTCACATGCAAAGTATTGCATATTGAGTGTCAACCAGTTCTCCTTACAACTTGTTTTCCCATTAAACCTGTTTTATGGGATCTCCACTCATTTAGGTTGGGTTGCTACTGCGGGTAAACTCTCAGTGGATTTCAGCCCCATCCCAAGTCTGGATTTTTGGACTAAAGATCTATCAAGTCCCTTTGTAAGTGGATCTGCCGTGTTATCTTTGGTACCAACAAATTCCACAGCAATCACTCCAGAAGACACCAAATCCCTAATAGACTTAAGTCTAACTTGGATATGTCTTCTTGTTTTCTGATTGTACTTTGAACTCTTTACCTTTGCAATAGTAGTCATGCTATCACAATGTAAAGAAATTGACGGTATCGGCTTACCCACCATGGGCATCTCAGAGAAAAGCTCCTTAAGCCATTTAGCCTATATACCTGTTGTGTCCAAAGCACACAGCTCTGCCTCAAAAGTAGATCGAGCCAAGATGGTCTGTTTCACAGACCTCTAGGAGACTGCACCGCCTCCAAGGGTAAATACATACCCAGTCACACCGTTACTCCCGGAGTCCTCCATTTGACCTATCCAACTTGCATCACTATATCCTTCTAAAACATGAGGATATTTACCATAATGCAGTCCAAGAAGTTAAGTACCCTTAAGGTACTTCAACACTCGATCCAAGGCCTCCCAATGAGTACGGTCAGGACAGCTCGTATATCTACATAACTTTGCGACCGTGAATGAAATATCAGGTCGAGTACAGTTCGCAAGATACGTCAAACTTCCTATAATCTGGGAATATCGTAGCTATGCTACAGGTACTCCACTCTTGTTCTTGCAGAGGGGTTTAGATGAATCATAAGGAGTGCATACAAATTTACAGCTCTGATAGCCAAAGTTTTCAAGAATCTTCTCAGTATAATGTGACTGAGACACAGCTATCCCAATAGTAGATCTAATCAGTTTGAGCCCCAAAATCACATTTGCAACTCCTAAGTCCTTCATCTCAAACTTGTTGCTCAAGAACCTCTTGGTTTCTTACACTATCCTTATGTTTGATCCAAATATCAACATATCATCTACATATAGGCATAAGACAACAAACATATCACCTTTAATCATAGAGTACACACATTTATCAGATTCATGAACAATAAAGCCATAAGACTGGATAGTCTTATCAAACTTGTCATGCCACTGTTTCGGTGCTTGTTTTAATCCATAAAGAGATTTTACAAGCTTACAGACCTTTCTTTCATTATCAAATGCTACGAATCCCTCAGGTTGGTCCATATAGATCTCCTCCTCAAGATCGCTATATAAAAAGGTCGTCTTCACATCCATTTAATGAATTGTGAGATCATGTATGGAGGCTAACGCAATGAGCATCTGAATCGTAGTCATTCTAGTAACATGAGAATAGGTATCGAAATAATCAATACCTTCTTTCTGTTTGAAACCTTTGGATACAAGTCATGCCTTATATTTTTCTATGGATCCGTCTGATCTTAGTTTTCTTCTGAATACCCATTTGCTTCCTATGGTGGAACACCCATGAGGTAGATCGACCAATTCCCATGTGCCATTTGAAATGATCGATTCCATTTCAGATTTAATGGCATCCTTATAATGCCTTGCTTCAGTAGAAACCATGAGATCCTTGTATGTGGGAGGATCACCCTCGATTTGGTAGGAGACAAAGTCGTTACCTAAATACTTGGCAATCCTAGGTCTCTTACTTCGTCTATGTTCAACATCTTCCAAAGATTCATTGGGTTCAGAAGAGGTAGCCCCCATATTTGACATCTTTTCTATTTGTTGTGGAATAGAACCAGATGTTGAGGCTACAACACTAGTCAGATTTTCAGGAATCTCTTTTTTCATTGGAAAAATATCCTCGAAAAATGTAGCATCACGAAGTTCAATAATAGTATTAGTATCTATGCATGTGATCTCAGACCGAATTACTAAGAATCGATAGAAATAACTATTTTCCAGATATCCCAAGAAGAGCACGTCAACTGTTTTAGGTCCAAGCTTGTTTCTCTTGTGTTCTGGGACTAAGACCTTAGCCAAGCATCCCTACACTTTGAAATATTTTAAGCTTGGCTTCCTATTTCTTCAAAGTTCAAATGAACTCTTATCTTTATACCTTAGGGGAACTCTATTCAGAATATAACATGACGTATTCAAAGCTTCCCCCCACATGTAAGATGGTAGCCCAGAACTTTGTAAAAATACATTGACCATATCAGTTAGGGTCCTGTTCTTTCGTACTGCTATTCCATTGGACTGTGGTGAATATGGTGCAGTGACCTCATGAACTATGCCAAATAATTTATATTGTTCATTAAATATCTTAAATGTGTGTTCACCACCCCTATCTGACCTTAGACGTTTAATTACTTTTCCGACTTGTGTTTCTTCTTTATTCTTAAAAATAAGAATTTTTTTAAGGCTTCATCCTTAGTTTTAAGCATATAAACATAACAGTATCTACTGCTATCATCTATGAAGGTGATAAAATATCTTTTGTTATCTCTAGGTATCACGCCACCAAACTCACAAATATCAGAATGCACTAAGTTTAGGATTTCAGTTTCCTTATTCACATAATGAAAAGGCTTTCTAGACAACTTAGCTTGAGCACACATTTCACATTTGGTGAGTTTGTCTGTAGTATGATTAAGAATCATGTCAAGTTTCATCATTCTTTTCATAGAATTGAAATTCACATGTCCTAGCCTAGCATGCCATAAATCAGTATATTCAATATTTGAAACAATATAAGTAAAAGAATCAAAACCAGAAATATTATTAATTGAACTATCAATGTCACATCTTATTCTAAATAAAAGATCATTATCAGCCAAATATCCTTTGCCAAAGAAAACACCATGTCTCAGAAAAACTACTTTATTACATTTAAAGTCTAATTAAAAACCCTCTCTAACTAATAAGAACCAGACAAGACATTCTTCTTAATATCAGGAACGTGCAGCACCCTGCGCAAAGTCCAAACTCATCCAGTTGAGAATCTCAGCTCGACTCGTCCAGACCCAAGCACCTCAGCTGCAGATTTGTTCCCCATCATTATTGTTCCACCGGCTGAAGCCTGATAAGACACAAAGAATACTCTGTCAGTACAAATGTGTACATTTGCACCTGTATTAACAAGCCACTTATTAGGCTCGTTTACAAAATAGAGTTTAGGTTCACTGATACATACCCCTCACCGGCCCCGCCTCCCTCAGTTAGCACAAGAGCCTGAGGAACGACATCAGTAGACTTCTGTTGGATCTTTAGAGAAGGGCAATCCTTCTTCCAGTGTCCAACCTATCCACACTGCCAGCAAGGTTTGTTCTTTGCTTTTTTCTGGATTTTTCTCTTGCCTTTCAGTTTCTTATTTTTTCCTTTAGCAATGTTTCCTTTTGAGGTTATCACATTTACCTTAGGGTTCACGTCTACAGGCATCATGTATTTTTGTTTCCATGCTCCTCTTCAATAGCTATCGAAACCATCAAATCATCCAGAGAAATTTTCCCTTCTTGTGCTTTAAGGACATTCTAAAATCTTCCCAGGACTTGAGAAATTTTCAATGATCGACATAACTTGAAACTTTTCAGGAAGTTTCATGTTTCTACCTCAGCTAACCCATGGAGAAATAACAAAAACTCATGAGTCTGTTCCGAAACCGATTTGCCCTCAATCATATGAAATTCAGGAATTTGAATACTGAGTATTTTTCAATACCCAGATCCTCCGTGTTGTATTTCTTGTCCAATTCCTCCCACATATCTTTAACGGTCTTGGTGGATGCGCCATAGACATCGAACAGAACGTTCGATAGTGCAGTAAGAATGCACCCATGACACAGATGGTCATGTTCTTTCCACACATCCGCCATCTTAACCGTCTCAGGATCCGGATTTTGTTCAGATAACTTAGGGCACTCGGTTTCCAGAACCGAAATCAAGCCAATCGTGGTCAGCCAGATTTTCATGCATTGTTGCCAACACTTGAAATTCTGACTCCTGAATTTCTCTGGCATACCAGTGAAATCCACACGAGACCGAAACCTCAAATCCGGACATTTTTCTTATCACGTTATAATGCTGTCTCCCTAAGATTGTTGAGAAAACCGTCATGAACATACATATATAAATCCAAATATCAACAGATTTCCATAACATATTTACGTATGTATGCATCCATATTAATAATGATAAGAGAAATATCCGTATTAAGAACATATGCATATTAAAGGAAGGGAAAAATCTGGAACAAACATCACTACAAACAATGCGACAAATAAAGAGTAGAGTTAGAAATCACAACCGAAGCGTCCTGTAGTAGAACTCCCTTAGAGAAACAGCGTCCCCCCACTTTACCGGCGCACAGGGCCTTGACGTACCGCTCCCAGGGTCCGACGGTCCACGCTCGTCGACGGTGCACACCGTGCTTGAGCGTCCTCGAAAGTTACCTCCGTAGACGAAGCCCGAAATCGAGAGAGGAGAGGTCATCCTTGAGAGAGAGAAGAGGCGTCGGGTATGAAAAGATAGAATGTTCGTAACCTACGCCCACATCTTTAAGAGATACTTATAGACGTCCGGGCGGTTACGTTTCGTGAGAGGATAATGGGGCGTAACCCTTGGAATTCAAACACGCGATTACAAAACTGACCCGGTCTTTGCCACGCCGCCGCCGCCGCGCCCGCGCCCGAGCCCGGTCTGACCCGGCGCGGCGCGTGCGTGCGTGTGTTGTGGTCTAAAATCCTCTCTAGTATATTTCCAGACTAGTCTAAGGACTTCCCACATAAAAATCAAGTGCCAGTTTTGTCTCTCTACGATGTGAGACTAAACAACACCCCACAAGGTTAAAACATTGAATTCCAGAAATTGAAATACATTAATACAACAACTTGATATTGACCATCAAATTGCATCAAACTATCCCAATACAGTTAATTCCAACATTTTCTTCATGTGCTTCCGTGGTGGTGGTCGATTTTGCATCCGCTTCTGTATCCGAGGGGTTCGTATCCAACAACCGTTATTCGAGAGAAGACGATATCAGCAGGTCGTGTTCCTAACAAAATTAACTTTTTGATGGGGTGGAGAAAAATAAAATTGATATGAAACACGTAGACCATGAAATATACAAAAGAAATAGCGGCGCCCGTAGATTAACTAAACAAGTAGCTGCAAAGGCCATACAATGACATGTACCGTATTAAAAACTGAAATTTAATGGGAAGACGGCATGCTAGATTATCCATATTAAGTTGCATGTCGGAATGACATGTACAAACAATGACACGTACAGTATAAAACCAAGAATAAAAAATGGCAAGGCAACATCGTCTAGATTATTATTCATATAAAGTTGTATGTCGGAATGACATGTACAAACAATGACATGTACAGTGTAAAACCAAGAAATAAAAATGGCAAGGCAACCTCGTCTAGATTATCATTCATATTAAGTTGTAGGTCGGAATGACATGTACATTATAAAACCGAAATAAAAATGGCCAGGCAGCATCGTCTAGATTATTCATATTAAGTTGTATGTAGTGCAGTCCCATTTGTTTTCTATACTAGTAGTTCATCCCGCGCTTCGCGCGGGGAGATGAATTTCATTAAAAATATGATTGAACTTATGATATATCAGTTACATGCAAAGAATTATTTGAAATTATTTTTACACCACCGGTAACATGTGTATGTGACAATTTATGAAAAACACATCATGAAAATATTGAATTTTAATGGATCCTATGCAATTGAATCTCCAATACTAATTGTTCAAATTGCACTCATTCTCATTACAAAAATAATTCTATTTATTTTTTTTATAATTTTTTAGTACATACTACATAAAGAAATTAAAAACCTTTTAAAATACAGGAGGTATGAAGTTTGTCATTTTTTTATAATATTTGTTATAATTTTTAGAAGTTTTGGAGTGTATATTTGCATTTTTAGTATTTATACTTTATATTTGTGTTTGAGTTTTAGATATGCTTTAGTATACTATAATATATATCTTTTTTTTTTGGAATTTTTACTTATTTACTCAAATTGTTATGGATTTTTAAATTTGAAAGTAGTTATTATTTATAGTTTTTTAGTTTTCAAAACTGATTAATATAGTATTAAGTATATTAATAGGTACTTAATATTATTTGTGTTTTATTTTTATTTTTTGTATTTTATTTATTATAGCATTTATATTTTATTTACTTATTAGCATTGTATAGGGGTATACATGTAATAATGGAAAAGTATAATGGCACACATGAAAAAGTAGAAATTCTTAGGGCAAATATGCAAAAAGCCCAACACGCATGTGACACTCCGTGATCTGAACCGAAGCAGGTGTAAACATAAAATTGAAGAATTTCGAGTGTTTGTTCATAAAAGTCAACTACTACGTGATGAACATGTGCTGTGGTTTCAATGGCTTACACCTTAGATTAAGTGGCCAACTTAGATCAACACCACATATATGTCCAGTGTCGTATTCTATGTGTTGGATGCTACTAATAAAAAGATGAAAGATGAATGAATATAATTGTTGATCGCAAGTCACTCATACTGATCGCGCGGTTCTCTTCTTAAATTGTTTCATGTATGTTATCTAGATGTTTGCATAGATTCGTATTTTTTTCCATAAGTAAAAATATTTTTTTCTTATTCTCATTTGAGATTGTGGTAATTTACAAAGCCTTTTACATACTTTCATGTTTTAAATTGTACCTTATTTTTAGTAACTACCTTATTTTCTAAAAACTACATTAAGAGTGTGACGCTTTCCTCTTCTAAAAACCTAACCATTTTTATTGGAGATAATAACTTAGTGAAGTGTGGGTAATTATTTGTGAAATAATTAATTTTAGTGTAAATTCACAAATACAATTAATACACACTCACTGAAATGTTTACATTCAATTTTAGGAAAAAGTGAAGGCTCAGACACATGTTCAGTTGATGAAAAATTCTTCTTTGCGCATGTCACATAGTTCATTTTGGCGCCATCCTGATTTATTCACAAACTCAAATACAACAATAAAAAAATACATAATCACCAAGCATACGTTAGCATTTAAGAATCAACATCATACATAACGTGGTGGATTTAGACGCCATAAAGTAATTTGATGTTCTTACATTACAACAAAACCAATGAAATCATCAAAAATAATTTTCGAACCCTTTTAGATGAAGGTCAAAAGGCCAAAGAACTTTAACAATACCCTTCAACATAAATTCAAAACAACATAAAATATCATATGCCACGATATCATCCTAGAAAAAATACAACTCAACAATAAATAATCATTAGGTTATACAATAAAAAACAATCAAAGAAGTTACAACAATTAAATATGTGAAAAAAATAAAAGAAGTGAAACATAATTATAACAATTATGAAATTATCTAAAATAATTTTTAAAATCTTTTAAAAGACTACAAAACAATTGAAGAACTGTATCAATGCCCTTCAATGTAGATTTAAAACAACCAAAAACATTGAAGTATAACATATTATCCTAACAAATACATAGAAGGTATGCAAATAAATAATCATTACTCTGTAAACATAGATGTTAAAACAATGAAATCAAATTCATAATTTTAAAATAAAATCTACTAAATAATCTTCAATGAGAATATTTATGGCAATAGATGGAATTTTTATACCGAGGTATGGAAAAATTGCAAAAGCAAAAAGGGAAAGGAGGAGTCCCTTCGTGGCACGTGTCACCTAATCATGAAAAAATGGAGGGCTGGAAAAATTGCAAAAGCAAAAAGGAAGGGGAGAGCGTCATGAAAAATCGGAGGGCTAGAAAAATTACAAAAGCAGAAAGGGAAGGGGAGAGCCTTATTGTGCCACGTGTCATCTATTGGGTGAAAAACCCACCTTCAAAGAGGGTATATAGATAGATACGCGTGAGTGCATTTCAAAATTTTATTGGTGTTCCTTTTAAGTAGATAATAGATTTATTTGATCGTCCTCGATGGGAACGAATCTATCGTCTTTCGGTTTTTTCCCCTGTATAAGGTTTCTACACTGGTTCGAATAAAGACATTTTTGCATTTAATACTCATGATATACTTTTGAGAAATGTATATATGTCCTGATCGAAACTTAAATAAGACGACATCCAATTATAACACCACATACAATTATGTACGTAAATGTTTATTAAAATAATCTTCATAATGTCGGAACAACTGATTGAAAATCTAAAGGGAAGTTCATAGTATGAAAGTGATGTCTTAACCAATGATGCGTTAACCAGTTTGTCTTCGAAAGAGAAGAGACCAAACACGGCAATAAAAAATGTTGCTGCACACAGATCAAGACGATATTCCGATGGCAAAAAATGATTAAGAAAACCGACCCATGATGCAATGCTGAAGGGATTCGAGTAGAATTGGTTGGAAGACGTTTGAGTGAATCATATAGAAAACCTTTACAAGTAAAGCATATAATTTCGATGGTTGATTTTTTAATGGTAGGGAAAAATATTAGCCTTACGTTATTTTTTTTGAGTAAAATGGTTAAATATCCTAACAGTCGGAATATATTATCCGGGGCTAGGACTAACCATTTCCAATGAGCCTTGTCCAATCACATTTTTATCATGCTTTGGTTCTTTCTTTACATTTTATCAGGCTTGGACTAACTATACCTTATTTAAAAAATTGAATTATTGCACTCATACCCTTTTTCCCTATTCTTTTTTCCGTAAAAACCTTGTTGAGATTTATGTAAAAATCCTTTATACTATAATTGATTAGGCCCATGCCTCCTTGCTACAGTTGAACATTATTTGGGACCACCCAATAACCCATCCAACCTTTCAAAAATGATGGAAATGGATTGGATTATATGGGTTTTGGGTCGGGATAAACCTAAATCATAGTATTTATTTGGATTTGGGTTGGGTGATGGACTCAAGGTATTCTATCTGACACATCCAAAAAACCTGAATTGTTAATTAGGTCAATTATTGATTTTAATCTACCCGACCAAACCAAACTACCATGAAAGTCCATCATTTGTCATTTATGTATACCCCTTATGCTCCTTAGATTAAATACCCTCCATCCATGGTTCTACATCCAAGGTGAGATTAGCAAAGAGAGATCTATATTTTAGTCCCCAATTTGCTCTATTTCATTTTTTATTTTTGATGTTGGCTCTTTTTATTATATCAATTAGTGTCATATTAGAAACATCTTCTGATGGATTACATGTCGACACAAGCTTATGAGTCATATAGATTCGGATCTCATAATTTACATGCTTATGAATTTCGAAAAAAATAAATGAATAACATAAAACTAATATGAGATTTTAATATATCACAATCACCCTTCTAAAGTTTGATTTTGACTCAATCCAATCGGCACAAACCAAAATCCCTAATTTTTTCACCCGATTTCATTTGACTGGGTCTTGGATGGTGATTTTTTAAACCTAAGCAATATACTACCTGAATTATATTGACATAACCGATCGAATGTCCATTCCTACTCCTTGTCATCTCTTCTTCTTAACCACAGAAGGCAGTAGCCACCTACTTGAATGCCTTAGCTCTATCTCTGACTTCTAAAGAAAGATAGTGCACCCTTTCTGGTTTATATTTGTATTTGATAAGTGTTTTTTCATGACCGTCTAAGATTCAACTAGATTTTGTTTGGTTGGACAATTTACATACCCTTCCCCCCTTGCCCGCTACTCAAGTTTTCCTGCAATATGGTTGATGCTACCCCTACTAATTCCCCTCTAAGGAATCCGCATCACATATGATTCAGATACTTTTGTTGCGGACCTAATAACGGAAGCAACATACAGTTATATATAGGGGGGATTCTGCGACACGGTCCGTCGTCTCTTCTTCTCTATCACTGGGTACACCTCCCACAGTCAAAGGAATCTCGCAAAAGACCAAGTTGGAATTATTGATTTTTTACGGAATAATTACAATAGGACACATGCACTTTGCAATATAGTAAATAACTACGTTGAGAAATAATAAGGTTATAAGCCATCTCTTTATTTAGGCCTTCAAGGGTTCCGTAAGTGAAGAAGAAAGACAGTAATCACCAAGACCATTTTGCACACTTAAACTGTAGAAAACAGCTACCTAAGTGGCATTCGACCTTGAAAGGAAATTCTCGTGGAACTCAGATTCTGAACTGGCACAGCATTTTCCCTTAGTTGAGTTTCCCGATAGCGACAAATTTCAACGATAAACCCCTGATCTATTTATACAGGACGTGGACTTTTTCCAAATGGGAAGGCTGAGATGAGTACCCAAATCGACCTGAAGGATGGACGACCTCAAATCCCCTATGATGTTCTTGTGGAACTCTATGGATTAGTTCGCAACTAAGAGCAAAAAATGTTAACTTTGCAGGGAATCGTCGTGCAATAAATGATTTTGCCTAATTTACTTGTGAATCTAAGTTGTTTGTTATGTGTCAATAATCTCAACATGTCACAGAAAAGCAATATAACCGATAAAAATTACCCAATCTAGCAAATGAATATTACCCTTTATTAACATCAACGTATGGGTTAAATAACAAATGGTGACATTTTGTGGATCAAGGATCATTGACCCACAGGTCATTCATTTAATTACTAATCATGAGAAATTCAATTAATGAACATTGACCCGACCTAAAAGAGAACTTGTGGAGCTCTAAATAGAGGAAAGCGCAACTACCATAAATTTCAAGGAAGTAAAACGTAAATAGGCCAAAACAAAAAAGAAATGGATGGTCGCGTACCAACTCGCCTGAAGCAGAGCAGCGGCAACAGGAAGAACACGAGCGTCACGAGCAGCACCACCGCCTTCCCGTTCCACCACCGCTCCCCTCCGAACCACTCCTGCAGCACCCCCCAATGCGCCTCCCCACCAGCGCCTACGCTCCCGCACATCACATCCGCTACAGAAACAAAACAAATCAAACGATTAAAAAATCCAGGGGCGACTCCGAAATTCTCCCCAAATCCCGATCAACGAAACAAACCTATGATGATGAGGTACGTGACGAGGACACCAAGATTGGTGAAGACGATGCAGAGCTGCAGCATCGTCGATCCCCCCTTCCCGAACGACTCCCCCATCACCGCCGCGTACGACATCCGAGCGCCGCCGCCTCCTGCGGCCGTGTAGCGGAGGAGGAACTCCACGGACACATCGCAGAGGAATGCCACGAGGACGATCACGGCGATGGCGGGGCCGATCCCGAGGACCTTGAGCGTCGCCGGGATCGACATGATCCCGGCGCCGACAATGCTTGTCGAGAGGTTGAATACCGCGCCGGAGACCGACGCCCCGACGTCGCTGAACTCCGACGGCCCCGCCGCGACATCCGGGAGAAGGCGGCTCCGGACGCCGGGGACGTTCTTCGCGGGGATTCCCATGGGGAGAGGGGTGGATGGGGGGTCGGGGTTTCGGGTGAGACCGGGGGGAGCTGGAGTTGAGTGGAGGGGGGATTGGTTTAGATTGGAATTTGGGGGGGGGGGGGGGGGGGGGGGGTGGTGGGGGGCGTACGTGTTTCGTTTGGAGTGGTAGGCGAGGTGATATATGATGGGTGGGTTGCTGCCGCCAATTGGAATGGGGACGGGTACCTGGGACAAATTCGTGAGGACCAAATAGGAAACGACCAAGTAACTAAGCGCGCCGGGTTGGCTTGAACGAAATGTGCATGTGTACAGGTGGCACCGTGGCACAGTAACCGAAACGAGGCTAAATGGATTTACCGCCTCTTGGGGTCTGTTTGGTTACTGGGTTGGTTTGAATTGGAGTAACCTTCTGAATAGTAAATTGTAAGAATAGTCGGGAGGGTTGGAAGGAGGGGTACACCGATGTACCCCAACCCAACCCTGCAACCAAATGAAACCATAGTTAAAAGGCTCGGGTATGGATGAACAAGAACATGAGCAATCTCGTACTTAATATGATGCAACGCTTCCTCAATATGACATATAACGTCCATGAATTATATTCACCCTTAGTCTTTCATATAAGATCTTGTCATAATTTCGTAAGTGTAGCTCACAGTGTGCATTTCATGGAGATTTCTCAACTTGACATACTTACTTTAATTAAATGAATTGTATAAAACATAAAAGCTTTGAATTGCATATTACAGAAAATACATATTCTAACCATAAAGATGAGGATCATCTATGAGTAAAACATTAAACTAGCTGAACTTAACAATAGTTGATGTATCCAATGTTCATCTACTTATCGACTTCGTCTCAAGATAAAATCCCCAAAAAATGCATGGGTATTCAATCTAATATCACCTTTTATGAAAAATGATGCATGAATAAGAATACCTTATTAGCACAAAAATCAAACAAAAAGCACAAAAATCAGAAAATCGAATAGAACTCTAGGAGGCGTGTACTATATGTGTACATGTACAAACTTGAAAAATCTAATAGGAACATAGAGGATAAATATTTGACACACCCCCCTAATCATAGGGACCCGAGCAAACTGATCGGGGCCATAAATAAAGAAACACTAAAAAGAAAATCCAAAAATAGTGCTTACACATGTACATGCATGCTCATTATATATAACCTATACAAAATTCCAACTCATCTAGCAATTCAATATCATCTCCAAACGTCATGAAATCACCTTCATTGTGTAGATAAAAATATGTACTAAAATATAAAAATATTTCAAAGCAGTTCTCTCTCTACACGTACGACACAAACACACATGCACACACATATGGTAAATAATTTTTAATCATATTAGTGCATGGACTAACAGCTACATATATCTTGCATGCAAAAACTTCTACTTCCCTTTTAAGTAATACTTATTCGATTATCTATCTTTTATACTACTTGAATTTGAGGTTATATAAGGAAGTTCGATTTTGAGCTTCTATTGTATATTGTACAACTGTATATACACATAAACCTTATCATTTTATGTGCAAACTTTTTATCTTTTAATTTCATCTTTTATTGTTTTGTTTTAATCTAACTATCTACCGAAAATGTAAAACATAAAAATATTAGCAAACTAACTATTGAAAATGTAAATCTGAAAAATTAAAACTATAAAAAAGAGAATCAGTTCCTCATTGGTGTTTTGCACTTGTAATTATATCTTCTCCCGCATGTAAGTGAATATTTTCCTATTTCCTAAGCAGCTGACAAAAAACCATAAAATCAAAAGATTGAGATAATTATATTTATTATATTATATTATCATATTAAATTATAACATATATATACCATTAAGAAGAAAAAAAGTAAAAATTGAAAAAGATGGGAGACATGTATTTATACATATATAATACTTACACAAATCACTAACTACTTGTAATGGTTTCAAATGCATGACACTTTTTATGGAAGTTGTAGATCTCGACGAATTCTAATAATCTTATGTTAGAAATTTTTGAAAATCGGGTGCTATTTTATTTAGATTTTTGTTATTTTTCGATTTCATTTTTTTCACCTTTTGACACGTAGCCAGATCAACTAAGGCCAACTGAGCCACATCTCTTACCCACATTTTCTTTGATGAATCCCACATTCATAAACTCAAGTAGACCTATTTTGAGCTCAAATTTTTAGCAAATACATTTTAAAGTATTGTAATTTAACCTTTTTTTATCTTTGTCTTTGTATGAATAAAAAAATTAATCAATAAAAAAATTTGAAATCCAAAATACCAAAAAATGAAGAGGTACTTATACTTATATAAGGACATAAAATAGAGAATAAATAAGGTGAAAATACTATTTATTTCGACTGTCCTCAAAGACATGGGGAGGAGAATGATTCGATCGACAAATTGAATACAAAAAAATAAAAGAAAATCCCAAAAATATGGTTCACACTTGTATTTATTTATCTCTAAATATCTTTTACAACGCTCTTTATTTTCTAATAATTTCATATCAACTCCAACTATTGCGAAATGAACTCGGCTGTGTACATAATATTAACTTTAATCCTCATGGTGGTCTTATAATATTTGTCAAATGGAGTTTCTTTACCATGCAGCCTCAAATCCTCACTAACGGTCTTGCATTTTTTTGTGTCATCAATCATGTTAACTCAGCCATGATTGGTCCCAAGCCCGGGTACATTGAGGAGGATTCTACATTAGGTAGCTGACATCCAGCAATGGAGAGATAAATTTCAAAATAGTCATCTCGAAACCATTCAGATAGATTCTTAAATAGTGTTCTTTTAGTAATTTGTCTCGAATTCCTTCGGATCTTTTAATCATGGATTTAACCAAACATCTAGATATCTTGGGTTCTCAATACTTGCGATGCGTTGCATCATCTACATGCAATGAGAAGTTGGCAAGGGCTGCTACATCACTGCTTGGATGTAGTTCAAAATTTGCAATGGTTATCGCATGAGGAACTCATGTGAGTAAATAAGCTAGTTCCATTGCATCGTCGCCCGGATGCAGTCCGAAATTTGCAAGGGTTATCGTATGATGGACGCATGAAGGTAAAGAAGTTAATCCAAAAGAGGCTGCAAAGGAAGTTGCGGATATGTAGTTGGAATATTGGCACTTTGACTGGAAAATTGATGGAGATAGCGGATGCGATGGAAAGAAGGAAGACTCATCTACAAGAGACAAAATGGGTTGGAGAGAAAGCAAGTGAGATCAAGAAGACATGATTTAAACTTTGGTATTCAGGTAAAGAAAAGACCAGAAATGATGTTGGAATGGTTGTTCATAAGAATTTGAAGGATTGTATGGTTGAGGTGCAAAGATCTGGGGGTCGGATTATATTGCTAAAAGCGATGTTCGTAGAAGAAAGTCCGAATATCATCTCAGTTTATGCATCACAAATTGGTTTAGATGATATGATTAAACAAGTTTTTTAGGAGGGTTTGGATAAGATTATGCAAGGAATCCCTCAAAGAGAGATGATATGCCTAGGCGGAGATCTTAATGGACATGTGGGAACGGATGCTTCAGGGTATGCTAGTGTTCATGGAGGGCATGGCTTCGGGGATAGAAATGAAGAGGGAAAAGTCTTTCTGGATTTTGTAACAGCTTATGATCTTTTCATTACAAACACTCTCTTCAAGTAGATGGAGGAGCATTTAATTATTTATAAGAGTGGCTCGATCAGAACACAGATAGACCACTTTGCCTTGAGAAGAAGAGATCGATTGTGTTGCAAAGATTGCAAAGTAATCGCAGGAGAGATCCTGACCACCGAACATCGCTTGTTAGTCATGGATTTGTTATCATTTTGACAGATTATTACATAATTATTTTTTTTATCGAATAATAATATTCTGGATTTTTTTACAGAGAGATTGATAAGAGACGAGCAACAAGCTGCACCGCCGATTCCTCTTCTATTGCCGGCTGATATTCTCCGGTAAAAACCAGCAAGCAAACATTTTATCCTAAAACATACTCTTCTTTGAAACTTACCAACGATAGCTATGGGTGAAGTTTTCAAATGTTTGGAGCATCTGTTCTTATGCCTAAGCATCTCGATATATTGGAAAAATGAAGAAAAATGAAACGATGAAAAAGAGGTGAAAATGGGTCATATTCAAAGACAATAGAAAACTATTTTCTATTTATATCACATCAAGATATTAAGCACGCATAGTGGACGAACTTATGATGGATATTGGAGTAACACAAGCATAAAGATAAAAGACTATAATTTTTTGGAATTTGTTGTAATTATCTAGTTTCTAAATTTCTTGTAATTTGTTTCTTGAAATAGGTATTCCACTTGGGTTCTTATTCATATTAGCAAATTTTCAAGTAGAGCCAGCATGATTAATCTACTTAAGCAGTTTTGTTAATATCCGTTTGGTTGTCAAAATATAGATTTCTTCTTAACTGCCTACTTTTTAGCAAGTATTTGTGTCATTGTAGAATATCAATTTAAGGTAGCTAGCCACGAGTAAAAAGATCGTAATACACAGAATGCTCTTTATAATTAACATATGAGGAAGATGAGTATTTTTTAAATATGTTCTTAGTTATGGTAGACTCTAAAAATACGCTTTAAATAATTTTCTTTTCAAAAACTTATATCATATACTCTAATATCTAGCCATGTGAGGCGCCCTTCCATAGTTTAATCATGCTCCTTAAGAAGTAAGGTTTTACATAAATCATATAAATCATGTTTTCTTCTTGTTGCTGATCCCGCTACGCTATTTTTCTATTCTTCATAGTATGATGACTATTAATATTCTGTATATATTTTTATAGAGGGGAAAAGTGATAGGAGATGATGAAGGTTTTGATTTTGAGAGAGGACAACGTCAACCTTCTACTCTTGTAGAAGCAACAAACTCCAGGACATGAAAATCTCATATGAGTTTGGAATATGATAAGTTGCAAGTATCCTTGCAAGAGAATAGAGATAAATATGTAATATAATTAGCAATTTGTTTTAATATTAATAAAACATGGTTTTTTTCTAATACGTGTCTTATTTCAAGAAAGTACCAAGAAATGTAAAAATAATGTTAATTCACAAGCTATACTAATTCAACAACAAAAACTATGATGCCAAAACATACAGTAGCACGTTAGCCAACACGTCGAATCGTTGTATTCTTTCCCATGTCCATAAGTAAGAATGTTTCACTTAAATGGTCTTTATAGCATGCAATTTATAATATTAATATATATTTCTTTAATTTTGATTATTCTGGAGTTCTCTCCAACAAGGAGAATCAATATTCATAGCAGTGGACCAGTGGTGATCGAAACAGCAAAAAGTGTTAGTATTCACTCTGACGATAGATATATCATTTTCTAATGCCTTTCGATTTACCGCAAGCAAGACGAAACCCAATTTTCAACACCTATGAAAGCCTACCAATAAATCCTTTTTTTCCTTGAAGCCAAGAGTAGATGTAGATTATAATCCCTGGTTACAAACATTCAAGTAGGAGTGATTATGTGAGAGCAAAAAACTGTGAGAGCGTGAGAGAAGTGATTCTGGACCACTAGATTCTGACTTCTCTCTCCTAGTCTTCTTTGTCTTGATTGAGTCTAGTGGTCTAGAATTACTGCTCCCATGCTCTCATTGGATCAGCCTCCCCCTATATATATATATATATATATATATATATATGTGAGTGATCCTGTGAGAGCAAAAAACTATGAGAGCATGAGAGCAATGGTTCTGGACCATTAGATTTTATCTTCTCTCTGCTGATGAATTTAGTGGTCCACTCTTATGCTCTCACAGGATCAACCCTATATATATAGGAGTGATCCTGTGAGAGCAAAAAACTGTGAGAGCACGAGAGCAATAATTTTGGACCATTAGATTCTGTCTTCTCTCTCCTGGTTGAATCTAGTGGACCAGAATCATTGCTCTCATTCTCTCACAGGTTTTGGCTCTCATAGGATCAACCCTCTTTAAGTAGATGTATAAATTTTGTATGATGAATTATTGGTTTATAGGATCTTTTCAAATCTTACGTTGTGTAAGTTATATATGTATGACATTAATAAATCTTCGGCTAAGGTTAAAACATTTAGAGACCGTTCGGATTAGGGGTTGAACCCCCTCCCCGCTTTTGGGGGGGGGGGGGGAGTTTATCCCCCAAAATCCCCATTTTCTCTCACTTGTGGGGCTTACTCTCTCTTCTTTATTTAAACATTAAGTAAATTATTTTTCTTTCATCCATTCCATCATAATATATTATTATATCATCATATCATCTAAAAATTATAAAATACTTAACTTTTACTCATTTCCAAACTTCAATACAATCACAACACAATATCTACTCACTTTTCCAAACTTCAATACAATCGCATTACAACAAACCCACTCAACTCCTAACCCTCTATCCAAACACAAAAATGGTGTACACTCCTCTTTAATCCGAGCTAACCCCATTACCGAACGCACCTTAGAAATATTGGCAATTTTATTCGAAAGTCCATTTGTTTACTAAATTATTTTTTACATTTTTGGGAAGACCGATCTGATTCAGTAAAACATCCATCGCGTTCTCTCGTAAAATGTCCGTGTTTAATATTATTTTTATTTATAATAATATTTTAGTCCTGTAGTTTATTTTTTTTATTTTGTTATTGAATGCTAAATCAAGCTTCGTTTGCCTCTCGAAATAGAAAGGAGAAAGATTGACTTGATTTTCTTTATCTTAATCAGGTAATCATCCCTCGAAATTATAGGGAAATTGGTAGTGTTGTTTCATATCCTACCTCCATATCTCTGTGTAGTATTGCAGGTAATATTCATACGTATTAAATTTTAGTTAAATGGCCAGAGCATGTAATTAGCGTTAATTTATATCTACGATGTGGCTATAGATTTTGTTAGAGACTCCCAACCATATTGGGAAACTTAATTCAATGTGTTATAACTAGATATTGTTGAAAACATGATTATCATCGCATATATTAAACAGTAATTACACGGATCCAAAAGAACTGAAAGAAAAGCATTGCAGATTAACATTATTATCGTCATGCATTTCCAATCCATTATCCGATTACAAAATGCAAATAGGAACCAATTAAATAAATAGAAATATAAATTAGGGCGAGATTCAGGAAAGGTAAAGCAATAAATGATTTGCGGTAAATAAAATAAAATAAGAGTAAGGTTAAAGATCACCGAAGCGTCCATGAAATGGACTGTCCTTAAATATGATATCGCCCCCACAATACCGATGCGAAGTCTACTGGTGATCCGCTCCCAGGATACGACGGTCCACGATCTTCGTCCGCACACACCGACGAGACCGTCCTCGAAAGTACCTCCGAGAACTTGCAGCCGAGAAAAAAGAAGGTGGTTCGTCCGTGAGAGGAAGAACGAGAGCAAAGGCGACGTGAAGCTTTCTTGCGAGTGTAGAAAACGGTGTGGGGGAAGGGGTATATAAAGATAGCTCGCATGCCCTATCGCGCGGTGCCTTTTGATTTCCAAAAACGCCCCTCAATGAGCGTGTTCCTTCGGATTCCAAAACCGTGTCTAAAACGAGTCGTTTGGATCGATTCAGATTCCCGATGTGAACGAATCCAAATTAATGTTTTAGATTAATTTAGATTAATTTAATCGATCAATCAAATGAAACTCGAAGCAAAAGTGTCGAAATCCAAAATCCGAATTAACTCTCCCGAGCACGAACCCGAGCCGAAGATAGAGCAGAGCGCGAGTGTGTGTGTGGTCCTCCATTCCTTCTCTCTACTATTGCTACAAGAGCTTGGAGTGTGAACTCATATATAAGCCCACTAAAAGTTTAGAGCTACTAGGTATGATATTAAACTTCCACCCAAGCTTTTTCATTATCAAATTTGGAAATTCCCAACTTTCCATCAAAGTCATTTGTTTCCCAATTAAACAAAATTAACTTTATTTGTAATTAAATAAACTTTCCAATTAAAAATCTAATTACAATTCTTAATACAACAATCTCCCACGAATTCACCAATTTGAAAAAAAGATTCAAAAAGAGTTGAAACATATCTTTCGACTGTCACCATTTACTTTCAGTAAAGGTACCTTCCGGTTTAAACCTCTACCTAAATTTACTACTTTCACTTTAACAGGAATGAAGTAAAGTACGTCTTGAACTTCATACCTTAGTGTTAAAGTATACGGTAGAAACAACAAAGTATTGTTATTAGTACAATATTCAATGTTGATGCTCTTAAAGGCCATGCACCATTATTTTGTTTAATTAGTGTATTCAGGAAAGATCATCTTCTTTTAACTACATCCCATAGTAACACTCACATAGGTGGCATTCTCCAAAAATGCACTGCTAACACCCTGCCCAAAGACTCGAACCCATTCAGAGCCTACGCTCTTCCTAAACTTGCAGCTTAAATGGCACTCAAGCTTTCAGGGATAAGACACTCATGCATACGCATTAAGATAAGAATGCCAACCAGTTCTTCAAATAATTTGTTATTACCTCATTGAACCTACTTTGTGGGTTCTCCACTCAAATAAGTTGGGTTGCTACTGTAGAGGAACTCCTAATGGATCTCAGTCCTATACCAAGCCTAGACTTTAGGACTAAAGATATATCAAGTCCCTTAGTCAACAGATCTGTCGTGTTGTCTTTGATCCAACAAAATCCACATCCAACATCCCTCGAGACAACAAATTAATCATGATTAGCAATTTGTTTTAATATTAATAAAACATGATTTTTTTCTAATACGTGTCTTATTTCAGAAAAGTACCAAGAAATTTAAAAATAATGTTACTTCACAAGCTATACTAATTCAACAACAAAAACTATGATGCCAAAACATACAGTAGCACGTTAGCCAACACGTCGAATTACCGTATTCTTTCCCATGTCCATAAGTAAGAATGTTTGACTTAAATGGTCTATGTAGCATGCAATTTATAATATTAATATATATTTCTTTAATTTTGATTATTCTGGAGTTCTCTCCAACAAGGAGAAGTAATATTCATAGCAGTGGACCAGTGGTGACCGAAACAGCAAAAAGTGTTAGTATTCACACTGACGGTATATATATCATTTTCTAGTGCCTTTCGATTTCCACCGCAAGCAAGACGGAACCCAATTTTCAACACCTATGAAGGCCTACCAATAAATCCTTTTTTTCATTGAAACCAAGAGTAGATGTAGATTATAATCCCCGGTTACGAACATTTAAGTAGGAGGAGTGATTATGTGAGAGCAAAAAACTGTGAGAGTCTGAGAGAAATGATTCTGCATCACTAGATTCTGACTTCTCTCTCCTGGTCTTCTCTCTCTTGATTGAATCTAGTGGTCCAAAATCATTGCTCTCGTGCTCTCACAGATTTTGGCCCTCATAGGATTAGCCCTATTTAGGTAGATGTATAAATTTTATATGATGAATTATTGGTTTATAGGGACTTTTCAAATCAACCTTGTGTAAGTTATATATGTATGGCATTAATAAATCTTCGGCTAACGTTAAAACATTAGATGAACGCCCCCCCTTGGGGGGGGGGGGGGGGTTACCCCCAAATCTCTATTTTCTCTCACTTGTGGGGCCTACTCTCTCTTCTATATTTAAACATTAGATGAATTATTTTTCTTTCATCCATTCCATCATAATATATTATTATATCATCTAAAAATTATAAAATACTCAACTTCTACTCATTTTTCCAAGCTTCAATACAATCACATCACAATAACTACTCATTTTGCCAAACTTCAATACAATCACATCAAAACAAACCCACTCAACTCCTAACCCTCTATCCAAACACAAAATGGTTTACCCTCCTCCAGTTTAATCCGAGCTAACTCCATTACCAAACGCACCCTTAGAAATATTGTCAATTTTATTCGAAAGTCTCTTTGTTTACTAAATTATTTTTTACATTTTTGGGGAGGCCGATCTGATTCAGTAAAACATCCATCACGTTCTCTCGTAAAATGTCTGTGTTTAATATTATTTTTATTTATAATAATTTTTTTAGTCTTGTAGTTTATTTTTTTTACATTGTTATTAATGCTAAATCAGGCTTCGTTTGCCTCTCGAAATGGAAAGGAGAAAGATTGACTTGATTTTCTTTATCTTAATCAGGTAATCATCCCTCGAAATTATAGGGAAATTGGTAGTGTTGTTTCATATCCCTACCTCCATATCTCTGTGTAGTATTGCAGGTAATATTCATACGTATTAAATTTTAGTTAAATGGCCATAGCAGGTAATTAGCGTTAATTTATATCTATGATGTGGCTATAGATTTTGTTAGAGACTCCCAACCATATTTCTTTGGGAAACTTAATTCAATGTGCTATAAGTAGATATCTCGTACATGAGTTTGACATAAGAAGATATGTTTGACATGAGTAAATGTGAGACTTTAGCAAGAAATAGCAAGCATCAAAGTTGCTCACCTCGTTAGCCTCCCATGGAGTCTTATCACTTGACCCTCAACCCGAGTTTCTCTCACCTCTCCTCTTCCTCGTCTAGCAACTAGAATATCCCAAACAAACTCTCTCATTAACTTATTTTCTGGATTTTCGCAATTGTGCCCTCCTTAGACTCTGCAATATCAATTCATTTTTACTCGGCATACCCTATAATCTTTGTCAATTACCTACACGACCTTTGAAACAACATAATTTCCCCCTCGACCCATAAACTTGCTTCGTCTTGCCCCGCAGACCCTGCCGCCAGTTTTAACTTTATTCGAGCCAGTTACTTGGGTTAATCTTGAGTTAATCTAACCGATGGAAATCCAATGGTGGATATTTCACCCCTATGTTCTTTCCATAGGCCAGAGAGGAGGTTGTCGGCGAGCTCGAGGGCCGAGGGCTGAGCGTTGGGCTCAAGGAAGCCGGTGGCTGCAGGGGCATAGGTCTGGGCGTAAGGATGCGGGGGGCCCGTGTGCGGGCAACAAGGCTTGGGGGCGAGGGCAGGGAGGGTGCGGCAGGACTTAGGGCGAGGGCTCGGGACGGTGGCAGGGATTAGAACTGGGGCAGGGGCTGGGGCAGTGGGGAGAACGGGGTTGGGGCATGGCTCGAGGGCGACAGGCGGGGCGTGGCAGGGCTGGGGACGCTTGGCGCGGAGGGCTCGGGGCTCTGGTCGGGATGGGGCGGAGGGCTCGGGGCAAAGGGCGAGGGGCTCGGGGCAAAGGGCAGGGGGCTCGGGGCGGAGAGGAGATCCTGGAGGGCGACGAGCAGTGACGTGGCAGGGCTGGGGACCTTGGGGCAGAGGGCTCGGGGCAGAGGGCTCTGGTTGGGGCGGGGCGGAGGGCTTTAGTTGGGGTGGGGCGAAGGGCTCGGGCGGAGGGCTGGGGGCGGGGCGGAGAGAAGGTTCAAGAGGGCAGATCTGTAATTTTGATAAATAAAATGGGTATAATGTAAAATAAGATAACAGAATCTGCTTAAGTTTTAACGGGTAAATAGATGGGGGTTAACCACAAAGTATGCATGGTAAAGGTTAACAAGTTTACGGAGTTGAGGGAGGAATTAAGTTGTTTCAAATGCCGTGGAGGTAATTGACAAAGTGGTAAAAAATCCTATCAATTATACTCCTCCTTTTTGCAACCATCAATATGTATGTATGTACCTATATATGGTAATTAAGATTAGATGAGTTTAATGAAATTGTGTGTTTTGGACGTGACGAATAAGCTGACTACCACACGCTTGATTTGTTATAATGAATACTGCATAATTTAATAAATATGCCAATATGATACTCTGGGATATAGTTTTTTTATCGCCATGTCGTCTTGTGGCAAGGAAAATTCGTAGCCACAAAAAATAGCATGGTTTGATCTATTGCAATGGAATTAACATGGCTCACATATAGTGGCACCGACATTGTCTTACCGGCAAATCTCTGCCAACCAGAATTGTGCACATGACTACTAGCATCCAAATGCTACAGCGAGGATCAATTCCGTAGCCACAAGCAGTCCAATCTGTAGGCTCAGTCGGTCGCCCCTAAAGTATTTTGTTGTAATGTCTCCTCGGACCTGTAATTAGCCAATAAAGAACATTTTCCGAATCCCCAACATTTGGATTCCACCGATTTTATTTTAAATTAGGGATTTTTACCCAGCAGATCTTATAAACTTTGTCAATTACGTCTATGACCTTTGAAACAACGTAATCCCCCCCTCGATCCTGTAAACTTGCCAACTCTTACCTCATGAACCTTCCGGTTATTCTTTTTGAACCCCGTGGAGGTTCTCGAGGTAATTTACAGGGTCGATAGGGTAATTATGTTGTGCAAAAGGTTGTAGAGGAAATTTAAATAATTCATAGGGCATGCTGGGTAAAAATCCCTTTAAATTAATCGAATAGAATTGATACGACTTATCAAATAAAACTCACAGCAAAACTATCAAGATTCGAATTAATTCTATGTAATCCAATTCCATCTAATTTTTAAGTAAAGGCTGAAGTGGAGTGTGCACGTTAGCGCTTGCGTGGTCTCTATCCATTTTCTCTACTATTTCTACAAAAGCTTCGAGGATATGACTCATATGTAAGTCGAAGCAATATGATATTGAAATTCTACACCCAACCTCGTTGTTTCATATAAGGAATTTTATATTGATCAAATTAATTAGCATCCAAATTGATGCAAATTTAATGTCCAAATACAAAAAAAAACTAATATGTCTTAAAAAAAGAAATTGGAAAATTTGTAACGGATTCCACTAAATTAGCTTTGATTTGGATGGAAGTTAACCCAAAAGGTCGTATGCAACTGTGAGTAAGATTACAAAGGTCGTTGGGTAAATACGAAGGTGTCTGGGATTATGTTGAAATTCACTGTATTTGTAAGGATCATGGTGTAAAAATCCTTTCTTTTTATGCTAATAATCAATGGTCGACATGGTTAGGGTGGAGCATGGGCCTAAACTCTGATCGTACATGTATCCGATTAGAAACTCAACAAAATATCTTGGGTAGGACCCACCCAAGGGCCAAGGCCCAGGGTCTAAATTTTAGGAGCATAAGTGTTATTACAAAGAGGAAAGGAAGCCTACTGCCTAATCGCAACGAATTATCTACGTCTTTAAGATACCTCTACTCCCTTCTCGTGATTATTTGAAGAGTTTCACATTAAGAACATTGGACAAGGGAGGAACTGGGTATTTCTCCCCCATCTTGTTGATATGAGGTGGCTGCTCCGTAGGTCACGTGGAGGAATGGGTTCACAGAGGAGATCTGAAAAGGACCAATGGATGCTTGCTCAAAGATGACGGATGCATGAGTTGCGTGATCTGATTAGTTTAGACCCGCAAGAGGTTATCATGCCCACGCTTGCAGTTCTCTGAGTTACATTCGATGATGATCTCGTCGGTGTGAGCAGACGAAGATCGTGTGCCGTCGTATTTTGGGAGTGGATCGCCAGTATCCTACGCACCGGTATTGTGGGAGCGATATCCTCTCTAAGGACAGTCCATTTCATGGACGCTTCGGTGATTTCTAATCTAATCTCTCTCTTATTTTGTTTGCCGCAATTCGTTTATTGTTTAACTTTTTCTGGATCTCGCCCGATTTTATGTTTCCGTTTATTTAATATGTTCCTGTTTGCATTCTGTATCGGATAATGGATTAGAAGTGCATGATATTAATATTAATAATCTGTAATGCTTTTCTGTTTTTCCATTTGAATCCGTGTAATTACTGTCTTTTATATGTGGTAATGATCTTGTTTACAACAAGAAATTCAAATGGAAAGGGAGATATTTAACTTCTTTAGTAGTGCTTGTATTTGTAACATATAGTTGTATTGAGGTATTGTTTTAGGAACTAATAAGAGTCAATTAAGGTTGATATATAATATATTTACTCATAGCAGTTCATCTAAGTCTTGAGAAATAGCGATGCAATTGCCAAATCAAATCCGAACAATACACCATTCTTATTTATTTGTCGGTTAGATACCGCTACAAATAATGCAAGTCAAAATAAAGAATCATTCATCAACATTTGAGGAGGAAGAAAATTCGCCTGAGGGATCCCTATGGAATCTTATTCTATGGGATCCCCAGACGAATATATATTTTGTTAAGTACCCCTAGGAAGCCGTGACTTGAGGTTACGACTTCCATAGTAGGGAGCCGTCACTTGAAGTCACGGCTCCCACTGAAGGAAGTCGTGATCTCAAGTCACGGCTATGGGTTGAATATAGACAGAGGCGCGACCCGGCCCTCCCCCACGTGCACAGAACTCTCCTCTTCCAGGGACCGACGCACTCCACACCGCCCCAGCCTCCCCTCCGCTAGCACCCCCTCCCCGTACCGCCACCTCCTCCCATTCCACCCCCTCGAGCCAGTGATCGCCCCGTGTGTCTCTCTCGCTGTCTCCTCTTGTAGAGGTGCTCCATCTCATCCACTGTGAGTGAACCTAGCATTATGTGTTTATTGTTTTTTTGGTTTTGTATAAGCCACACATTGTATACTTAGGAGTGTAATTTTTTCCTGTGTAATTTAATTACTCTTATTTTTGAAGATAGTCAAAGGCAATGGAAGTATTATGCTTGTGCCATGTCGGTGGAAAGATTTGTAAGGATGGCAAAGAAGTCAGATACGAGGGAGGTCGGGTGAAACCCATAAAATTTAGGATGGATTTGACATTTAATGGATTGGTCGAGATGATTGCAAAATCATTTCATCTTGACTCAAGCAATGGTACAGAATTATGTGTGTTTCACATGATGGAGAACAATGAGACTTTTTTATTGATGTGGAGTACGATGGTGACATTGATGATGTTTTGAACTACGCTGAGATGATGGGAAGCTCCTACAGACCAGTTTTATTAACTGACATTGTATGCACAAGAGCTCCTATGTGTACACGCCAAGCTGCGGCGATGGCTCCAAGAACACATGTTGTTTCTCGTACATCTGATGTGACCACATGTGGAAGGGAGATGGCGACAACAGTAAATTTGCCCCAACCTTTGGGACCCTCTCTGAATGACCCCATCTACACTATAGGGGAGGACCACGATCCCCGAGGATATATCGTATGATGGAGGATACCCCACAGAACACTTATGATGAAATGGAAAAACGATGATGGAGAAATGGTTGAACAATGAGAACGAGATAGTGCGTGTTGAGTCTGGCATTCTCTTTTATAACACACAAGGCGGTGATGGTTACATCCGTAACGCTGATGACATTATGGGAATTCATGACGGAATGGCAAGTTCAGATGAGTTAAGAAATGGGATGGCCTTCAAGTCAAAAGAAGACTTGATTTATTCAGTCAAGTTGTTTCACATCAAGCACCATTAGTTGTTTCACATCAAGCACCATTACAATTTGAGGTGCACGAATCTGACCGTCATGTATAGGTTATTTATTGTAACGAGAAGAGCAGGGGTTGCCTTTGACGGTTGCATGGACATCGTCGCCTACTTGATGGCCTCTTTGTGATTTTAAAATTAGATGCACCACATACCTGCTTGCATCGCTTTAGCAAACCAAGATCATCCTCAATGTCATTGTAACTTCATGACACAGAAATTTCTGAATCAAATCAAGATCTCACCAGCCGTGAAGGTTTCATACATGCAGCAATCTGTTTCTGATGAGTTCGGGTACATGGTGGGTTGTCAGAGGATATGGATGCTAGGAGAAAGGGAATAGAGACAGTATACGGTGATTGGACGGCTTCATACAATGAATTGTCCGTACCTGTTCCATGCATTGGAGACAGAAGGTGCTCATTGCATGTGGTGTTGATGCAGCAAATCACATCCTACCTCTTGCATTTGCCTTTGTGAACGAGGAGGACGAAGACAGTTGGTGTAGGTTCCTGGAGAGAGTTCGGCTCCATATTTTTGGGGATCGTATTGGTCTAATTTGTGTTATATCAGATCGCACATCAGGAATTCGTTCTGCCATGCGGTACCCAGAAGTGCAATTTCAGTCGTCCTATGTGTGTTGGTGTTTCTGCCTACGTCATGTTGCTAGTAACCTCAATGATGTCATGAAAAATTGGACAATGAAGAGCCAGGTAATGAGGGCTGGGAAGGCGTATACACAAAGAAAGTGGACCAATTACATGAACAAGTTGAAGGAAATGTACGAAAATGCATGGTATTGGTTTGACACGCACAATTTTCCTAGAGATCAATGGACTTTGGCTTTTGATTGTGGACATCGTTTTGGGTACATGACATCTAACTTCTCTGAAAGTTATAACATTGTATTGAAAGATGCAAGATCACTTCCAGTGGCAGCTTTGGTGCAGAAGACATACTACAATTGTATTCAATATTTCTACGACCGCCATAGTGAGGCAACGTCTCATCTTGCTCGTGGTGACCGATTCACCAAATACGTTGTTGACATGCTAAAGACGTGGATGGATAGGAGCAACATCCATCGAATCACTCGAATCAGGGGTGCTCCTTTACACTTATATGAAGTCATCACATGGCAACGGATGACACAGTTTGGGTCTAAAGGGCGGAAGGAAACATTCAGTCCTACTGAGTGACTTGTCTTGCACCTGTCAGAAATGGCAGATCCACAGAATCCCTTTCTCTCATGCATGCGCTGTTCTAGCACATCTTAATATTGATGTTGATGAGTATATGGGCCCGTGGTATACATGGCAGTATCAGCAAAATATCTATGAAGGTGTCTTCTACCTCATTGGAGATAGGGAGGTATGGCCAACATTCACAACAGAGAAAATAATTACAGATCCTACAAGAGTACGATCCAAGGGTCGGCCTAAATCAAAGCGGGTTCATAATGAAATGGACATATGTGAGGATCCTATCCAACAACAGTGCGGGACTTATCATCAACTTGGTCATAATCATCGGCATAGTAGCCATGAGCCACCAAGTGTAAACAAATGTGGGTTATGTCAGGAGAGTGGTCACAATAGGAGGAAATGTTCAAACCGTACTACCCAAGGTTGTTTACTTTTTGATAATTGCGATTAAATTTTTTATAAGTCACTTCTCTTGTTTAAATTTTGAGAACCATTGATCGATTTGTTATAACCACTCAATTATTTAATTGTTGCAGATGGAGTCGGGTCCCATTGATCGATCTGTTTTACATCTACATTGCTCATATATACAGAGCTGTTTGGCAGGGCGATGTATGTGCTTAAAAAAATTATACTGTAAGTTTTTATCATTAGGTTTTATTTTGTTATCTGATGTAATTATTTTGTTCAATGACCATAGGTGGCGAGATGGTTGAGATGCTGACGTAGAGAGGGCATACTACGACATGCTCCCATTGATGAACGGATCGTGGAGCATGTGTATGCTGCGAGTTTTTGGATGAGTGATACAACTGGACTTCATCTCACTCGATTGGCACTTAATTACTGCATCGGTAGAGAGATGGCGCACGGAGACTCATACCTTTCACATGCACCACGGAGAGATGACGATCACTTTACAAGACACGGCTTACATTTTTTGACTAAAGATCGATGGGCATCCTGTGATTGGGTATACAACATCTCCTAGCTGGCCAGGACTATGCGAGAAGCTTCTTGGAGTGAGGCCTGAGAAGCCTAACATTGATGGTGCACGTATCCGCATGACATGGCTTGTTGAGCATTTCTCCGTACTTCCAGCGTATGCTGATGAGGTCACCATTCTGCAACACACCCGTGCATATATACTACAGCTCTTGGGAGGAGTTGTCTTTCCGGACAAGTCCAGCAATGAGGTTTCCCTGATTTATCTTCCCTTGAGGCATGTGAACAGTTTTCCTGGGGATCTACTTGCCTGGCTTTCCTTTACAGACAGTTGTGCATAGCATCCAAGGTCGAAGCAATAGAGATATGTGGGCCTTTGGTCCTACTGCAGGTGTGGGCATGAGAACATTTTCCCCACATAGCCCTCACTGTACACTGGAGGCCCGATTGGGGGGAGGGGGCTTAGGATGCCGTTGGCGGGCACAGTTTGATGTCACTACAGAGCCAACACATGTGGTGCGTCCATATCGAGATGCATTTGACCTTCAGACAGCGTCACAAGTATGAATTTAAACCTAGCATGTTGTTACACTACGAGGGGTTATATATGATTCTAATAAAATTCTTTCTATTTTCGTAGGTTGTTTGGAGGCCTTCCACAGCAGATGTGATGCAGATGCTTCTTCTGTACTGCTTGGAAGCGCATGATCTTCATGTTGCAAGAGTACCACTGATTCATTTCTATTTGGTTGAGTTATACACTCCAGATCGTGTGTTACGACAGTTTGGAGCAGTTCAGGGGATCCCAGGCCCGTGCAACACATGTCCAAAGCTCCACTCGATAGATCTGCAAGGGAAGATCAACGTCGATTGGATCCAATTCCACGCCAACTTCTTGAGGATGTGGGAGAACATGAGAGATTATATTGTGGAGACCATCCCCATAGTGCCAGGAGGAGATGGGGTGACAGATGAGTACATGAGTTGGTATGACCGTATCACCCGATAGTTTATTGGTAGACACGGGTGCATGATGGACTTTGTTGTGAGTAACAATTACATTAACATTTCATTTTCAACATAGATGGAATATGACTCGAGTATGCCTCATTTTGCAGGTATTGAGGTTTGGAGACATCCATCTAGCAAGGGATGATCCAGAACGTATGGCATTTTTGGCGATTGATTCTGAGCGACGACTACTGGAAGCCATCGAGAGACAGTTTAGAGATGGGGCAGATGATGATGAGGAAGCTGAAGGATATGAAGAAGGGTTTTCCACGAAACCAACTCCTATTGACCGGGATCGTGGACGAGGACATGGACGAGGACGCGAAGGATCAAGAGCTGGAGGTGGTCGGAGGCGACAAGTCGAAGCATCTATTGCTGGTGATTTTCAGACTCCGTTCCAGGACCATTGCATCCCTAATAGCTTATCCACACTAGCTGCCCCGGTGAAGGAAATGGGTCCTTCTGATGTCGGCCCTTCATGATGCTCTCCACTTCCAGTACTTCATATGGATGATGTGGCGGTACTCGATGGATCTATGATCTCACAGATTGATGAAGCTAGCCAGATCATGCCCTCAAGCCAACTGCAGCCTGAGGTGCTACCGCAGGAATTTGATGAAAGGCCACTTAAACTTAGAGTGTTTCGTAGAAGGAAACGCGTGTAATGTATTTGTAACGTAGTGAAGACCTTCTTATTTATATCACAATGTATATTGAATGTATATTGAATGAAAACCTTCTTTTGTTATGACTCTATGTCATTTTCTGTATATTAAATGAAGTGCTTTTCTTATGTTCTATGTATCTCTTCTTTGGATCAATGTATATGTGTTACGTTTTATGTATGTGTGTATGTGCTATGTAGTCACAGTCCCACCACCATGGGTGGGGACTTGTCTGTCCTGAAAGCAGAGAAAGCCGTGACTTGAGGTCACGGCTTCCTTCAGTGGGAGCCGTGACTTCAAGTGACGGCTCCCTACTATGGAAGCTGTGACCTCAAGTCAAGGCTTCCTTGGGGTAGTTAACAAAATATATATTCGCTTGGGGTTCCGTGGAATAAGATTCCACAGGTACCCCTCAAGCGAATTTGCTTCAACATTTGAGAGTGAACAGATATCAAGATCTGTAGAAGAACAAGCTTGTCTATCTGATTGCTGCCCCCAACACCAAGTCTTGCAGCCAAGGCAACTGAACTCCACCACCATGGCTCTGTTTGTGCAGCCACTGCAAGCGTGGTCCTGATAACCTCTCGCGGATCTGAACTAATCAGATCACGCAACTCGTGCATCCGTCATCTTTGAGCAAACGTCCATTGGTCCTTTTCAGATCTCATCCGTGAATCCATTCCTCTGCATGACCTACGGCAACACCACCATCATATCAACAAGATGGGGAGAAATACCCAGCTCCTCTCCTGTCCAATGTTCTTAATCAAGTGTGAAACTCTTCAAATAATCACAAGAAGGGAGTACATGTATCTAAGGAAGTAGATAATTCGCTGCGATGCTGGAGGAGCACTCCGGGAGGGCAGGAGGGTGCCGTTGGAGGAGGTCAACGCAACTCGTACACCTTGTTCGAATGAACTCCTTCTGTTCTTCCTCAGATAAGAGTTAAGCATTATTTGGGGTTCTGGTGTAATTCGTGATTATGCGGGTTATGATAGTAATTACGTAATTACTCAGGGTTATAAGTGTAAAAGTTCCTGGTTGTTTTAAAAATATACCTTAATTCCTTCATCATTTTGATGGAAAATTATACCTTACTCCTTATTTTTTATGGAATAAAATCTGTTCGCTTCCTTGCTTTTGTTTTGTTTCTACGACTATTCCTTTATAATGTATATGTCGCTAGTGTCCATTTGATTTTCATTTAATATTTGGATTTTTATCAATTGTGCCCCTCTGAGATATTTCAATATCAGTTATGCTTCCTTTTTTGAGAATATCAGTTGTACCCCCGACTTCTTGTTGTTCTATCACTTGTGCCCTTCTGTTAGTTTAACTGTCAATGAGTTGACTTAACCATGTTTTATTTTCAAACCATAGTGCAGTTAAGAGGGGTATAATTGTTCAGACTTCTTCTTCATCTTCTTCCTCCTCCATTTGTTTTTCTTCCTTTCTCTTCATAATTTCTCTCTCTTAGTTACACCTTCATGCATCCATCAAATCGTTAAAATTTTATATTTTCACGGATATATCATTCATTACGGATCAAACAGTGAATTTTATTGAATTTTTCAATGAATTTTGATAAATCAATTAATTAAAATTTTATATTAACTTAACAAATACTGAAAGCCCTACAGTTTCATCCCCCTCGTGGAGGAGCGTGTGCGGAGGAGGAGCTCAGGGCGAAGGGGGTCGTGGAGGAGCTCAGGGCAGGCTGGGGAGGAGCTGGGGCGGAGGGGGCCGTGGAGGAGCTGGGGAGGAGCTCGGGGCGGTCTGGGGAGGAGCTGGGGCGAAGGGGTTCATGGAGGAGCTCGGGGTAGGCTAGGGAGGAGCTGGGGCGGAGGGGGCCATGGAGGAGCGGGGGTGGAGGTGCGAGGGCCGAGGAGGAGCTCGAGGCGGAGGGGCCGTGGAGGAGCTCGGGGCGAGCTGGGGAGGAGCTGGGGCGGAGGGGGTCGTTGAGGAGCAGGGGTGGAGGCGCGAGGGCCGGGGAGGAGCTCGTGGCGGGTTGGGGAGGAGCTGGGGCGGAGGGGGTCGTGGAGGAGCTCGGGGTAGGCTGGGGAGGAGCTTGGGTGAAGGGGCCGTGGAGGAGTGGGGGCAGAGGAGGAGCTCGGAGCGGAGGGGGTCGTGGAGGAGCGGGGGCGGAGGTGCGAGGGTCGGGGAGGATCTTGGGGTGGAGGGAAGGACTGAGGGCGGTCAGGAGGAGTCGCTGGAGGAGCAGGTGGCTGGGAGAAGAAAGAGAAGGGGAGGAAGAGGATGGGGGAGGAGGAAGAAGAAGGGTTGAACATTTCAGTCCATTTTATAAAACTAATTCTCGTTGTATCTCAAAATTAACGTATGTTTGCCTTGAAGATGGACGGCAACCAACCCGAGGGGCACAAGTGATAGAACGATATGAAATCAGGGGCACAACTGATATTCTCAAAAAGGGAGGAGCATAACTGAAATTGCAATATCTCAAAGGGACACAAGTGATAAAAACCCTTAATATTTTATTAATGACCTCTCAAATGTACCAGTACAAAATTTCTCCGACGGTCACCTTTCCACTGCTGCCAACGAAAGGTGTAGTGGCAAATTACTTTCATTTAACAGCATTTTGATAGAATTTCGGATGACAACCATCAACAAAGTGAGGGGCACAGCTGATATTGCAAAATTATGGGATATAACTATAATTGTAAAATCTCATAGAGTATAAAAACCATCTATTTTAATTTTCCTCTTACTTTTTCATTAAAAATTTGATTTAGTATTAAAAATTTGATTTAGGGTATAATGCGTCTATTAACCTTCCTCGGGGAATTTTCTTCTAAACTGAGGTAATCTTATGAGATTTTACGTAGTTTGTAGACTTCATCCAAGCTTGCTTGTATTTTCATAGTGTTATAGATTTCATAGTGTTGTGGTGATTGAGATCTAATGCTTATTTTTTTACAAGTTCGAAGGCTTTCACTCGTGATTTGTTATGTGACCTCTAGGGATTTTTTACACTTTCGTCTCTCTGAGATTCTGTAATTATATGAGAAAAGGGAGCATGTTGCCTAAATCGAGCAAGCTCCCTGCCGCAGCTTTGTCAGTCGTTGGATGTGATTGCATTTGTGGTCTTTTTGACCGTTGGATGGAGATGCGTCCCTTCACCCATCTCCTCCGCTGACCACCTCTTCCCCCCCAATCTCCTCGGCAGACCGCTACTGTGCAACCTCCTCCAACACGAAGTAGCCCCTTGGGTCTCGCCACTCCGCCTCCTCCCTCGACTGCGAGCGAGAGAAGCCCCTCGGGTTTCGCAGTTCACGGAATACCCATTCTCCCTACTCCCTCACGCTAGAGTCGAAGACCTAGAATCTCTGCATATTTCCCCCTACGAACTGCCATTCCACCCATTTCGATTTTTGGCACGACCATTAACACCCGCCCGTTTTTCCATTAACTTTGATGGAATCTGTCAAATATGGACCATTTTCACCCTTTATGTTAAGGATAATTACAAATGATGCTACTCCTCTTTATTCTCTTCTCCTTCCTTCTGATCATATATATTTTGGTCCTCCTCCTCTGGGTCCTTCACATATATTTTGGTCGTTTTACACCTTTACTATCGAACCTTTGTTATATCCAAAAGACCATGAGATGGATTTTAATTTGTACCGTAAAACTAATCTACGCCTGATGAGGTATGGGCTTGAAGACTACAACGGAGTACTCGACGAGGTGGAGACTGAATTGGTCGACTTTCTCCGCCACGTCGATCTTGTCCTTCCCGAGAGGTGGCACCATGTCAAAGTGGGAGACCATCTTCCCCACCACCATGCCCAGCAATGGCAGTGCCAGTATGACCACCTCGATGGACCCTTCCTCCTCGAAGAACCTCTCCAGCCTGAACTCCTAGGAGTTCTTCCACCACTCGAGGTTGTTGGAGAGCCTCCATGCATTCACCACTACCTTCGACTCCTTCGGGATGGTGTAGCATGTGAGCTTCGCCTCATCCAGGTTCATGTGTGGCACCAACAACGGTATGGGCATGTGCAGCCTCAGGCTCTCCTTCATCACTGCCTACAAGTACAACAACCTCCCAAGGTCCTCTCCTTCAGCTCCCCCCACTTGAGCATCACCCTCATCTCCTCCCTCACCTTCTCCTGCACCTCCGGATGGTTCACCAGCTCCGCTATCGCCCACTCCATCGACCACATCGTCGTCTCTATCGCTGCCACGCTTATGTTCTCCACTATGTACATCAAGTTGTCCATGCTTATCTCCCCATTGTTCTCCGCCTCTATTATGTAGTCCATCACACACCTCAGCTTCGATTGCTTAGTGTTGGTGATGGACGCCAACACCTTCCTTCTTGGCTCCATGAAGTTGGTGTTGAAGAAGTCAAGGCATCTGCTCTGGAGGTCTTTGCACTTGTTGAGGTACCCGCTTAAGAAGGGTTGCATGAAGGTATGAAGTCATCGTGGTTTACTCAAAGCTCTGTGCCAGGCAGCTGCACTCGAAGTTGAACACCATGGCCTCCTTGAACAATGGGTCATCCTGGTCGCGTCCTACTCTCTCCATTGTTGCTCCTTCTTTGCCCTCTCACCATTATGGAGGAGGAAGAAGGGGAGGGGGAGAGAGGATGAAGAATGGGAGCAGTCGAGAGAGGTGGGGCGAGAGGGAGGAGGAAGGGGAGGGGGCGGGCTGGAGGAGGAAGAAGGGGAGGGGTTAGTGGAGGTGGACCGAGCTGGAGGAGGAAGAAGGGGAGGGGGACGAGCTGGAGGAGGAAGAACGGGAGGGATTGACGGGCGTGGGGTGAGATGGAGGAGGAAGAAGTGGAGGGGGATGAGCTGGAGGAGAAAGAAGGGGAGGGGTCGGCGGGCGTGGGGCAAGATGGAGGAGGAAGAGGGGGGGGGGGGGACGAGCTGGAGAAGGAAGAAGGGGAGGTGGAGGCGGGCTTGGGGCGAGATGAAGGAGGAAGAAGGGGAGGGGGGAGCTGGAGGAGGAAGAAGAGGAGGGGGAGGCGGTTGGTGGGAGTGGCACGAGCTGGAGGAGGAAGAAGGGGAGGGGTAGGTGGTCAGCGGGGAGGAGGAGGGTGGAAGGCGGAGGGGCGGGAGGGAGGGTGTCAGGTCTTGGAGAAGGAAGGGTATTTTTATTTATTTTTTGAAATTTTTAGTAGTCAATGGATAGATCATGGGTCAGATTAACCCAATTATATGGTTGGGTTTACGGGAAAACTAACGGAGGGTTATGAGTGTGAGAGAGAGTGATTATTTGGGGTTTCTCATGTAATTCACAACTACGTAGGGTCATGATTTGTAATTACAAAATTACTCAGGGTTATGGGTGTAAAAATCCTTTTTTTATTACAAAACCCAAATACCCCTTCTATTAGATCAACATCGTATCATCCCGATTCTCAAGCTGAACAGAGGGTCTTTCTGATGTTCTAGGGACCTTCAAAATTCAGAAAAAACTTAGGGAGTGTTCAATTTGGGAATAAGAATGAATAATGATGGGAAATAAGAAGAATAAGGATCTATTCTCTATTTGGCTGAAAATATAGGAATAAAGAGAATAAGATGGAATAAAGGTAGATAAGGTGGAATAAAGATAGCAGTTAAGATGAAATAAGGTGAAATATTGGGATGTAGACAAGAATAACCGTACTTTTTGAAACCTCATCGAGCGACCAGTGCTTATTCTCCAAACTTACAAGACCTTAGAGTAGGAGAATGAAGTTCTACAACTGCCACAATAAGAGTTGCAATTTCGTTCAGTGGGCAGAATATGTCATTTTTATGCAACAATAGAAGTAGAGAAACTTTTGAGGGAGATATTTCTTATCATGAAGATCAGTCTTATGTGTGATGATATATGTAGATACAAATTTCGATCTTAATAAGGACTATGAGGATGTTTTCATACATGTTGGAACTATGAAAAGCTTCCATGTGTTATCTAGTCTCCCTCTAAATACAAATAACACACAGTTCAATTGACATTTACATAACATATTTCATACCAGATAGCATGAAATTCATACATATTATAAAGCAGATAGCATCGGTTAGTGACTAAAGTTTACACACATTAAATTTGGTATTTATATACATTAGAGAACAGGAAGTTCACATATAAAATTTATCTTCACTGTGAGAAGGCTAAAAAAATTGTCAACAAAAAGTTGTTTAATGGTTGATCCATTCTTCACATACCCACGTATATGTCACCTACATATTGCATTTACATCTGAATAAAATCGTTAAAAGAAAGACTATTAACCTCTGAAAACAACCAAATATGGGTTGAAATGCGAAAGAACTGATGCTATGATGCTATCTGGTTTATCCTTCCTTCGAAATAAAGTAGTATACTATGGACTTAAAACGATTTCTAAAAAAAGACCCACAATCTATCATATGTGCTCCTAAAAAACAAAGAATGGATCAAGATTTAATAACTAAATCAATCAATATAAGGATTGTAATACCTTAATCTAAGTTGCATACTGAACCATCCTCTAGCACCTTGGAACGCGTTTTTTTTTCTTTTTTGGGTCGATTACACCTCCTTCGCACATTATTATCTTGGCGCGGTGTTTTCAAGCACCTCATCTGTTGCTTCCTTGATGCAACACGGTTGCAGATTGACCATTTAAAAAAGGGATTTTTACCCAACAGATTCTATAGACATTTTAAAATACCTCTACGACCTTTTGCACAACGTAATTACCTCATTGACCCTGTAAATTACCCTAAGAACCCTCACGGGCTTAAAACATATTACCCGGAGGGTTCATGGGGTACGAATTGGCAAGTTTACGGGGTCGAGGGAGGAATTAGGTTGTTTCAAAGGTCGTGGAGGTGATTGGCAAAGTTTATAGGGTCTGCCGGGTAAAAATCCCTTTAAAAAACTATTTAATGAGATTTAGACATGAAGAACTTTGATATGAATGTTCATGTAAATCGGAAAAATATGTTGCGAATGCAAACCTTCGGCTAGCGATAGTAATTGAATATACAAATCATGTTGGATAAGTGAATATGTGATGGAGGCATCATCGATGGAGAATTAAATAGAGTTTTACATGTGTTCTTATGATGCCCTACTGATCCACAACAGGCACAAATGTGTCCTGACCTCAATTTTATGGCCACTTCATTCTTAGGTCTGCCTGCTAGCTGTATGGTAATGGTATGTGGTGCTTTGACCATAAATGGAAGGTTCACATTTGCTCAAAAATCGTTATCTTTCAAGAGTGCTACTCCAAGTTCATAACACTATTGTATTTCCTCGGGCTGTATACGGAGAGATATAATCCTCCCACTTAACTCCTTTGGTGTTTTTAAGGATTGTAGTTGTATGGCTACATAGAGGAGGACTCAACTACTATCTAATGCAGGTACATGTAAGTGATTGGAGGTCAATCACGTACACATGTCTTTTTCACTAGACATTCTAAGGATAAAACCTTGCAGATCTTTGGTGATTTCCATTACATATTCTAATACCAAAGGTACCAAGATCCATGTTAATCTCATTGTTATTGATCTTCTGGTTGAAAACATGATCATTACCGCATATATTAAACAATAATTATTCGGATCCAAATGAATTGAAAGAAAAGCATTACAGATTAACATTATTATCGTCAAGCATTTCCAATTCATTATCCGATTACAGAATGCAAGCAGGAACCGATTAAATAAACGGAAACATAAATTAGGACGAGATCCAGAAAAGGTAAAGCAATAAAATAATTGCGACAAATATAATATAAGAAAAATTAAATTAGAAATCACCGAAGCGTCCATGAAATGGACTGTCCTTAAAGAGGATATCACCCCCACAATACCAGTGCGAAGGGTACTGGCGATCCGCTCCCAGGATACGATGGTCCACGGTCTTCGTCCGCGCACACCGACGAGACCGTCCTCGAAAGTACCTCGGAGAACTTGCAGCCGAGAGAAAGAGAAGGTGGTTCGTTCGCGAGAGGAAGAACGAGAACAGAGCACTGGCAGCGTGAGATTTTTCTTGCGAGTGAAAGAAAATGGCATGGGGAAGGGTATATAAAGAAGGTGGGCACGCGGTACCTTTTGATTTTCGAAAATACCCCTCAACAGGCACGTCTTTTCGAATCCCAAAACCGCGGTCATAACGAGCCGGAGACGGAGCGGAGCGCGCACGCACGTGTGTGGTCCTTCATTCCTCCTCTCTACTATTGCAACAAGAGCTTGGGGTGTGAACTCATATATAGGCCCACCAAAAGTTTAGAGATACTAGGTATGGTACTAAACTTCCACCCAAACTTTTCCATGTTTCAAATTTGGGAATTCTCAACTTTCCCTCCAAGCCATTTGGTTTCCCAATTAAAACCAAATTAACTTCAATTGTAATTACATAGACTTTCCAATTAAAAATCTAATTACAATTCTTAATACACCACTTCTCTCATCCATCATTGTCACAATCTTTTGTCTTATCCAATCTACCAACTCATATAGTGGTAGATGCCTAGCCATAGAATTTTATACATTAAACGACTCACTTAAATGGTTGGCGATGTAATAGCACTAGGCTAATGCATTGAATGCGTGGTTGCTCCATTTCTGAAAAAATATATCTAGATATTCAAATGTGCCCCCATGATAATTTTTGAAGCTCAGACATATGATATATATCGTCTCTTCTGAAATATGTGTGCATCAGACGAGACAATGCTTTATTGATTTACATTTCCTGGAAAATATTTCTTAAAATTCTTGTAGACGTGCTTTATGCGCGTCCTATGCTTAGCTTCACGAAACACTTGCGATGTTGCTCTATGCTTTTGCCCATCAAATAAGATTGTTAACACATTCCCTTGTCTAAATCCAATCACTAAATGCAACATCTCAATGAACCATAATCATAATCAGGTGTCTGTAAAATGTAATGAAAAATATTATCCCATTTATTTCATCTAAAGTTGTGGCTGCTACTAAATTACTAAACATATTGCCCTAAGATGGCATCCATCTAGTTTAAGAAAAGGCTCGTGTCCCTGCAAGTACCCTTCCCCCTTGAAGTGTTGAAACATATAAAAATTGGGTTTTTATCAGTTGTGCCCCTCTGAGATTGCAATCTCAATTATGTCCCTTCTTTTTTTGAAATATCAGTTGTGCTCTTATCTTCTTGCAAAATTCATAGTTATGCCCTTTTGTAATATCAGTTATGCCCCTACTTTACCTTAACAGAAGGGCAAATCTGTTAATTTTGTAAGAAAGTATGAGCATAACTGATATTCCAAAAAAGAGAGGGGCATATATGAAATTGCAATATCACAAAGGGGCACAACTGATAAAAACCCATAAAAATTCTTAATAAAGCACCATCTCTTTATGTAATGCAGTCATTGATAGAACTTGGATTCCTAGTCTTTAGTTCATATATATTAAACTCGACACCCTTGGGTAAATCATCTCCACCCTTGACAATCTAAATAGTCACTTCCAGTATCAACTCTATTGATATGTTACAAATATACTCCCTTGTTAGAGTTTTGATTCGGAATGTAGCAACTTTGTTCAACCTAGATGCGTGATAAGTGCAACCTTCACATGCGCATTTGTTGTGATATTATTACGTTCCAACTTGATAAACTTTATTTTGAATGTTTTTAAGGTAATATTGTGTGAGATGGAAATGAAAATTGTTGTGATCTGCAAAATCAATGCTCACTGTGAACTCCATATCTCTAAATCGAAGTTTCTTCCATCATAGTCCTGAGCATCTTCAATTTCAAATTCTATCCTCTCATCATTGGCTTCGCTTCATTAACTACTTTCATCCGTTTCTTCACATAACTGTCTAATTCATCGCCATCTTCGTGTGCAACACTAAAGGCATCATCTACTTCGCGGCTCTCCTCAAATTCTTATAACAAAACCCTCATTCTCCCTTTCGCAACTGCTCGATAGGAACTCCAAATATCTATTTGGACCTTATCTTGCCCTTGTATTTATGTCCCATGCGACCTACCCTTGGTCCCTAATAGGGGGACCTCCCAAGGGTTAGGGAAGCACGATCATGCCTTTTTCTTTGATGTTCTTGGAGATTTGTGGTGTATAGTCTCATCATGCCCCACTTCAGTTCTTCTTGCATTGCATATTGCATGCATTGATGTTTAAGTAACAACTACTTTGTGGAGCATCATCGAATAAGGTATTATAACATCACCACCTTCTTCCGTTGCACCAATATTTGTTGTATTACGGTGTCATATATTCCACGGTATCATCAAGAACTTCGTGAGCATAGTCACTTACCCGATACCTCTATCCTCCTTGTCCTGGTATTGTTCTCCATTCACTAGCATCTCCATCTTCTACTTCATCTATCAAATCCCCTCATCTACAACTAGGGATAAGCATTGGGCTGGGCCGACCCGACCCAGCCCGAAGCCCAACCCAAAAAGCCCGGTCCGACCCAGGCCCAAATGAATATCGGGATGGACTTGGGCCCAATATTTAGGCCTAATTTTTTTTGGGCCGGACTCGAGCTTAGCTCGACCCAACCCGACCCGGCCCAAGGGCCCAGTCCGAAGAGGGTCCGAAACCTTTCCTACATCCTACGTGCATGAAAACTCCCACCTATTTCATGTGCACTCTCTTCTTGTAACTTGTCTTCATACAATAAATAAAGAAAGTCAGGCGTACGACATGAGTTGATGATCATTGTATTTCAATTAAGAATTAAATTTCCTTAATTAGTCTTCGGTTTAGATTTTGTTGATTATTTTTTATTTTTTTAGTATTTTTTCAATAAGAACATTTTCTATTATTATACCTTTACCCAATATGGGCCTTATGCCCATTTTTAACATATAGGGTCTGGTGCACCTGTTGTTGTTAACTGGGTAAGTTTATTTCACTCGTTCAATTTCTATACATGAGAGACATTCATGGTATCTAGCATTGAGTGTGCGTATGTAAAATGAGATTCGGATTTGGTAGAATTGAATTTTAGTTGGTTCACAAGTATTATGGTACATGTTTTAAACAAGTTTGGCTTGTGTAACTTGAGTTGAGCTTAACTTGAAACAAAAGACTCAAAGTTAATAATATATAATTGGTGGAGATGGGTCGGACCTGGGCTTGGGCCGAACAAAAAAATTTTTTGCGGGCCTCAAGACCCGAATTTTTTAAACGGACTTGGGCCTGGGCCCTTCAAAGCCCGACCCAACCCGGCCCATGCTCATCCCTATCTACAACATCTCCTTCTTCTCCCATACCACCCATTGTTCCACTTGAATTAAAAAAACCATTGGAAATATTTAAAATACCATGGCATTTGAAAAGAAAGGAGGATTGCGTCTCTCCTCGTAGCTTCATCTTAGTGTTACTTTTTGCCTCCATAGTATGGATGTATGTGAGAGCATTGATGTCTATCAAAACCACGATAAGCTCAACATCATTTCCATCCATATAGGCGTTAAACATTTGCATCATGTCACCTTCATTCGCCATCTCCACAAAAGTGCTCTCTCTTGCTTAGGGTCTTTGTATCGCATCATTAGTGCACTTGAAGGGTTCCAAGGAACAATCTTGGACAATGTCTCTATCAAGTCGAACCAACATGTGAGGTCGAGGTTCATCCAATCGCCTCCTCCACAAAGTTCACATATTTCCCACCCCAACATCCCTTTTTTATCTTTGAAACGACCATTGTGGTCCATACGAATTGTGAGTACACCTTGATCTCCTTTGAACTAACTAATCCTATAGTCAAGAACAAGCACCTAAAATCCATAAAAAAATAGGTAAACACTAAATCTCACTATAGTTGTAAGGTAAAAATTCGTGAGAAATGCAAGCCCTGAAATGCTCCATAAATCCCATCAAACTCGTAAAACTTAAAAATCATTGGAATCAACCCTAAATCCCTTAAAATTGTGATCACATACCTCTTTACAATGATGCAAGAGATCTTTACAATGGGAACAATAAAGGGGAGAAACGGATGAAGTGAAAACTATGGCGTGAGGGGTTTCTACGAGGGAGCAAGCGAAGGCGGAGGCGCATGGAGTGAAGTCGGGGGGGATTCCTTTATGACACCTATTCTCATGACATATAAGTGTGTTAGAAAGCAGGGGAGAGTTGATTTTCACACCACATGATTTCCTCAAGATTTAGGATCAGCTATACTCTAATGACACTTAACCATGGTAAGTGTATTTCCATTGATAACTATTTGATGGAGGGGCACAATTTTTAACATCATAATTTGCGAGGGGCACACTAATATGGCAAAAAAGAGGTCATAATTGTAATGATAGAATCTTAAAGGGGCATAATTATAAAAAATCCATATTTTTATCATCTATTTATCATATTTAAACCCAATTTTCTTTTTATATACACTTAATAAGTACTTTTCTTTTATTTCATATTATTAGAAAGTAACTAAAATTTTGAAAATTTTAAAACTAATTAAAAAATAAAAAAAAACTTATTAAAAATCATCAAAAATATAAATTTCATATATATAGAGAGGAAAGGGAGCCTACATCATGAAGTGCGTAACCTTTCCTACTTCATGCTCATTTTTAATCATTTTTTTTGGGATAATTACACCTATAACCCTGAGTAATTTGGCAATAACATTCATAACCCTGTATAATCGTGAATTACACGAGAAACCCCGAGTAATGCTTAACCTTTACATGACATAACCCTGTGTCAAATTCTGTTTTGAATACCCGTTAGATTTGATGGTTTCCGTTAGAAAAATACAAAATTGTCCCTAAAGTCCATTCCTATTTGCAATAACGTGCCATCGTTCCCCTTCCCCTCCATGCCGAGCTGCGAACTCCTGCTCCGCCTGCTCGTCGCCCCCTCCCGTCGACTCCGGTTGCTCGCAACCCCCAGCATGCCATCATCCCCCCCGTCCCCCTCCGCGAGCTCCTTCTCTGCCATCGTCCCCCCCCCCCCCCCCCCGCTCGAAGAAGACCCCCTGCCACTCGAAGCTCCCCTCCTCCCGTCGAAGAAGCCCCCCGATCGCTCGAAGGACCCTCCTCGAAGAACCCCTCCCCCCTCCGCTTGAATCCCCCCTACCGTCGAAGGAGACCCCCACCCACCTCCCATCGAAGAAGAACCCCCCTGCTCATCGTAGGGACCCGAGCAAACTGATCGGGGCGATAAATAAAGAAAGAAACACTAAAAAGAAAATCCAAAAATAGTACTTACACATGTACATGCATGCTCATTATATGTAACCTATACACAATTCCAACTCATCTAGCAATTTCATATCATCTCCAAACACCATGAAATCACCTTCATTGTGTAGATAACAATATGTACTAAAATATAGAAATATTTCAAAGCAGTGCTCTCTCTACACATACGACACAAACACACATGCACACATATATGGTAAATAATTTCTAATCATATTAATGCATGGACTAACAGCTACATATATCTTCATGGGCGGACCCACATATTGGGTACGGGGGGCACGTGCCCTCACTAAATTTTCACATCTATTTTATTTTGTATTATTAAAAATTTTAAAAATGTGGCAATATATGGTTGTGCCCCCCCCCTCATCCGAGAATTACGAATATGAAATCCACACGAGCCCTCTGTGCCCCACATCATCCGATAATTTAGAATTGGAATCGTGCCATTCATCTAGGGATGCAAATGGTTACGGATATATCCGTTCTGATCCGTCTCAGTATCCGTTTTATACAGATTTTGATGTCCGTATCTGTAAAAATGGATACAGATATGGATATCATTTTGATATCCGCAAACATCTGTATCCGTATATCAGTTTTCATATATAAATATATTCATAGATTTATTTTTAACCCTACATAACATAATTCTATATCTTCTTTTATCATGTTTGTATACTTTTCATGATACAAACACATCTAGTAAATTTATATCATGTATTTTCTATCTAATTCGTATATATTTTAAATCAATCTATAGAGTATTCTAGCATTACTCGTATGCGATTTGTATCCGTTTTATATCCGTATCAGTTTTTTAAGGATATGGTAAGATAGTTTTAATATCTATCAATATCTGTATTTGCATCTATATTCGTATTCAAAAACGGATAAGGATATGGTAATGCATATATCCATATTTGTATCCGTCCGTTTGCATCCCTACCTCCATCCCTCCCCATGCCTCGTGCACTCCACCCCCGGATCCCAGTTTGGCTCCGCACATTCTCTCTAGGTCGATGCTCTTCCCCAAGTCTCCTCCATGTAGTGATACCTCATCCCAATACTTCGCCTCTCCTCTCGAGTCCCTAATAAGATCACGTCTCAACACCAGACACCCTCGGCTCTCTCGCGGTCATCTCTCTCTCCAGTCCTGGATGTGCCACAACAAGAAGTAGGAGCACATGTAGTCTCAACTCCCTTGTAACCTCATAGTTTTCATACACTACAAGTCTCCAACTCCAATGCATGTAACAATAATACAAATGTCTTCGTTCTTCGTAAGCATATATGTGTATGTTTGAGCAAAACATGTATCATTTTACCAATTGGGTAATGCAACTGGAATCAATTTTTTTATCAATACGTACGTTATTGTTGTAGATGTTACTTGGGTGCTTTGCAATTGTTTAATTGATCATTATTTATGTCGCTAGCTATTTTATGTTAGATATTTTTCATGAGTTCAAATCATGATTTTCAAATCATGATTTAAAAAAAAAGAGGTTTACATTTTATCTCCTATCACTTCCATAAAATTTTATATGCAAAACAATTCTTTATATGTCTCTATGCACATGTATATTCATATTGATTTATTTTTCTTGTAATATCATTTATTTATTTTCTATTTATGTGTGCCGCACTTAGGCTGTAATCCTAGGTCCGCCACTGTATATCTTGCATGCCAAAACATCTACTTCCCTTTTAAGTAATACTTATTTGATTATCTATCTTTTATACTACTTTCAAAGTAATTTGATGTTATATAAGGAAGTTCGATTTTGAGCTTCTATTGTATATTGTACAACCGTATATTCACATAAACCTTATCATTTTATGTGCAAACCTTTTATCATTTAATTTCATCTTTTATTATTTTGTTTTAATCTAACTATCTACCGAAAATGTAAAACATAAAAATATTAGCAAACTAACTATTGAAAATGTAAAGTCTGAAAAATTAAAACTATAAAAAAGAGAATTAGTTCCTCATTGGTGTTTTGCACTTGTAATTATATCTTCTCCCACATGTAAGTAAATCTTTTCCTATTTCCTATGCAGCTGACAAAAAAACCGTAAAATCAAAAAATTGAGATAATTATATTTATTATATTATATTATCATATTAAATTATAACACACACATATATATACCATTAAAAAGAAAAAAAGTAAAAATTGAAAAAGATGGGAGACATGTATATATAGGGGGCCTTTCAAATGAGACATGGTCCTTCCATCCCTAAGGAAGGCCAACGATCTGGGCCATCGGATTCAAATCCAATGGCACCTTCAATTTTGTTGCCCAAAAGGGCATTTTGGTCATCAACTTTCGCATTAATTATGCACGTCAATAAATATCCTAAAATTCTAAATTTAGCTATTTTTATTTTTGATATTTTTCTCATTACCATGTTTAAAAATTTATCCAGTTTTATTCTGGGCGATATTACGTAGGACAATGTTTGTATCTTAATGTTTTTTTGTAGAATCTGTTGTTCCTTTTGTAACGAGTGAATGTTTTTTGTATTTACTGTGTTTCTTTCAAAACTAATCAGCCAATTGAAAATTATGCATGGTTCTTTGTAGAATACAATTCATATTAGCAATTAATGCATGGTTATTTGTATTGATTGTATGATTCTTTGTATAATAGAATTTTTATGGTTATTTGTAAAAATGCAGTAGTCATTCACGCTCAATGGATGAGTAAAATATCATCGAAATATGTATAATACACATTCAAAATTTATAATGCATATCCAAAATGTGTAATACACATAAAATATACAATATGCATAAAAAATTACAACTGTCATTTACACTCAATTGATACGTAAAAATACATATCAAATATCTATAATATACATCGAAATTGTATAATACACATCAATATTGTATTTCCGTGTCAACGAGACCTCGCCACATTGCGTCCATTCCTCCTCTCACGTTCTCCCGTGCTCCTGTCCAATGCCGCCCCGTGCATCGTACGATCCAGCGTAGCCCACGCCCAGCGTGAGCCCACCGCCTCATGGAACCGCGCATGACCACACAATCCCAGTGTTGAACATCAAAGGGGTCACGTTTTTTCCCAAATGAAAAACCCTCAAGGATGTCAATTCACACCAACATCATCACATATCTACTCAACCATGATTCATAATTACATTCGACCCTTGCATCCTTTGTTTTGCACTGCATATTACTATCAACAAAATTGACTAGTCAAATATTGGGATATTTACACCCATAATCCTGAGTAATTCACAATTATGTACAGGGACGAAGCCAGAAAATTCATCTTGGGAGGCTAAATTATTTAGATATTATTTATCTAATTTATCTTATCATTTTAGTTGTTAATATTTAGGGAGCGGTTCCTCTGATGTAACATGAGCTAAAAAAAGTGTTGTAATTATTTTTTCCTCAATTTTGTTTCTTAAAATCCAACCTTTGAATAATGTTATACATATCCTCCAAATTTCTCTCAAATCCAAGATCATTTGCTATTTTATATCAATGGAAGTTTGTTTCTATTTTAAATGAGACTTAAATTTCTTAAATATTGATTGGACTTTTAACCACTAAGATAAAGTAAGAAATGACATCAGATTTGAGCGAAATTTGGAGGATATATAGAACATTAATGGAAGTTTAAATATGTAAACTTGGATTCTTGGAAACGAATTCAATCTATAAGACGAGTTTCTAATAATTCTGTAATTGATTGAAACTAATATTAAGAATAGATTTTTATAAAAGTACCTATATAAACTTATAATCTGATATAAATAATCTCTATAAATATTGTATTGACAAAAAGATCCCTACAAAACTCTTCATATCACTGAAATATACATTTGTTAATGTGATATTAAGTAATGCCACTAGATTTGATATTTTCAAACAAGTAACACTATACAATACTTTTTACTTACATAGATGCAAACAAATATAGATATATGTACACATTCTTTATCATATTTGTTATATATTTTTGACATGTGTACGTTTATCTGCATATATATTTTAAAATGAACGCAGATACAAATAGGGTTGCAAACATGCATATACAAATAGGTATGTATCCATATATGTATACACTAGAAAATATGTAATCATATCTATTTTATGATCCTAAAAAATGAAAGAGGTATCCAAATCCATATCTGTATATGCAAAGAAAATAAAAAGAAAATCATTATCTATATAATATATCATAAAATAAAAAAATACATATCTGTGATGGTTTACAAACGTATATGATGATGGACATAAACAGATGTATCATTATCTGCTTATGCACATCATGTATTGTTAATAGTTAATTATTGTAATTAGATTGCATATATGGGTCCAATGGGGTGCCCCCGTCTCATTTTACGAGTTTTTTTATTTTTTTTTTAAAATATCACCATGCATATTCATCTATATATCCTGTCTATATGTCATTCGAATTTCGTCAGAAATTGAGACTCCTATGCCCTCCATCTAGAACAGATCGATTACAACAATGTTTGGACCGTTAAAATTACATGTTCTAGATGGAGGGTAAAGAAGTCTCTATTTCTGACGAAATTTGAATGACATGTTGGAGGGATATATAGATGAATATACATGGTGATATTTTTCATAAAAATAAAAAAACTTGCGGAAAAATGGGGTGGAGTGATGAAACCTTATTTCATGCTTTTAGTTCACTGAAATTAACTCCCTATCTTAGACTAGGTGTCAATAAAAATCAGAAAAATCCTTAATTATCAGAGTCTTTGAATAATTTAAAAACACAAAAAATAATAAATTTGAAATCCATGGTGTTTTTAGCCTTAAAAATACCCTTAAAAATATTATCTGCCCTTAAATAACCTCATCTCCGTTTTTTGTCAATGAAACTTGTAGATCTCATCGAGATCTACAACTTTCATGTTTTGAGTTTCTCCAAATTCGGCCATCTACTCCCTCTTAAATCAATTTCTTCTTTGCAATAATCTGATTGGTCCACGTGGCTCTTTCTGGTTGAGCCACGTACCGCATCTCCTTACGCCACGCACCGATGTCTAGCCGCCGTCGGATGGAGGTCTGGGAGCCTTGATCGCCCTGTTCATTCCACCCTCAATACCTGCCATCCGATCAGGGCGTGGGATTCATCACAGCCCTCCACCAGCGCTGTGCTCCCAAAGCGCCACATGTCATCTCCATGTCCATTCGATCTCACCTTCACCTCTTAATCTCCACCGTTCTTTACGCCCCAGATATCGACCCTCCGATCTCCACTCACAAACTCATCACCACCATCCGCTACCGCTCTCACATCAGTGCGCCACGTAGCTGCGTTTGCACCGTCCGATCATCACCATCTAAGCCGCTCTCTTCACCCATGTCCTCTACCATCCGATCACGTCCTTGAATCCATCACATCCATCCGTTGGTGCTTCGCCTTCAGTACGCCACGTGGCATTGGTTGCGCCGTGAGATTGCGCCCCATCGATCTTATCCAGACCATTCATTATCGCTCGCTTCGTAGCCATTGGATCATGAGATCTAACAGCCACGAGGTCATCCCCTACCTCCGGTCGCTTCTCTCACCCACGTTCACCAGCTCGCGAACCACTTTCCCCCTTCCATTTCTCCCCGAGTCTACGTTCCCCATCTCCAAGCTCTAGCCACCCCACGACGTAGCGTAATCATCCCATATCCTCGCGGGAAGAACATGTCGCATCGTAACCACCCCTCGTGCTCCATCTCTCCCATTCAAAACACGTTGTCCACCACCTGGAACCGAATCCTCCTCCTTCAAGTACTCCATCGCAGTCCACATTCACGGTCGTCCGCTTTTAAGTGGGGCCTCACCCAACTCTCTCCTCCTCCCCGTGACCGGGGGAGGTCCGATGGAGGTGCGAAGACGACGCGACTCTCGACGTCGACCCTAAGACATGGTAGGCTTAGCCATGTGGTGGCTACACCCCGCCAAGCTGCTCCCCATAGCTGAGGGAGTTCAGCGATGACCCAGAGGTTCAATGGAACCTCAAGCCCAGGCCCCGCTCCGCCTTAATCTCAGGTAAGTACCTCTAGATCCCCCTCTGTATTTTCTTTCTAATTCTCATATTTTATTCGCGTCCTACGCATTGTATTCACCTCCATTAATCATCCTCCGAGTTTCCCCACAGATCACCCCTTCACGCGCATCACTTCGCTCATTTTTCCCATCTTCCGCAACCTCAAACCACCTCCGACCCAACTGCTCCGCCCTCCACGGCGGAGGAGCATCGAGCTACCACCTTCTCCACTTGCAGAAGCTCCCATCTCACTCCACTTCACACTCGCCACGAATCTGCATGCTTCGACTATGGAAACTAATGTTGCAGGTACTTCCCAATTCAATGATCGGAGAGCTCACCAGAGTTATCTTGGCGAGCGCCATATCCATCACCGGAGCGACTAGGGCCTTCTCCATGCATAGCCGTAGCTCACCCAGGGGATCACAGGGTCCTTCTCAGATGAAGGACTAGGAAAAGGTCTAGACGGCTCGACGGCCGGATCCACACATACATCATGCACCACAGTGGGACCAGAAAAAACCAAACCTTTTCCTTTATTCACAACAGAGTTCCGAGATACATCAGAAGTAAGAAAAACTACAGATCTCTCAACAGAAGCATGGGTGGCCTGAGCACCACCATCGGTTGGATCGACTGGAAGACTCGCGGCCTCAGTACCACGCTCTGGCTCAGCATCAGGGGTGGCCTCAGTACCACCTCCTCCAATTGGTGAATTGGCGGCCTCAGCACCGCCGGTGGAATCAGCAACCCTGGTGGCATCAGTACCACCGTCATCATCTCTAGCGGCCTCAGTACCGCTCTCCTCCTCCTCGTCGGGCGCTCTAGGTGTGTCCTCATGGTGTCGTTCAGACGAGGCGCCGCCTGTTGGCATCCTACCACTCCTAAGTGTGACAAAATCAATATCAAAAAGATATCTGATGAATCCACATTTCATCATCTTTATTCTATCATTTTGGCACTAAAAACCCTAGCAAATGCCTGTAATACCCTTAAATAGAGCATCTTAGCATTCATGCATGTGCATCATATTAGTGTATAAAATACTGTAATTAAGGCCAAAATTATAGAATAAATAAAGAAAAGAAAAAGAATAAAATATTGTAAATATTTTATGACTCAAAATCCCCGAGACCTAGGCATCTTGATGAATAGGTCGACAAGGAATAAAGTAGGGGGAGATAAGGTCAGAAATACAGATAAAATACCTATATTCATTCTTTATTCATTTTGGGACCTATTTTTGGTTCCACTTTTTATCCATCAAATAAAGAAACTTTGTACTTGAAAATTGTAGATAATTTGATAAAGAAAAATACAAAATTGATTTCACAGCAAAATAATGTACAGATAAAAAGTTATGGTCTGAATAAGAATCCAGAATCCCAACTTCCCAGACCCGTATCTCGCAACTGACAACTCCAAATGCAGCATACTCACCTTTAATTGTATATGGAATAAAATAATCTAACCAATGGTGGTGGTTTCGCATTTGGCGGAGCTACGGTTTGAAAGTTGACTTTTGGACCCCTATTGTATACCTATACTGATTCAAATATTCAATTTATTCTTGATTAATTATTTATTCATGTTTATATTGTTATAATCTTGTAAATATTACTTATAATAATTATGTACATTAATTGGAATAAAACCCTAAATAAAAATAAAAATAAAAATAAAATACTTGTATACACAATACATAGGTAAAATACATACACATATACCTATACAATATATTACTTTATTTTATTAATTATACAAATAACATCAATAAATTAAAATAAAAATATAATTATGTGTATAAAAGTGAGTTATAATTATATAAATTAATAAACATAATTAGTAAAACTAAAATACACAAAATAAAAATCAAATACTTAAATACATAGGTATTATACCTATATAGGGTTAAAAAGGTAACTTGTAAAAACATAACTCATAAAAATAATTAAAAATCGTAATAAAATACTACATAAAATAACGAATATTTTTTTTATAATTATTATTTAATTCAGCTTATTTCTATTTTTAAATACTTTTTCAATCTTTTTCCAGGAGTTTTTCCTGGTTGGTCCACGTACCAGAAGAGTTGACCTCGGGTCAACTCTCTGGTCCTACTCCTGTAGCATTGTCAGAACGGGTTTGACCCGTTTTCAAGGATTTTTGGGCGTCGCACCTTTCACCCATTCTTGACGCACCCTTGACGAGACTTTTTCCTCGATCAGAGCTCTTACACGCCCAAGGCTCTCCTTGGGCTGTGGAGCTCTGAATCGAGCTGAACACCTCGGTCAAGGGGGCCCCGTCGTCAACCCCTTAAAACCACTTCTGAGTCCCTTTTGAAAATTCGAACCGCGATATACCGAGTTTTCTTCCACCTTAGGATCGGGTTGGAACCCTGTTGGTGACAGCATCGGGTTTCCGCCGCCCAAGCGGAGGAAGAACACCATTTCAGGCGCGTGTTCCAACCTCCAGCGACCGCCGTCGAGGTACCCCATTCCCTCGCTCAACCTGGGCTTGAGGCAGAGCTATCTGTTAGTTTTTAATCGTCATTTCGTTCCTTGCATTCCCCACTTCGTTTTCCCCCGTTTTTTTCCATCTCATTCGCGCGTCGATTCGCTAAATCGACAGTCGCCGGAGACATCTCCGGGCACCGCTATTCTTCGCGTCGTCGCAGCACACCGCCACTCCATTGCGCCACGTGATCGGGGCAATTTGCCCCCGGTCATATCACCATTTTTTTGTGCAGGTCCAGGAGCTCGAAGTTCGCCTGGAGGGCGAGTTTTGGAGACACCGGAACCACCTGGAGCTACTTCCTCGACCCTGTTGATGAATACACATTCATCACTCTTTATTCTTATATTTTAGCTACAAAAACCTATGCAAATGCATGTAGATATGTGTAAATAGGAAAATTTAGCAAAAGCATGCATGTTTGTAAATATAGATAATTAGCATGTTTTTGTGCAAAAATAAAAGAATAAAGATGAAAAAGAAAAAGAGGGAAATATTTAGAATAAATATTGAGCAACCTAACCCAAGGGAGGGCTCAGCATGGGCCTGACCGCATAAAAGCCAAGTAGAGGGAGATAGGGGCTCACTTATGTATATTTTTGTAAATAAATAAATAATATTTTCCTCATCCAAAAATATGCTTGTATATATTTTGTTTATATTTAGAACTATTAAAAACAAAATAAAATTTCAAAAATTAAAAAGACCAAAAAGAACCCTTCACCTTGTAAATAAAGTTATCTATTTTCAAAACTTTTTGTAAATATTCTCTGGTACATATTGTAAATAAAATAAATAAAAAGAAACAAAACAAAAATCAAATAAAAATTACAAAATTAAAAATACAAAAATATCTTGTACATATACCATGTATATAATTGTACATAACTAATTATTTAACCTATGTATATAATTAATAAAAATAAAATAAAAATAGCTTTTTATTCCTCATTTTATTCTATAAATAAATAAAATATAAAATAGGAATAAAAATGTATAAAAATAACTAATTAAAAATCAAAATTAAAAATCTTATATTGTACATATACCTATGTATAGACCTATATTGTATATACCTTATTTTTATTTCCAAAAATTAATTAAAAATCACAAAAAAATAGAAAAAATTAAAACAAAAATATTTTGTGTTTTAAGTTTTTGAAAATTCGGCCATTTAAAGGCCCAAAAAAATCAAATAAAATTTCAAGCCTTGGCGGGCTCTGATTGGTCCACGGGGGATTGTTGACCCCCGGTCAACACCTCCCCCTGGACCACAGAGTCGCGGATCTGTGTTTCGACCCGACTTCTTCCAATTACCCTCACCAGATCCGACCGCCAAATCCGCAAACCCCGCACTCCAATCATCCTCTGTGCATCCGGGATCCTCGCCTGATTCCTTGCCTAGGGGTCCGTGCTCAATCGAGCAGGACCCGAGCTTCCCTTTCCGGACCTGCACGCGTATAAAACCAGAGCTCCGCCGCTTTCGTTCGCCATCTTTGGCTCGCAACCTTCACTCCCGTGACCTCCAGAACAACCACCGAGGTGACAGCTCGCGGTTGCACCTGTTGCAGAGAGGAAAAGGTACCCCGGTCACTGATCCGGCAGCTTCACGCCGCCGTGCTCCGCCACTCGACCGGAGCTCGAGCCTCAGGCAGTGACGACCTTCGAGGCGACGACCCGGAGTTAGCCACACTCCAGCCCAGTCTTCCGCTCCACCCAGGTAGCCCTTTAGCCCTTCCATTTCGCTTAATTTGTAGTTTCCCCCAAATCGCATCTCCGACGAGTTCCCCTGATTCCGGCCACATCGCGTACTTTCTCGATCATCGGAACCCACACACACCTTCGCCATCCTCCGACGCACGTTCTACGCCCACTCGTTCAACCCAGCTCACCCCGGAGCTGGGAATCGAGCTTCCCCATCCCCAGCTCGCCGGAGCTCATTCGCACCGACCCACCAGCCACCTTCACCCCGCTTCTTTGGGTCGAGGCACTTTGCCCTCGACCCTCGAAGCTCTTGGTTCATTTTGCAGGTCAAAAGGGAGTCATCTGAGACCCCCATACGTTCAGACCAGGAGCTCACCGCCGCCGAGCTCGCCGGAGCCCCTCCTGGGCTCGGTTGGGCCGTCGGAGGCTATCACCAGCCGCGGGGCATCACCGCGGATCTTCTCCGATCATCAGGAGCAGCTGAGGAGGTCTACAGCTCACGCACGAGGCCGGCGAAGTTCGCCGGTGGAGTGTTCTTCCACCATCCTCCAGCACCGTCCGATGGCTCCTCCGCTCCAGTCCTGATCTCAGCCGTCCATCTTCCGAGGAGCAGCTACCGTCGATCACCTGGAGGGGCTCATCTGGACCGTTCGCGCTGAGGAGAGAGACACCTGAGGCCATACCCGTTCGATCTTCCACGTGTCCTCTCCACTACCGTCGATCCGGCCCGAGAGCTGAAGAGGAGGAGCGCCAGCCATCCAGGACCGCTCGATCTTCCACGTGGCGCGCATCCAGCTGTCGACGAATAAAGGGGTAAATTACTTAGGCCCCCCTCTTAGTTTGTATTTTAAGTCCTAGTCCTGTAAATATTTTTGTTATTTTATTTACGTAGGGTAATTTGCACTAAGGACCTTGTGCTTGTTTTTATTTGCAATTATACCCCTGTGTATGTGAGCCCACGTGCTTCGTCACGTGTTTATTGGGTTATTTGCATTTATTGTCCTGTAGTTCTGATGGGTTAATGAATGAATGTTAACTTTTTGGTAATTGCATTTATGCCCCTGTGAGTGTTGTTTATGCGCATGTGCGGATTTTAGTGGGATTTTTGCATCCAAGCCCCTGGACTTTTGGTGCGAGTTACCAAAAGGTCCAGGAACTTGGTTTTTATTACCAAAAGGCCCCTGAGTGCCCCAGGCACGCGCCAAGCGCGTGACTTGCTGGGATTTTTGCACCTTGGCCCCCAGACTTTAGGGTATTTGCACTTACGTCCCTGTGCACAGTGCCCCCTTCTTGATTTTTGAATAAATATCAAACCACCTCCAAATTCGATGAAAATTTGACACATGGCTCCTGCCATGTTGTTGGATTTTTGAGAATTTTTGAGGACATTTTTGATTTTATTTAGTATTTTTAAAAATTCAAAAACCTCCTTTTTAGCTACTGTCTAGATATAAAAATCCCAAAAAAATATAAAAACACCTCCAAAAATTCTAAAAAAAAATTAGCTACTGTTTCTTCCTTGTTGTTTGATTTTCTAGCCAATTTTGGCTATTTTTCATCACTTAAAAACCCTAAAAACCTAAAAACCATTAAAAACTCCTAAAAATTATAATAAATAATCTAAAAACCCAAAAACAATAATCTCGGTGCCCAAATTTTCCTTATTTTATTTAGAATATAGGAAAATTACCTCCAGAACCTGTTGTGATCCTTAGATATTTTATTTGAGGGTTTTGGTTCTGGCTGGACAGTACCCAGCATTTTTAGCACTGTTTGATTTTTTAGAAAATAAATTACACTTTATAAAAATCTCAAAAATTCACCAAAAACACTTAAAAACTTAAAAAACATAAAAATAATTTTTCTTGAATTTTTGCTTGATTTTTGGTGTGTTAAATAAATTGCTTAAGTTGGCTTGATTTTGCTTTCTTTACTTTTCTTCCCATTTTAAAAATCCAAAAAAATACAAAAATTATTAAAAACCACTAAAAAACACTTTTCTTTTATTTTATCTTATTTTTACTACTTCGTAGGCCCTAGGACAATCCGTGCTCCTTGAGTTCGACCCTGGGAGCTATACCAGGTTAATCCATAGCTAGACCGCTCTTCTTTGTTTTGATTGATTTGATCTATTCTGAGTGGTTATTTTTCTTGATACACGCATTCGAGTGACTGAGGTCGCAACGACCTCATTTCCATACCTTCCCCTCAGTTGTTCGACACTTTTGCGGGCTATCAGAATGGCGCCGTTGCCGGGGAGCATGGCTTAGTAGTTATTTTTGATTTTCTTTTTGTTTTTGTTTTCGCGGCTTTTCGCGGCTCTTCGGAGCTCGCGGCTTTTTCGCGGCTTTTGTATTTAGTTTCTTTTTATTTTATTTTGTTTTATTCTTATTTTCTTTTCTTTTTATTTTTGTTTTACTTTGTGTGATTATTTTATTTCCATTTCTGCACATATACCCTCACTTGTAGTTTCTGTTATTTTCATTCATTATTTGATTATTTTATTGGTCTGACCACTCTCTTCTCTGTTTCTTGCGAGGACCCGAGGACCGCGGAGGCTACTTTCGAGGAGCCGGTGCAGCCGCGGAGTTCGGAGGCGGCTTCTTTCTCTACAAAGCCGCGGGAGAGAGCGAGAGAGAGAGAGTGAGTGGGTGAGGTATTAGGGTAGATTTTTATTTTATTCATTATTATTTGTAATAATACAGGGACTTGAACTGTTGGACACTCTTTGTGGACTTGAGACCGTAGCGGGTCTGTTTTGCCGAGCACCGGCGTGCTCGGGGGACCCATTAGGACCTGTGGCTTTTTCGCGGCTTTTCACGCGGCTTTCTTTTTCCTTTCTTACTGTCATTTTCCGGATTTTTCGCGGTTTTTGCTCGAGCCCCTAGACTTAGGACTTTCTGGTGACTGTGCCGTAGTTGAGTAGGATCCACACACCTAAGGCTTATCTGTTCCTATAGAACGTAATTGGACCTACTTAAAATAAATAATAAAAATAACCGACTCGCTAGCCTCCGTAGCCTACGCGCCGAGAGCCCGTCCTGTAAAGCGCACTCCTACCCCCGATTTGTCGGGCAGGGGAGGGACGGGCCAAGACCGGACCCTTTGGCTTGGAGGTCGGTGACCGGTTAGACGGTTCTTCGCTAGAAAGTGCTCGTCTAGGACTCAGCTTTCACCGTTGCATCATATAGCTTAGTTTACATTTCTGTCTTTATTTTATGCGCGGATCACTTTGCATGTAGAGAGCTGGAGGCAGGTACGCATTTCTGACTTTGCATGCATCATTGATTTCTCGTGCATCGGCTTTTTCGACTTCTCCCCCCCTATTTTTGACTTAATAATCAGGAGAATCGAAAAATTCGTTAGGCGATTTTGTTTGATTTGAAAAATACCTAAAAAGTGCAATCATAAAATTGGGACTGCTAAGACTATTGACCTTAAAACTCGCTCACCCTAAAAATTCTGTCTTGGGGAGAGCAACCCCCTCATTGCTTGGTTTGTATGCGCGAGAGAGTGACCCCGCACACTAGGTAGAGCCCCCCGTTGCTAAACTCGACTGACTACCGACTCTTCCGTGCGGGCCAGTCGGTTGGGGTTAGCAGCGGATATCCCAACAGGTCAAGTAAGCGCTCTGATATTTGTGTGTTCACCAAAATAGAATCGACAAGATAATTTGACTGAACTTTCACGGTCTTCAGCTCGCGTTGCGTTGGTGAACCGGGGGTTTGTTTTCAGATCATAGTTTTTCCAGATCTCATCCGCCCTACTCGCCAGATCGAGATGATGGGTAGACGATCTCTTAGGCAGCCTCTGGCTGCACCGCTTTCGGGCGCGTCTACCTCATCATCTAGGTTGGCTCGCGAGAGCTCAGACCCGCTCTCCGAGCCCGAGTACGACTCCACCATGTTCCCCCTCGATCCCCTCTCTGATCTTCCTGAGAGACATGAGCCCGAGGAGAGATTGATACACTTGACAGCACCTGAGTTGGGCTCATTTGATTTTGCAGACGTCGAGATGGCCGGCGCAGGCAGTTCTGATGATCACTCCCGCAGACCAGAGCATATAGTACTAGACCAGGGAGCGATCAACTCCACCCTGATCGCATCGCTTGATACAGTTCAGCAGCAGCTCCGCGATCAGGGAGCTTTCATGATGGAGATGAGGCGTGAGTTGGAGAGGCTCAGACTAGAGAGAGACCAGCAGAGCGAGCCCGAGGAGATCCCGGATGCAGAGGCACAGGCACGAGCCGCAGTAGCAGCAGCAGCAGCCGCGGCCGCCGCCGCAGCGGCAGCAGCCGCAGGAGGAGCAGGACCACCTAGACCGATGCGGGAGTTGCACAACCCCGGATCTACTTTGATGCACCATTGGGTTGTGGTTCCAGCCATCGTGGGGGACTTCAAGTTCCCCCCGAACACCTTGCAGATGCTCCCTCGATTCCACGGACTTGCTACAGAGGAGCCCCACCTCCACCTCCAGGAGTTTCTGATGATATGCAGCACTGTCCATGACAGACATGTGGACCAGGACACGATCAGGATGATCGCATTCCCCTTCTCACTGGCAGATAGAGCAGCCACATGGCTGAAGCATTTGGGGAGATTTGTATATACCTGGGAGCAGCTCCGCACCGAGTACTTGAACAAGTACTATCCACTCGGGCGGACGAATGCAGCGAGGGCCCTGATTAGTAACTTCTCCATGTTCCCCAACGAGCAGTTCCACGAGGCTTGGGAGAGGTTCAGAGAGCTTTTGGACAGATGCCCGCACCATGACATCACGAAGCCGAACCTAGTTCAGAGCTTCTTCAGCGGACTGTCACCAAAGCTACAGGGCCTGGTGAATGCTTCTTGTGGCGGGTCCTACTTCGCCAAGGACCACGACCAGGTCTGGGCTATTTTCAAGGAGATGGCAGAGAACTACATGGTCATGTCCCAGACCCGGCTCTACACCCAGAAGACCCAGCCACATCAGCCAGGACCCGTGCAGTACCAGAGGATAGCACGGGTAGATGCAGGTCCTTCCAGTTCGTCCGCAGCCACAGCAGCAGCACAGTTAGAGTCGTCAGCTGCGGACATGGGCATCATCAGCGAGAAGTTGGACCGCATGGAGCTGATAGAGAAGAAGCAGTGCCAGAGCATAGCACAGATGGATCAGATGGCACAGGTCTTGAGCGACCTGAAGACACAGCTCATGTGTCTCCAGGAGACACAGACGGCTTCTCAGCCCCGTCTTCAGTCGCGAGGCGACGCCGGCAGCAGCAGCAGCTCGTCCCAGCGCTCCAGCACCCCAGTGCAGCCTAGACAGGTTCACCTTGTACAGGCGGAGCCGTACCAGCAGCCGCAGCCCACCTACCAGTCTCCACCATCTCCAGAGATGCAGATGGTGGTCTACCAGCCGGACCAGCCTCTGGCAGTACTCCCGCCAGCCCCCTTTGATGCCGAGCAGTTGATGGATGTCAACGGGATCTGGTACGACCGTCCCCAGCCTGGGATCCGACGAGACCATCCCGGATTCAGGTGGGGGAGTGGTGGTGCCCAGCCCCAGCAGCAGCCGTCAGGTCAGGGAGGGCAGTACTCCCAGCAGAGAGACCATCACCAGCCGCAGCAGCAGCCCCCAGCGTATCAGCAGCAGTCAGCCTACGGTCCTCGTCCCTATCAGCAGCAGGGACAGCCTTGGAGACGTGAGCAGCAGGCTCACCAGGGATACCAGCACCAGCAGCACCCTCCTTCCTACCCCTCTTACCCTTACCAGCAGTCACAGCCTCATCCACAGAGAGGCCACCCGTCGGGCTCCCACGAGAGCCCCGCTTTGGATGATATCGCCCGCCTCCTCACGGACCAGCAGGCTACATTCCGACGGGAGATGGACGAGTTCCGCCAGGAGATGCGGGACCTGGTGAGAGGGAAGGCCGCCATACCAGCCCAGATAGAGCCCAATCCGAATAGCCTCAAGCAGAAGTCTGAGCAGGTAGTACCTACTGAGTCAGCCACTCCTAGTGACCCATTTGATGATACATCTTCGGATTTATTTGATGCTGATTTTGTCACACTTAGGAGCGGTAGGACGCCAGCAGGCGGCGGCGCCTCATCTGAGCACCATCCCGAGGCGCCCCAGGAGGAGGAGGAGAGCGGTACTGAGGCCGCTCCAGATGATGACGGTGGTACTGAGGCCACCAAGGATGCTGATCCCACCGGCGGTACTGAGGCCGCCACTTCACCAGAGCTAGGAGGTGGTACTGATGCCACCCATGCAGCCGAGCCAGTCCGCGGTACTGATGTCGCGCGACGTCTTCCTTCCGCAGCAGCAGAGCAGCCAACCCGTGGTGGTACTGAGGCCACCGGTGTTTGTATAGACAGTCCTGTTGTTTTTCCTCGCACTCATGTATCTCAGAATTCTGCTATGAATAAAGGAAAAGGTTCACTTTCTTTTGGTCCCACTGTGGTGCATGATGTATGTGTGGATCCGGTCCTTGAACCGCTTAGACCTTTTCCTAGTCCTTCATCTGAGAAGGACCCAGTGATCCCCTTCCCTAGAGCCCTTCAGATGGGGAAGGGGAAGAAAAATGATCCAAAAAAGAGAGAGCTTGAGGAGTTCAGCCAGAGCATGATCGATCGGTTTCACATTCAGCTGACCCTCCAGGAGGCTTTGCAGCACATCCCCCTTCTCCAGAGATCTTTGAGAGAGAGGACTACAGTCAGGAGGAGGAGGAGGAACCACACTTCAGAGATCCATGTGCTGACCAAAGCCACGTGCTTTGCGATCCAGAACCGACTGCCAGCCAAGAGGCCAGATTCAGGGGCCCCGTATGTCAGATGCCAGATTAGTGAGCAGTGGTTCGACCGTACTCTTCTAGATAGCGGATCGTCGATTAACCTTCTTCCGGCAGCCCTTCTTGACCGCTTCGAGTTGGGCACTCTTCGACAGAGCAGGACAGTCCTTCAGTTCGCTGATCGATCTGTCAAGAGGCCGAAGGGGTTATTACGAGACGTTATCATCACGATTCAGGGTCTGCAATTCCCCGTGGACTTCGTAGTGTTGGACATGGAGATCCCTGAGTCAGTGACCGATATCCCCATCATCCTTGGTCGTCCGTTCTTGGCCACAGCCAAAGCGGTGACTGATCATGATAGCGGGAAGGTGTACTTTCGCGTCCAGGGCGAGAGTATACAAATAGAGACGGTCGAGGACTATAGAGCCAGATTCAGACCCCGCTCAGATGCGAGTACCGATTCAGAGCAGCTGACAGACGCAGAGCCAGACATCCACCAGGACTGTGATTTTGTGATCACAGATGATGAGGCAGCTTGGGCAGACCTTGAGGCACAGACTACCCTCTCACTTTCAGACACAGCTGATGCAGAGATGACAGCAGAGGAGAGTCTGGAGAGCACAGACCTGGTTCAGGATACCATTGCGGCAGCAGAGCCGGTCCTTGATCGCAGCACAGTGAGTTGTGATGGTGGTGCTGATGCCACCTTGTTGTCCGGTGGTGTTGATGCCACCATTTCTGATACAGATCCCTCGGATTCAGAGTCTGATTGGGCCGATTGCTATGATCAGATGCCAGACTTGAGTCCAGTTGAGCCTATTGATGAGGAGGAGGTAGATTCAGAGCCGGGCAGAGACAGTGCAGTAGAGCCGCCTTCTCCCGATCCAGTTTGCGAGAGTACGCTTTCACTTTCCCAGGCAGATTTGGCCGACCTTGCAGCATTCACTCAGTTTCTTCCACAGCCAGATTTGCCGGCACCCAGCATTCCAGAGCTGAAGCCGCTCCCTACTTCGCTGAAGTATCGATTCCTTGCGGGCGATCCAGATATGTGCCCAGTCATCATCTCCGCCGAGTTGACTGGAGAGCAGGAATCCCGTTTGATGGGGGTTCTTGAAAAGAACCGCAAGGCGATCGGATGGAGCGTAGCAGATCTCCATGGGATTAGTCCATCAGTGTGCTCCCACCACATCTATCTCGAGGATGGGGCGAAGCCGTCGCGTGAGTTCCAGCGGCGTCTGAACCCCAACCTGAGAGAGGTTGTCATGAAGGAAATATCGAAGTGGTGGGGTGCAGGTTTTATTTATCCCATTTCCGACTCCAAGTGGGTTATCCCCTTGCATGTGGTGCCCAAGAAGACGGGCATCACGACTGTGATCAGTGAGTCGGGAGAGGAGATTGCTACACGAGTACCCACCTCTTGGAGGGTTTGTGTTGACTACAGGAGACTCAACCAAGCCACCAAGAAGGACCATTTCCCCCTGCCTTTTATTGACCAGATCATTGAGAGACTGGCAGGGAAGAGCCATTATTGCTTCCTGGATGGGTACTCGGGCTACAACCAAGTGGCCATCGCTCCTGAGGACCAGGAGAAGACCACCTTTACCTGTCCCTTCGGCACATACGCTTTTCGACGCATGCCATTTGGGCTATGCAATGCCCCTGCGACTTTTCAGAGGTGCATGTTGTCGATCTTCTCGGACATGGTAGGGGAGTGCCTAGAGGTCTTCATGGATGATTTCTCGATCTACGGCGACGGATTTGATTCTTGTCTTGACTGCCTAGATCGAGTACTTCAGCGATGTATTGAGTATCACTTGGTGCTATCTTGGGAGAAGAGTCACTTCATGGTGACTCAAGGGACGGTGCTTGGCCACATCATCTCCAACAGGGGCATGGAGGTTGATCCGGCCAAGGTTGATGTCATTAGGAAACTCACACCGCCGTCCAATTTGAGGCAGTTGCGGTCATTTCTGGGGCACGTTGGATTTTACAGGAGATTCATTCAGGATTTTAGCAGGATTGCCCGACCGTTGACCGACCTCTTGACGAAAGACACCGAGTTCCTTGTCGATGACAAGTGTCTTTCGTCGTTTGCTACTCTCCAGCAGTGCGTGATTGAGGCTCCTGTCCTCCAGCCACCTGATTGGTCTCTCCCATTCGAGATCATGACGGACGCCTCCGATTTTGCCATAGGGGCAGTGCTGGGACAGAGGAGGGATGGAGTACCATTTGCTATACACTATGCTAGCCGCACATTGGATTCCGCCCAGCGGAATTATACGGTCACAGAGAAGGAGATGCTAGCCGTAGTGTTTGCCCTGGATAAGTTTAGATCATATATCATTGGATCTAGAGTGACTTTGTTTACAGATCATACCGCCATCAGGTACCTCATGGCAAAGAAGGATGCCAAGGCCAGACTGACCAGATGGATCCTTCTACTCCAGGAGTTCGACATTGAGATCAAGGATAAGCCTGGAGTCAAGAATGTGGTGGCGGATCATCTCTCCCGATTAGAGCAGCCTGAGGATTCTGAGCAGATTGATCCTATTAGAGATACCTTCCCAGATGAGGCGATCCTTGCTATCGCCTCACTCCCATGGTACGCCGATATTGTGAACTTTCTCGTTGCTGGGAAAGTCCCACAAGATTGGCCCAGGCAGAGGCTTGAGACCTTCCTAGCGAAGGCCAAGTCTTACCATTGGGAGGATCCCATCCTTTACCACGAAGGAGGGGATAGCGTCTGGCGTCGGTGTATTCCTCAGGAGGAACACCATAGCGTCCTCACTTACTGCCACAAGCTTGAGGCAGGAGGACATCATTCTGGGAGGAGAACGGCACAGAAAGTGCTCCAATCCGGCTTGTGGTGGCCTACCCTCTTCAAGGACTCAGATGAGTTCGTGAAGAGGTGTACTGACTGTCAGAGGATGGGCACTTGTGGACAGCGTGATATGATGCCGATGCAGCCCATTCACTTCTGTGAGGTTTTTGACGCATGGGGCATCGATTTCATGGGTCCATTCCCTAAGAGTCAGGGATTTGAGTACATTCTGTTGGCCGTGGACTATGTGAGTCGTTGGGTGGAGGCTATCCCCGCCCGATCCGCTGATGCGAGGACAGTTTGCAGATTTTTGAGGAAGCATATCATCACGCGGTTCGGGGTTCCACGAGTTCTTATTTCTGATGGGGGATCTCACTTCATCAACGACCAGGTGAAGGCACTTGCTAGCGAGTTCAGCATAGATCATCGCGTTGCTACACCATACCATCCACAGACGAATGGTCTAGCCGAAGTGTCGAATAGGGAGATCAAGACTATTCTGCAGAAAGTCGTCCGCCCTGACCGAAAGGATTGGTCACAACTATTGGACTCGGTCTTGTGGGCATATAGGACGTCTTTCAAGACACCTTTGGGCACATCTCCCTTTCACCTCGTATATGGCAAACCCTGTCACCTACCAGTTGAGCTGAGGCATAAGTCACTCTGGGCAGTTACAGACATTCTCATGGATCCAGATGGTATAGGAGACCAGAGGAGGGCAGAGCTAGCTGCCCTGGAGGAGCTTAGAGATGCAGCCTTCTCAAGCAGCCTACATTATAAGGAGAGAGTCAAGGAGTGGCATGATTCTCATATCAGCCACAAGCATTTTGAGATTGGACAGAGAGTATGGCTGTTTGACGCGAGGCTTAGATTATTTCCAGGGAAGCTACAGAGCAAATGGAAAGGACCTTATCTGGTTCGGAAGGTACACGACAACGGTAGCATCGACATATCTGAGTTGTCTTCTGAGAGTACCTTCCGAGTGAACGGCCAGCGGCTCAAACCATTTCTAGATCATGAGCCGCGGGTCGTTGATATTGCCCCTATTCATTTTGCGTGAGATGTGGTCTTTGACTCACATCTAATGCATCTCACGCCTGAGCTTTACTGATCCTCCGCTGTACATAGATCCAGATGTCCATATCATCACATTCCTTAGTCCCACATCCCTTTCTTCATCTTGTGATTATGCTATACTTAGGGTGCACTTTACCCTAAGTATAGGGGGGATGTGAGACCTTTTGGGTATTTCTTTTGTTTCTATCTACCCCTGTTTTGCTGCCTATACTTAGGGATATCTTACCCTAAGTATAGGGGGGGTAGACCCTGTACATTCTCCACTCGGTTTTCCCTTCGTGTACAGCCTGCTATACTTAGGATTACTTGATCCTAAGTATAGGGGGAAGACCCGAGTCCTTTTTGACTTTTTATTCTCCTTTTGTATAGCCTTCCTTTTCACTTCCCTATACATAGCACGAGTTATGTCTTCTTCATCGCTCTTGACTCCGAGGACATCGTTCGAGCTAAGTATAGGGGGGGTGTATATATTTCATATATACTTTAGCCATAACTCGTACTTTGTGTGAGTGTGTTAATAAATAAAAATGGCTAAAAACCACAAAAATTAAAAAAAAATTTCATGTACATAATCTTCTTTTATTTGCACATACATAGCTAGTGTACAAATTATTTTTGTAAAAATGATTTCAAAAATCTTTTGTGTGTAAAGCTTGTGTAAATATTTTCTGTATCAAAATTATGTATATAGTACAAAATTTTTCCAAAATGTTTTGAAAAATCAAAAGTTTGCAAAAATCTTGTGTAAATATGTGTAAATATCTTTTTGCAAAACTTGCACTTCATGCATCATCATTCATGATTTCAAAACATTTTTCAAAAATTTTGCATGATTGTAAAATAGTGTGTAAATATGCATCTTTTTGTACATATGTATATAGTTTTTCTGGATGATAGTTGACATTTAAACTAAGCCTGGAATCAAATTCAGAAATGGAGCTTGATTAAGATCTTAATCCACCTAATTTCTAAGAGGAACCTTATAGGGCTTAGGTTTAAGGCTTTTCAGGTCCATGGTGACTTAATTCTTTGAGTCCACTAGGCTATGATCACATGTCATCTCAATGAGCCTAAGTAGAGCACTTAACAACAACACATGACTCATATAGATTATGGCTTTACTTGGACAACCGCACTATGCACCGAGCTCTCTACGGATGAGGTGGTGAGGAGGCAGTCTTCCTTGGCTTGGGGTAGCATGTGAGGGTAGTACTTCTAGGCGGAACCTCTCTTCTTCATTTAGTGAAGGAAGTGCGTCTCAACTTGGTCTGGTTGCCATGAGGTCTAACGACGGGAGTTGTGGGTTGCAATAAAGCTTCAAAAGAGGGATAGTCTACTGGCTCAAGAGGAAAAACTCCTTGTATATATGCTGCACATGTACATGTTGTATAGATGCACTCGAAAAAAAAAATGTGTGCAAAAAGAAAAGAACTCCAAAAAAGTGGTGGGTCTGAGAGAAAATGATAATCCCACCGGAGTATGTATATAAGTGCAATAAGCAAAGCTTGGTTTCATGATCCATCTGTTGTAGCTTGCAGCAGGGAGACTTGGCTACACTGGTCAAGCTCCCAAGGGTACTTGGCTACACTGGCCTTGACCCATTCTCTTCTTCCCCCTCTTCTTGAGCCGGTTGTACTTGAACTTAGAAGGGAATACCCCGCTCCTCGAGGAAAGAGTGGCCAGATTGAGGTCATAGAGTTGCCTTGTTGGGGAGGGTTGTCAAGTTGCCATTTCTGAGGTGGAGAGCTTAGACCTCACTTTCACAGGACAAGAAAAGATTCATGGTCTTCAGGATTTGTGATTGATGACTTGTTCTGATCTAGAGCATTGAGGAGTCTTGATTATAGATTGGTGGAACTTAGAGGCTGTTAGGTTTTAAGCTTAAGTCTGAATAAGGTTCCGACACATGAATAATCCAAAGATCTGATTAAGCTCCATACCTCAATTTAATGAAGGCAAGTTTAATAATCAACCTTGATCCATGTACATTCTCTTTTTCTTTTTTTTTCTTTCTTTTTCACTTCTTTTTCAAATAAGTGTTTGCTAAGGGACTAGCAAAGTATAGTATAGGGGGGTGATGAATACACATTCATCACTCTTTATTCTTATATTTTAGCTACAAAAACCTATGCAAATGCATGTAGATATGTGTAAATAGGAAAAGTTAGCAAAAGCATGCATGTTTGTAAATATAGATAATTAGCATGTTTTTGTGCAAAATAAAAGAATAAAGATGAAAAAGAAAAAGAGGGAAATATTTAGAATAAATATTGAGCAACCTAACCCAAGGGAGGGCTCAGCATGGGCCTGACCGCATAAAAGCCAAGTAGAGGGAGATAGGGGCTCACTTATGTATATTTTTGTAAATAAATAAATAATATTTTCCTCATCCAAAAATATGCTTGTATATATTTTGTTTATATTTATAACTATTAAAAACAAAATAAAAATTCAAAAATTAAAAAGACCAAAAAGAACCCTTCACCTTGTAAATAAAGTTATCTATTTTCAAAACTTTTTGTAAATATTCTCTGGTACATATTGTAAATAAAATAAATAAAAAGAAATAAAACAAAAATCAAATAAAAATTACAAAATTAAAAATACAAAAATATCTTGTACATATACCATGTATATAATTGTACATAACTAATTATTTAACCTATGTATATAATTAATAAAAATAAAATAAAAATAGCTTTTTATTCCTCATTTTATTCTATAAATAAATAAAATATAAAATAGGAATAAAAATGTATAAAAATAACTAATTAAAAATCAAAATTAAAAATCTTATATTGTACATATACCTATGTATAGACCTATATTGTATATACCTTATTTTTATTTCCAAAAATTAATTAAAAATCACAAAAAAATAGAAAAAATTAAAACAAAAATATTTTGTGTTTTAAGTTTTTGAAAATTCGGCCATTTAAAGGCCCAAAAAAATCAAATAAAATTTCAAGCCTTGGTGGGCTCTGATTGGTCCACGGGGGATTGTTAACCCCCGGTCAACACCTCCCCCTGGACCACAGAGTCGCGGATCTGTGTTTCGACCCGACTTCTTCCAATTACCCTCACCAGATCCGACCGCCAAATCCGCAAACCCCGCACTCCAATCATCCTCTGTGCATCCGGGATCCTCGCCCGATTCCTTGCCTAGGGGTCCGTGCTCAATCGAGCCGAACCCGAGCTTCCCTTTCCGGACCTGCACGCGTATAAAACCAGAGCTCCGCCGCTTTCGTTCGCCATCTTTGGCTCGCCACCTTCACTCCCGTGACCTCCAGAACAACCACCGAGGTGACAGCTCGCGGTTGCACCTGTTGCAGAGAGGAAAAGGTGCCCCGGTCACTGATCCGGCAGCTTCACGCCGCCGTGCTCCGCCACTCGACCGGAGCTCGAGCCTCAGGCAGTGACGACCTTCGAGGCGACGACCCGGAGTTAGCCACACTCCAGCCCAGTCTTCCACTCCACCCAGGTAGCCCTTTAGCCCTTCCATTTCGCTTAATTTGTAGTTTCCCCCAAATCGCATCTCCGACGAGTTCCCCTGATTCCGGCCACATCGCGTACTTTCTCGATCATCGGAACCCACACACACCTTCGCCATCCTCCGACGCACGTTCTACGCCCACTCGTTCAACCCAGCTCACCCCGGAGCTGGGAATCGAGCTTCCCCATCCCCAGCTCGCCGGAGCTCATTCGCACCGACCCACCAGCCACCTTCACCCCGCTTCTTTGGGTCGAGGCACTTTGCCCTCGACCCTCGAAGCTCTTGGTTCATTTTGCAGGTCAAAAGGGAGTCATCTGAGACCCCCATACGTTCAGACCAGGAGCTCACCGCCGCCAAGCTCGCCGGAGCCCCTCCTGGGCTCGGTTGGGCCGTCGGAGGCTATCACCAGCCGCGGGGCATCACCGCGGATCTTCTCCGATCATCAGGAGCAGCTGAGGAGGTCTACAGCTCACGCACGAGGCCGGCGAAGTTCGCCGGTGGAGTGTTCTTCCACCATCCTCCAGCACCGTCCGATGGCTCCTCCGCTCCAGTCCTGATCTCAGCCGTCCATCTTCCGAGGAGCAGCTACCGTCGATCACCTGGAGGGGCTCATCTGGACCGTTCGCGCTGAGGAGAGAGACACCTGAGGCCATACCCGTTCGATCTTCCACGTGTCCTCTCCACTACCGTCGATCCGGCCCGAGAGCTGAAGAGGAGGAGCGCCAGCCATCCAGGACCGCTCGATCTTCCACGTGGCGCGCATCCAGCCGTCGACGAATAAAGGGGTAAATTACTTAGGCCCCCCTCTTAGTTTGTCTTTTCAGTCCTAGTCCTGTAAATATTTTAGTTATTTTATTTACGTAGGGTAATTTGCACTAAGGACCTTGTGCTTGTTTTTATTTGCAATTATACCCCTGTGTATGTGAGCCCACGTGCTTCGTCACGTGTTTATTGGGTTATTTGCATTTATTGTCCTGTAGTTCTGATGGGTTAATGAATGAATGTTAACTTTTTGGTAATTGCATTTATGCCCCTGTGAGTGTTGTTTATGCGCATGTGCGGATTTTAGTGGGATTTTTGCATCCAAGCCCCTGGACTTTTGGTGCGAGTTACCAAAAGGTCCAGGAACTTGGTTTTTATTACCAAAAGGCCCCTGAGTGCCCCAGGCACGCGCCAAGCGCGTGACTTGCTGGGATTTTTGCACCTTGGCCCCCAGACTTTAGGGTATTTGCACTTACGTCCCTGTGCACAGTGCCCCCTTCTTGATTTTTGAATAAATATCAAACCACCTCCAAATTCGATGAAAATTTGACACATGGCTCCTGCCATGTTGTTGGATTTTTGAGAATTTTTGAGGACATTTTTGATTTTATTTAGTATTTTTAAAAATTCAAAAACCTCCTTTTTAGCTACTGTCTAGATATAAAAATCCCAAAAAAATATAAAAACACCTCCAAAAATTCTAAAAAAAAATTAACTACTGTTTCTTCCTTGTTGTTTGATTTTCTAGCCAATTTTGGCTATTTTTCATCACTTAAAAACCCTAAAAACCTAAAAACCCTTAAAAACTCCTAAAAATTATAATAAATAATCTAAAAACCCAAAAACAATAATCTCGGTGCCCAAATTTTCCTTATTTTATTTAGAATATAGGAAAATTACCTCCAGAACCTGTTGTGATCCTTAGATATTTTATTTGAGGGTTTTGGTTCTGGCTGGACAGTACCCAGCATTTTTAGCACTGTTTGATTTTTTTAGAAAATAAATTACACTTTATAAAAATCTCAAAAATTCACCAAAAACACTTAAAAACTTAAAAAACATAAAAACAATTTTTCTTGAATTTTTGCTTGATTTTTGGTGTGTTAAATAAATTGCTTAAGTTGGCTTGATTTTGCTTTCTTTACTTTTCTTCCCATTTTAAAAATCCAAAAAAATACAAAAATTATTAAAAACCACTAAAAAACACTTTTCTTTTATTTTATCTTATTTTTACTACTTCGTAGGCCCTAGGCCAATCCGTGCTCCTTGAGTTCGACCCTGGGAGCTATACCAGGTTAATCCATAGCTAGACCGCTCTTCTTTGTTTTGATTGTTTTGATCTATTCTGAGTGGTTATTTTTCTTGATACACGCATTCGAGTGACTGAGGTCGCAACGACCTCATTTCCATACCTTCCCCTCAGTTGTTCGACACTTTTGCGGGCTATCACCTGTCGGCGGGAGGGAGCTCCGGTGGCTGATGGGCCATTTTGTCGCCGCCAGCCAGTAGAGGACCACCGCAGGAGGTCCAGGGCCCATTTTGGAGCAGCTAAGGACGCCTGGGAGGAGCAACAAGGCTGGAGGAACTTCGCCCCGGCGAAGTTCTTCTGTGTTCTTCGTCAGCTACTCTCTGTCGTCGGATCGTGAGGGCGTCCCAGATCCTCTCACCGCCGTTCGATCCAGCGCGCGCCACGCCATTCGATCGTCATCCGCTTCTGATCGTGGCCGCAGGATCGCGAAGGGTTATCAGCCGTCCAGTTGCGACACGTGGATTGGTGGCTGAGGCCACCACCGTCGGATCGGCTATCTGCGAGGGTAATTTTGCTACATACCCTCGCATATTTTGTATTTATTTCGAGGAACTCAAACTTTAATCTGAAGGCATGAAAGTTTGTAATAATTTTAGATAGCCCCCCCCTAGATTTTAGTTATTGCAAGTTAGTCCTTGCCAGGTCACGTGCACAGGGAGCGTGACCTTGGTAGTTTTGCAGGTCCACCCTTGCGATTTTGGGTATTTAATATTTGATACAAGAACTATTTTGTCTAGTTTAAAATTTTGTGGTCATTTTGCATGTACGTCCCCAGGGTTGTGGAATATTACATTTTAGTCTTAGCCAGGCGCGTGCAAGTCACACGCCATGGTGGGAGAATTTCTAAGAGACCCAGGCAGTTTTTGTAATTAGATTTTGGAGCTATAAATCGAATATTCAGTTCAAATTTTTGTGGAAAATTGCATGGTCAGTCCTGGACTTTTGAATATTTGCATATATGCCCCTGTCAGGCCTGTTTATTGATTGGATGTTTGCTCTAATTATTTAACCTATCATTTCAAGTTCAAAAATTCCACGAAATTAGGGTTAAGCTCCCGTTAACTTGTACTTTGACGATATCACTTTATTTTCTGATTTTATTTTATCTTCATATTTATTAAAAATCAAAAACATGCTTTTTGTGCACTGTCTAGCTTGGAAAATACCAAAAAAATATTAAAACACCTCGAAAAATTTCAAAAAAATTACCTAGTGTCTATTTTATTCTATTTTAGTGTCAGTCCAAAAATCTTTAAAAATCTCAAAATAAAAACACTAAAAATTTAAAAACACTCAAAAAATTCAAAAAAAAAATATATAAAATCAAGGAAAACTCTAAAAAATACAAACTCAGGTTCTGTTTGTTCCTTATTTTGTTCTTTTTATTTGAAAAATAGTGTGAAAAATTTTGGTTACTGGTTGCTATTTTTAAATCCCATTTTATTCACAGCCAGCCTTATTTGCACTGTTTTGCTTTATTTCAGACTTTAAAAATATTAAAAACACCTTGCAAAACCCCCAAAAATCACAAAAACAGTAAAAATCTTAAAAATATCAAAAACACTTTATTTCTGAATTTTTGGTTATTTTTGCACATTTTTATAAATACTTTACCTTGTCTTTTATTACCTTGCCTTTAAATTCCAATATTGAAAAAAAAGAAAAAGAAAAATATAAAATATAAAATTATAAAAATCAGAAAATTAAAAATCAAAATACAAAATAAAAAAAATTAAAAAATTAAAAAAAACCCACAAAAATTGTATTTGCTTGCTTGCTTAGTGTAGACACTTCACACATTTACTTGTGCACACATTTTGAATTACCCTGCTTGCTCCCTGTGTTCGAACTCTCTACATACTTGCACCTATACATCTTTTATGTAGAGTTAAAAATAAATTTTAACTCCACATTAGTCCTAATTTATTGATCTTTAGTGTGGGTTAATTATTGATTAATTTCAGAATTTGTGTGGTCAAACACCGACTGTTGACTCGCCTTGTGAGTCGATACAACCACATCGATTTCTGAGGTTATCAAATGGCGCCGTTGCCGGGGAGCAACAGCGAGTAGTTTATATTTTGCTTGTGTTGATTGTCTACCATAGCTTTAGTTTCTATCTCTTGCATTTGTGATATTGATTGATCGAGCTATCTGACCATTTCTTTTCTTGTCTTCTTGTGAGGGACCGCGGAGCAAGGCGGATCGCCTAGGTGACCCGAAGCAACCTTGGGAAGCGGAACCGGCCTTTCTTTAGCCAGGCCGGTAGGAGAGAGCAAGAGGAGTGAGAGAGAGTGATTAGTCTAGCTTTTCTTTTATTTTTGTGAGAGAGTGATTTATTGAATTGTAATAATACAGGTACACTTGGACTCTCGGACACTTAGACACTATCGGGCCTAACTTCCGGGTGTCTGTTCACCCGGGGGCTCACCGCGGTTTTTTATCGCGTTTTCATCGCTGTCATTTTCCGGTTTTGTTTTCCTTTTTCCTTTCTTTTGTGGATTGAGCTCTTAGATTAGGTCCTGCTTGATTCGATTAGCCTAGGTCCAAACACCCTAATAACTCTTGCATGTTCCTATAGTTCGTATTTGGACTTAGATTAATTAAGTAGTTGATCATAGGCTCTCGATCCGCGCGTCGCGAGCTCACTCCACACAAGCGCTTTCTCCTAACTCAAATGTGTGAGCAGAGGAGAGTGAGCTAGACCGGACATTAGGATTGGGAGTTGACGGTTAACTCGTGGTTCTTCACGCTAGCAGTTGCCTATCTTAGGACGATTTCCGCTTGCATATCGCCATGTAGTTTAGGTTTAAAAATTCTGCTTTGCATCCCGCATGGAGAGAGCTGGGATTCACTGTAAGTCCTCTTACTTTGCATACATCATTTAGGCACAAAGGTGAGATTTCCACCTTGGTGTCGACTTGCACGGCTTTTCCAACTCTATTCTCCCTCTGTTTTTGGAACAAAGTAGGATCAAAAAAATACAAAAAAAACCGTTAGGCGCTTGTTTGAATCTACTCAAAAGAAGCGATAACACCAAAAAAAATTAAAAAAAGGGACTGCTAAGAAAACTTGACCAAAAATAAAACCGATAATTGGATTCATTGCTTGGGGAGAGTAACACCCTCACTTGTATTCAGGTTGCATGGGAAGGTCTCCTTCCAAGTGAGGTGAGCGCTTCGTAAGGATTAGAGCCCAAAACCCAACTTGTGGCTGCCTTGTGTATCGCCTGGATTTCCGAAGTATTGGCGCTACTATCGTACGTAGTCGAGTAGGACTTGGTCGCCATTGGTGACTCACTATTGTGTGAGCGCCGACCTTGTTCGAAGTACCGAGCTTAGGCCACGCCTTCACGGGTGTGTCTGTCTCACCGGTTGCGTCCGAGTAGGATATTGCACGCCCACGGGTGATTCCGTTGCGAGCGAGGTCCGAAGTATCGGGTTTCTCCTATCGGCTTCCTCCCTCTATTTCTTTGGCTGAGTAGGGATCCAGGAAGGGTTACAAGGACCTTAAAAAGCGCAAGTTACAGGTTACACAGGAGGAGGACAAGTACGGGGACACTTTCCTGGCAGTACTCTCACTCCTATAGGCGTAGCGTTCTAAGGACTCGTGACAAGATAAATACCTGAAAACAAGCTAAAATTGACAAGATAAAAGCCGAACCTTCACGGCTTTACGTGTTGAAAAGGTGAATTCACCCCTGCTTTGTGTTTGATTTCTAGATTTATTTAGGTCAAGATCAAAAACACCGCACAATTGTGCGCAATTTTGTTGCATCTCATATCATCTTCTTCTTCTCTTGCATTTTCCCTGCTCTTCCTGAATAATCAAGATGATAGGACGGAGATCTCTTAGGCCGACCTTGTCGGCACCGCTATCCAGCACTCCTCCTCATTCATCTAGGAATACCTCGGAGAGTCCGCTCTCCGAGCCCGAGTTTACATCCACCCTGTTCCCCCTCGACCACCCTTCCCTTTCTCCTTCTCTCAGTCCCAATTGTGTCAGAATTCAGTGCATCACAGAGTTCCGCTCATTCAACAGCACCTGAGATGGCCTCTTTTGCTTTTTCAGAAAATCCAACGATGGCAGACAGTGGCGAGCACCCAGATGACCACGATCATCCTCCATTCATAATCGATCAGGTGGCCATCAACAATTCCTTGCTAGCATCCCCTGGAGACTATGCAGAGACAGATCCGTGACCAGGGTACCTTCATGGGTGATTTGATGAGAGAGATAGCACAGATGAGAGAGAACTGACCTGGGGGCGGTGGCGGAGGTGGAGGAGGAGGACCCGATGCAGGAGGAGGCGATCCAGACGCTGAGCGACCGCCGCAGACCATCATGAGGGAATTGCATAACCCAGCTGCATCCCTCACTCACCGGTGGATCAGACTCCCGCCAATCCCACGGAGATTTCGAGCTTCGGCCCCACACGATCCAGCTTCTACCCGAGTTTCACGGGCTGCCGACCGAAGAGCCGCACCTCCACCTCCAAGAGTTTGAAATGATTTGCAGCACTATCCATGATCGGTTGATGACCGAGGACACCATCAAGATGATCTCCTTTCCGTTCTCTTTGGTTGATAGAGCCGCATATTGGCTCAAACACCTTGGGTGATTCGTCGATACATGGCAGATCTCCGGACCGCGTAACTGAAGAAGTACTACCCTCTCGGCCGGACCAACGCAGCTCGAGCCATGATCAGTAACTTCGTCATGATCCCAAATGAACAGTTCCATGAAGCCTGGGATCGATTTAGAGAGCTCATCGACCAGGTGTCCACATCATGACATCTCCAATCCCAACCTCGTGCAGAGTTCTTCTGTGGGCTGACACCGGAGCTGCAGGGGCTAAGAACGCCTCTTGTGGTGGGTCTTATTTCTCCAAGGGAGAAGACGACGTCTGGGCCATCTACGAAGGCATGGAAGAAAACTCTACTGTGATGACCCAGGCCCGAGTCTATACACAGCAGAAGCCCCCGCAAGGAGCGAGATCATTTCAGAGGATCGCCCGCATCGATGCCGGTCCCAACACAACGTCGGTAGCCGCAGCCCAAGCCGAATCAGCCGCAGCCGACATGGGCATTATTAGTGAGAAGTTGGACCGCATGGAGATCCTCGAGAAGAAGTAGAACCAAGGTCTTGCTCAGATGGACCTTCTCACCAAAACCATGAGTGACCTGAAAACTCAAATCCTATGCATTCAGGAGGCACAAGCTCACGCCCAACAGCCTCCCACGTCACAGGCTGACTCCAGCAGTAGCAGCTCCAACCAACCCTCTACCTCATACCGACAGGTGAATCATATCCAGGCAGAGCCGGTTCCACTGCTACAGTACCATCCAGAGCAACCGCCATCTCAGGAGACTCAGATGGTGGTGTATCAGCCGGAGCAGCCACTGGCAGTTCTTCCTCCACCCTCCTTCGAGCAGGAACCATTGATGGAAGTCAATGGGATTTGGTACGACCGGTACCCTCAGCCCGGGATTCGTCAGGATCACCCCGGATTCCGTTGGGGCAATGGTGGATCCTCTTCCCAGCAGCAGAACCCTGCCCAAGGACACCAGAACAGCCAGCACAGCAGCATAACCAGCAGCCCCAGTATGCCCAGCCACATCAGTATCAGAGTGGTCCTCGTCCCGCCTATCAGGGACAGTCGTGGAGGCAGCGTCAGCCGCCTCAGCAGTCTTATCCCCAACCTCCCCCCCAGTATCAGCAGCCACACCAGCAGCAGCAGCCCCATTTCCAGCAGGGACAGACATCCGGTTCTCAGGGTCCCGCCTTTGAGAACCCAGCCCTTGATGATCTTGCCTGCTTCCTATCTGAACAGCGAGCTTCTTTCGGGCAAGAAATGGATGAATTCCGGCAGGAGATGCGGGACATCATCAAAGGCAAAGCCGCCATACCCGCTCAGATCGAACCTAATCCTAATAACCTAAAAAGAAAGTCTGAGCAGGTAGAGTTTACAAAGGATACCTCTCCTAGTGACTATTTGAGTGACATTTCTTATTCCTATTATGATGCTGATTTTGTTACTACTAGGAGTGGTAGGATGCCAGCCGGCGGCGCCTCTTCTGAGCGACAACCAGATGAAGGATCAGGAGCGCCGGAGGAGCAGAGGAGCGGTGCTGATGCCGCTCATGACGATGTTGAAGACGGTGGTGCTGATGCCACCAATGATGGAGTCCAGGACGACGGTAGTGATGCCGTCGTGATACCAGTTGCAGACGGTGGTGCTGATGCCACCATTTTGGATGATGACCCAGAGCGCGGTGTTGATGCCGCGAAGACCGGTGCTAGTGGTGGTGCTGAGGCCACCACATCCACTTTTGTTGAGCCACCATTTGTGATGTTGCCACATTTTGTACCTAGAGACTGTGGGAACAAAAACAAAAACAAAAATATGAATAAAGGAAAGGTCTCTGTTCAAATTGCGGATCCATATGTGATGAATGATGATGATTGTATGGGTTCCCCTTATTCACAGGCACAGGGACCGATTCCTCGTCCTCCATCTGAGGAGGCCCCTACCATCCCCTTCCCTGAGGCACTCCGCCGAGCGAAGGGGAATAAAATAGAAAATCCCAAAAAGAGCCAACAGGTAGAGTTCGGCAACGATATGATTGACAGATTTCACATTCAGCTGACTCTACGAGAAGCATTTGAGCATATCCCCTTCTTCAAGAAGAATTTGAAAGAGACAACTACTGTCCGAAGGAAGAAGAGGCACAGAGATCAAATCCATATGCTCACTCACGACACTTGCTGCGCCATTCAGAACACATTGCCAGCCAAGCGACCTGATACAGGAGCTTCCTATGTCAAATGCAAGATCCAGGAGCAGCGGTTCGATCGTACTCTATTAGACAGCGGGTCTTCGATCAACCTCCTTCCGGCAGCCTTACTCAAGCAGTTCGAGTTTGGCCCTCTTCTTCGAAGCAGAACGGTCCTTCAGTTTGCTGATAGGTCGATTAAGAGGCCGAAGGGGTTGTTGAAGGACGTGGTCGTTACCATTCAGGGCCTGAAATTCCCCGTGGACTTTGTTGTATTGGACATGGAGATCCCTGAGTCGGTAACCGATGCCCCCATCATACTTGGACGCCCATTCTTGGCCACTGCCAAGGCGGTATCCGACCATGACAGTGGGACGGTATGTTTTCGCGTAGAGGGCGAAAGCATACAAATAGATACGATCGACCAAACCAGAGCCAGAGAGTTGGCATGCTCAGAGCAATCCAGCGAAGCCGAGCAGATGACAAAGGAGGAGCTAGACATCCACCAGGTTTGTGATTTTGAGATGACTGATGATGAATCCAATTGGAAAGATCCCGTAGCACCGACCCTCGCCTTGCCCTCAGATTCACCATATCTCAAGCTTATGGCAGTCGAGAGCCGAGAGAGCACATCCCTGGATGAGGATATATCTGAAGCTGACAGTGTTGTGATGAGTGGTGCCGATGATTTTCATTCATGCTCATCTTCTTCTGATCCCTCGGATTCAGACATTGACTGGGATGACTTTGATGATTATTTGCCTTGTCTGATTCCTTCTGAGCCAACAGCCATGGCAGAGTGCGAGCCAGTGCAGTTTATCGATGATTCAGCAGGCCGCCCTTCGTCAGAAAGTCATGCAGAGCGAGAGTTCTCCCATGCAGACCTGGTTGCATTTACACAGACGTATCAGAAGCCAGATCTGCCACCTCCCAGTTGTCCAGAAAGGAAACCTCTGCCGCAGTCGATGACATACAGATTCCTTACGGGTGAGCCAGAAATGTACCCAGTCATTATCTCAGCAGATTTGACTGGAGAACAAGAATCTCGTCTGATGGAGGTTCTTGAAAGAAACCGCAAGGCAATCGGATGGAGTATAGATGATCTCCAGGGGCTGAGCCCAAATCTTTGCTCCCACCACATTTATCTTGAGGATAACGCTAAGCCGTCGCGTGAGTTCCAACGACGGCTGAACCCGAATCTTCGAGACGTAGTCATGAAAGAAATTTCAAGGTGGTGGAGCGCCGATTTCATCTATCCCATCTCCGACTCCAAATGGGTAAGTCCGCTACATGTGGTACCCAAGAAGACGGGTATCACTACAGTTGTCAATGAGTCTGGAGAGGAGATCGCTACCAGAGTACCAACTTCTTGGAGGGTCTGTGTGGACTACAGACGATTGAATGAGGCCACCAAGAAGGATCACTTCCCGCTACCCTTCATTGATCTGATTATCGAGCGTTTAGCTGGGAAGAGTCATTACTGTTTTCTTGACGGGTACTCTGGATACAATCAAGTGGCCATTGCGCCCGAAGACCAGGAGAAAATGACATTCACCTGTCCATTTGGGACTTATGCTTTCAGACGGATGCCCTTTGGTCTATGTAACGCTCCGGCGACATTCCAAAGGTGCATGTTGTCCATCTTCTCGGACATGGTGGGTGACTGTTTAGAGGTCTTCATGGATGACTTCTCGGTCTATGGCGACGGGTTCGACGCTTGTCTTGACTGCCTAGACCGTGTGCTCAAGCGCTGCATTGAGGTCAATCTTGTTTTATCCTGGGAGAAGAGTCATTTCATGATGACTCAGGGGACGGTCCTTGGTCATATCGTCTCCAACAGGGGCATGGAGGTCGATCCGGCTAAGGTGGACATCATCAGAAAACTCAATCCACCGTCCAATTTGCGTCAGTTACGATCTTTTCTGGGGCATGTCGGTTTCTACCGACGGTTCATTCAGGACTTCAGTCGAATTGCCCGACCGCTTACTGACTTGCTGACAAAAGACACCGAGTTTATTGTCAATGATAAGTGTCTTGAATCTTTTGAGACTCTCAAAAACATGGTTGTTTCAGCTCCTGTCCTACAGCCACCTGATTGGTCTCTCCCATTCAAGATCATGACGGATGCTTCCGATTTTGCCGTTGGGGCTGTGCTCGGACAGAGGAGGGATGGACTACCCTTTGCCATTCACTACGCCAGCCGGACTTTGGATGCCGCTCAGCGAAATTACACTGTGACTGAGAAAGAGATGCTGGCCGTAGTCTTCGCTCTTGATAAGTATCGATCATATATTCTCGGATCTAGGGTAACCATCTATACTGATCACACCACCATCCGGTACTTGATGGCTAAGAAGGATACCAAAGCACGTCTCACCAGATGGATCCTTCTACTCCAGGAATTTGATATTGAAATTAAGGATAAGCCTGGAGTCAAGAATGTGGTGGCGGATCATCTCTCCAGATTGGAGAATCTTAAGGAATCTGAGCCCAGCGCACCTATCACAGAGACATTTCCAGATGAGGCGATCTTGGCTGTCACCTCGCTCCCGTGGTATGCTGACATTGTGAACTATCTTGTTGCCAAGACGGTCCCACAAGGTTGGCCCAGGCAGAAACTCGAGACCTTCCTGGCGAAGGCCAAGTTTTACCATTGGGAGGATCCCGTCCTTTATCATGAAGGAGGGGACAGCATCTGGAGGAGGTGCATTCCTCAAGAAGAGCATCATAGCGTCCTCACGTACTGCCACAAGCTTGAGGCAGGAGGACATCATTCTGGAAAAAGGACAGCACAGAAGGTGCTTCGATCCGGCCTATGGTGGCCTACTCTCTTCAAGGATTCTGATGAGTTCGTGAAGAGATGTACTGACTGTCAGAAAATGGGAACCTGCGGACAGAGAGACATGATGCCCATGCAACCCATTCACTTTTGTGAGGTTTTTGATGCATGGGGGATTGATTTCATGGGCCCATTTCCTAAGAGTCAGGGATTCGAGCATATTTTGCTCGTTGTGGATTATGTCAGCCGATGGGTTGAGGCCATCCCCGCCCGAGCCGCAGATGCTAAAACCGTTTGCAAATTTTTGAGAAAAAATATCATTTCACGGTTCGGGGTACCTAGAGTCTTGATTTCAGACGGGGGGTCTCATTTCATCAATGACAAAGTTAGGGCCCTTGCAGACGAGTTCGGCATTGACCATCGGGTTGCCACTCCTTATCACCCTCAGACTAATGGTCTTGCCGAAGTATCGAATCGGGAGATAAAGACAATCTTGCAGAAAGTTGTCCGCCCAGACCGAAAGGATTGGTCACAGCTTTTGGACCCGGACTTGTGGGCTTATCGGACGTCTTTCAAGAATCCATTGGGGACGTCTCCCTTTCGTCTCGTCTATGGCAAGCCGTGCCATTTGCCAGTGGAGATCAAGCACAAATCTTTTTGGGCAGTCACTGAGTTGCTTTTAGATCCCGAGAGTATAGGAGACCAGAGAAGAGCAGAATTGGCAGCCCTGGAAGAACTTAGAGACACAGCCTTTTCCAGCAGCCTACAGTACAAAGAGAAAGTGAAGACATGGCACGATTCGCATATCATCCATAAGCAGTTTGAGCCAGATCAGAGAGTATGGTTGTTTGATTCCAGGCTGAAATTATTCCCAGCGAAGTTGCAGAGCAAGTGGAAAGGTCCGTATGTGGTCAGGAAGGTACATGACAATGGCAGCATCGACATATCCGAACCGTCATCTTCCTCTACCTTCCGCGTCAATGGTCAACGCCTGAAACTATATCTTGATCATGATCCGCCGACCATTGACGTTGCCCCCATTCTTCTGGTATGAGATGTGTCCTTTTACTTTCATCATCTGCATCTCATACATGGTGATCAGGTCCATCCTCCGCTGTACAGATCCATCTGTTCATATCACTTTCATCGGTTGATTTATTTTCTTCTTTTCTTCTTTTCTTCTTTTCCATTTCTATATTCTTCATCTATCAAAAAGGTGCCGCCCTTGTAGACAGTTTTCCTTACTTAGGACGTACTACCCCGAGTATTTCCATTCTTTGATCCTCTCCATTGTCTCCTCTTTTTGTCTATACTTAGGGATATCTTACCCTAAGTATAGGGGGAGACAATTTGAGTACGATCTGTTCATTCCCACCCTTGACCCTCCCTGCGTTGTGTACAGTCTGCTATACTTAGGATTATTTGATCCTAAGTATAGGGGGGACGGTCAACTTCTCATTCGTTTGATTCATTTGTTCCTTTATTATTTAGACTTGTCTATACTTAGTACGAGTTATGTCTTCTCTTTTCTCTCCGATCTATGAGGACATAGCTCAAGCTAAGTATAGGGGGGTCGTATATACTGCGTATATACTTTAGCCATAACTCGTACTTTCCTAATAATATGGCTAATAATTCTTTAAAATTCATTAAAAATCCTTAATAAAAAGATGTGATTATTCCTCGAATTCTTTTTGTATTTACTGATTAATAAATCAGGTGAAAATGTTTTTGCAAAATGTTTGAAAAATAGTTTGAAAATCTTTGTGAACATTTATTGAAAACTATTTTGAAAATGTTTTGTTACACGTTTTCAACCTTTGTAAAAATGTATGGTTTGAAAAATTTATTTTCTTTGTGTGAAATAAAATTTTTGAAAAATGATTTGCAAATGGTTTGAAAAATGGTTGCAAAAATATTTTGAAAAACCTATATATACTGTTTTGAAAGCCTTTGCAAAATGTTTTCAAATGTGTGTAAAATGTTTGTAAAAACTATTTTGGACTAGAGTTTTCAAAAATTGTGTGTAAATTGTTTTCAGATAAGTTTGAGGAATATTTACATCACACCAAAATCCACTATATATATATGTATAAAATTGATCACTTACCCTGTAAATTCTTAAAATCCACTTCTTGTATATATAAGAAGCACTCTCGTGTACATATTTTCACCTAGTGTTCAGCAAAAAACTTTTTGTTTTCAAAAATTCCCAAAAACATTTGCAAAAAGTAAAATCCAAAAACATCTGAAAAATCTTTTTGAAAAATACAAAAAAAATTGCATATGCATCATCATCATCTTTTCAAAAATCCATAAAAAGTTTAAAATCCTTGAAAATTGCATCACAAAAAATATTTTTTTACATGGCATTCGCATTTTTCGGATTGAGTTTGATAGTTGAACAAGTCTAAGTAAAATCCGGAGATTGGAGCTTGATTGGACCTTATAATCTACCTAATAACAGGAACCTTATAGGAACTGGGTTTGAGGTACTTCAGGTCTAGATGACTTAATTCTTTGAGGATCACGGGACTTGGTTCAATGGATTCTTGACTGCCTAAGTAGAGTATTTCGGAGCACACGCACGATTCTTGTTGATAATGACCTAACTTGGACACCTGCACCTTTCACATGGCTCAACTCAGTTGGAGTGGTGAGGGGATTGGATTTTCCGGTATGAGACGCACACAAGTGGAAACATTTGTCCTCCTCTAGGGAGGGAAGTGCACCCCAACCCGTCCAGTGATTAGGAAGTCTAAAGACATGAGGATGTGGGTTGCGATAAAGCTTCAAAAGAGGGATAGTCTACTGGCTCAAGAGGAAAAACTCCTTATGTGAATGCTGCTGTGAATAGTATTTCAAAAAAAAAAGTTCAGGCATGTACAAAAATAAAAAGCATGCAAGTATGTACAAAGTCAATAAGCAAGCTTGAGTTCCAAAGTCAAATATGTGAGCCTGCAGCAGGATGGCTTGACTACACTGGTCTTGCATCCCAGGATAGGTAGCTACACTGGCTACCGTCCATTCTTCTCTTCACCCCCTCCTCTTGAGCTGGTTGCCACTTGAACTTAGAAGGGAATACCCCGCTCCTCGAGGATGGAGTTATTGGATTGGGGAATCATTGGGTTGTCGTACCGGAGAAGTCAGTTTCGTTGTCATTCTAGTTGGGGAGAGCCACCATCACTTACACTGAACAAGTCAGATTCATAGTCGTAAGAGTTTGCGTATGAATTGAGATATTTCTGACCTGGCTATTGAGGAGACTTGAGCAGAGTTTTGGGATTCTTAGGGACTGTTGGATTTCAAACACGGTTCTCACTAAGGTTCCGCCCGCACTAAAAGTCCAAAGGTCTGACTTAAGCTCCAAACTTTGATTTTGCGAAGACAAGTCTGATAATCAAATACAATCCAAGTTTCTTCTTTTTCTTTTCTTTCTGTTTCTTTTTGCACTTATTGCATAAGTGTTTGCTAGGGACTAGCAAAGGTAAAGTATAGGGGGTGATGAATCCACATTTCATCATCTTTATTCTATCATTTTGGCACTAAAAACCCTAGCAAATGCCTGTAAATACCCTTAAATAGAGCATCTTAGCATTCATGCATGTGCATCATATTAGTGTATAAAATATTGTAATTAAGGCTAAAATTATAGAATAAATAAAGAAAAGAAAAAGAATAAAATATTGTAAATATTTTATGACTCAAAACCCCCGAGACCTAGGCATCTTGATGAATAGGTCGACAAGGAATAAAGTAGGGGGAGATAAAGTCAGAAATACAGATAAAATACCTATATTCATTCTTTATTCATTTTGGGACCTATTTTTGGTTCCACTTTTTATCCATCAAATAAAGAAACTTTGTACTTGAAAATTGTAGATAATTTGATAAAGAAAAATACAAAATTTATTTCACAGAAAAATAATGTATAGATAAAAAGTTATGATCTGAATAAGAATCCAGAATCCCAACTTCCCAGACCCGTATCTCGCAACTGACAACTCCAAATGCAGCATACTCACCTTTAATTGTATATGGAATAAAATAATCTAACCAATGGTGGTGGTTTCGCATTTGGCGGAGCTACGGTTTGAAAGTTGACTTTTGGACCCCTATTGTATACCTATACTGATTCAAATATTCAATTTATTCTTGATTAATTATTTATTCATGTTTATATTGTTATAATCTTGTAAATATTACTTATAATAATTATGTACATTATTGGAATAAAACCCTAAATAAAAATAAAAATAAAATACTTGTATACACAATACATAGGTAAAATACATACACATATACCTATACAATATATTACTTTATTTTATTAATTATACAAAGAACATCAATAAATTAAAATAAAAATATAATTATGTGTATAAAAGTGCGTTATAATTATATAAATTAATAAACATAATTAATAAAACTGAAATACACAAAATAAAAATCAAATACTTAAATACATAGGTATTATACCTATATAGGGTTAAAAAGGTAACTTATAAAACATAACTCATAAAAATAATTAAAAATTGTAATAAAATACTACATAAAATAATGAATATTTTTTATTTTATAATTATTATTTAATTCGGCTTATTTCTATTTTTAAATACTTTTTCAATCTTTTTCCAGGAGTTTTTCCTGGTTGGTCCACGTGGACCAACCAGGGGACCAGAAGAGTTTACCTCGGGTCAACTCTCTGGTCCTACTCCTGTAGCATTGTCAGAACGGGTTTGACCCATTTTCAAGGATTTTTGGGCGTCGCACCTTTCACCCATTCTTGACGCACCCTTGACGAGACTTTTTCCTCAATCAGAGCTCTTACACGCCCAAGGCTCTCCTTGGGCTGTGGAGCTCTGAATCGAGCTGAACACCTCGGTCAAGGGGGCCCCATCGTCAACCCCTTAAAACCACTTCTGAGTCCCTTTTGAAAATTCGAAACGTGATATACCGAGTTTTCTTCCACCTTAGGATCGGGTTGGAACCCTGTTGGTGACAGCATCGGGTTTCCGCCGCCCAAGCGGAGGAAGAACACCATTTCAGGCGCGTGTTCCAACCTCCGGCGACCGCCGTCGAGGTACCCCATTCCCTCGCTCAACCTGGGCTTGAGGCAGAGCTATCTGTTAGTTTTTAATCGTCATTTCGTTCCTTGCATTCCCCACTTCATTTTCCCCCATTTTTTTTCCATCTCATTCGTGCGTCGATTCGCTAAATCGACAGTCGCCGGAGACATCTCCGGGCACCGCTATTCTTCGCGCCGTCGCAGCACACCGCCACTCCATTACGCTACGTGATCGGGGCAATTTACCCCCGGTCATATCACCCTTTTTTTGTGCAGGTCCAGGAGCTCGAAGTTCGCCTGGAGGGCGAGTTTTGGAGACACCAGAACCACCTGGAGCTACTTCCTCGACCCTGTCGGCGGGAGGGAGCTCCGGTGGCTGACGGGCCATTTTGTCGCCGCCAGCCAGTAGAGGACCACCGCAGGAGGTCCATGGCCCATTTTGGAGCAGCTAAGGATGCCTGGGAGGAGCAGCAAGGCTGGAGGAACTTCGCCCCGGTGAAGTTCTTCTGTGTTCTTCGTCAGCTACTCTCTGTCGTCGGATCGTGAGGGCGTCCCAGATCCTCTCACCGCCGTTCGATCCAGCGCGCGCCACGCCATTCGATCGTCATCCGCTTCTGATCGTGGCCGCAGGATCGCGAAGGGTTATCAGCCGTCCACGTTGCGACACGTGGATTGGTGGCTGAGGCCACCACCATCGGATCGGCTATCTGCGAGGGTAATTTTGCTACATACCCTCGCATATTTTGTATTTATTTCGAGGAACTCAAACTTTAATCTGAAGGCATGAAAGTTTGTAATAATTTTAGATAGCCCCCCCCCCTAGATTTTAGTTATTGCAAGTTAGTCCTTGCCAGGTCACGTGCACAGGGAGCGTGACCTTGGCAGTTTTGCAGGTCCACCCTTGCGATTTTGGGTATTTAATATTTGATACAAGAACTATTTTGTCTAGTTTAAAATTTTGTGGTCATTTTGCATGTACGTCCCCAGGGTTGTGGAATATTACATTTTAGTCTTAGCCAGGCGCGTGCAAGTCACGCGCCCTGGTGGGAGAATTTCTAAGAGACCCAGGCGATTTTTGTAATTAGATTTTGGATCTATAAATCGAATATTCAGTTCAAATTTTTGTGGAAAATTGCATGGTCAGTCCTGGACTTTTGAATATTTGCGTATATGCCCCTGCCAGGCCTGAAGACGGGGCTGGGAAGCCGTCTGTGCCTCTTGGAAACACATGAGTTGTGTCTTCAAGTCACTTAAAGTCTGTGCCATCTGCTCCATCTGAGTGATGCCCTGGCACTGCTTCTTCTCGATAATCTCCATCCAGTACAGCTTCTCGTTGATGATCCCCATGTCCGCGGCTGATGACTCGGCCTGTGCTGCTGCTACCGCGGACGAACTGGAAGGTCCGGCGTCGACCCATGCTATCCTCTAGTACTGCACAGGTTGTGGCTACTGGGGTCTTCCCTGAGTGTATAACCAGGTCTGGGACATCGCTATGTAGTTCTCAGCCATCTCCTCATAGATGGCCCAGACCTGGTCGTGATCCTTGGCGAAGTAAGACCCGCCACAAGAAGCGTTCACCAAGCCCTGAAGCTCTGGTGTCTGCCCGCTGAAAAAGCTCTGCACGAGGTTCGGCTTGCAAATATCGTGGTGCGGGCATCTATCAGTCAGCTCTCTGAACCTCTCCCATGCCTCATGGAACTGCTCGTTGGGGAGCATGGAGAAGTTGCTGATCAGGGCTCTCGCGGCATTAGTCCGCCCGAGTGGATAGTACTTATGCAAGTACTCGGTGCGGAGCTGCTCCCAAGTGTAGACGAACTTCCCCAGATGTTTCATCCAGGTGCCTGCTCTGTCTGCCAAAGAGAAGGGGAAGGCAATCATCCTGATGGTATGCTGGTCCACCTGACGATCGTGGACAGTACTGCAGATCATAAGGAACTCCTGGAGGTGGAGATGGAGCTCCTCGATGGCGAGCCCATGGAAACGGGGGAGGAGCTGCAAGGTGTTCGGGGGGAATTTGAAGTCCCCCACGATAGCTGGTAGCACATAGTAGTGATGCATCAGTGTCGATCCGGGGTTGTGCAACTCCCGCATCGGTCTCGGTAGATCTCCTTCTCCTGCCGCAGCGGCTGCCGCTACGGCGGCTACTGCTGCTGCATCATCTGGAACTCTCGGCCCGTCTCTACGCTGCTCTCGCTCTGCTCTCATCTGCTCCATCTCTGTCCTCATATCCAACATAAACGCTCCCTGATCCCTCAACTGTTGCTGCATTGTCTCGAGGGAGGCAATCAGGGTGGAGTTGATCACACCCTGGTCCAGAACAAAATGCTCGGGCTGTGGACCTCTACTGCGATCATCGGAACTGCCGACCATAGTCTCTGCAAAATCAAACGATCCAAACTCAGGTGCCAATAATTCTGTGAGTCTCTCCTCTGGCACTGGTCTCTCGGAACAGAAAGAAAGGGGGTCGAGGGGGAACAGGGTGGAATCATACTCGGGTTCGGAGAGCTGGTCTCGGCTCTCCCGAACCAACCTATATGAACGGGTAGACGCGCCCGAAAGCGGTGCAGCCAGAGGCTGCCTAAGAGATCGCCTGCCCATCATCTTGATGTGGCGAGTAAGGCAGATGAGATCTGGAAAAACTATGATCACAAGCAAACCCCCAGTTCACTAACGCAACACGAGCTGAAGACCGTGAAGGCTCGGTCAATTATCTTGTCAATTTTTATTTTGGTGAACAATCAAGATATCAGAGCGATTACGTGACCTGCTGGGATACCCGATACTTTCCCAACCGACTGTCCCGCACATAATTAGTCAATAATCAGTCGAGAAGAGTACCGGAGGGCTCTACCTAGTGTTCGGGTCACTCTCTCGCACAATCAAACCAAACAATGAGGGGGTTGCTCTCCCCAAGATAAGTTTTTTAAGTGAAGTGTCTTATAGGGTCGATAGTTTTAGCAGTCCCAATTTTATTATTTTTCTTTTTAGGTCTTTTTCAATAAAAGCAAAAACGCCTAACAAATTTTTCGGTTCTCCTGGTTATTAAGTCAGAAACAGAGGGAGAAGACGAAAAAGCCGATGCGCGATGAAATCAATGATGCATGCAAAGTAAGAAATGAGTACCTGACTCTAGCACTCTACATGCAATATGATCCGCGCAGAATTGAAAGCCAGAAAGTAAACTACCTATATGGTGCAGCGGAAAAAGCAGAGTCCCTAAGCAGGCAACTTCTACTTGAAAGAACCGTCTAGTTGGTCACCAGCCTTCGATCCAAAGAGTCCAGTCTCGGTCTACCCCTCCTCCTCCTGACACATCGGGTTCAGGAGCAGCGCTTGGCAGGACAGGCTACGGCACGTAGGCTCGAAGGGAGTAAATCAGCTATTTTTATTAATCTTTTATTAGTAGGTCCAATTAACGATCTATAGGCACAAGCAGTCTATTAGGTGTGTGCATCCTACTCAGTACGACACAGTCAAACAGAAAGTCCTAAGGCTAGGGGCTCGAGAAAAACTGCGTGAAACCGTAAAGGGCAGCGAAAAACAAAAACCGCGAAGAAAGCCGCAAAAAACCGAACTAACTACTGGGTCCCCCGAGCACACCGGTACTCGACGAAACAGACCCAAGAAAGAGTCCAAGTCCAAGTCTGTTGTCCCTATATTATTACAATAATTCAAATGAATAAAAATCTAAGCTAATCTAAACCTCTCCCACTCAGCTACTCTCTCACGCTCTCGTGCGGCTCCGTGTAGAAGGGAGCCGCCTCTGAATCCCGCGGTTGTGCCGGCTTCTCGAGAGTCGCCGCCTCGGTCCTCGGGCCCTCGCAAGAAAGCAGACAAAGTGTCAAATACCAAATAATCAAATATAGATAGAAAAAGCCAACAAGGGTATATGTGCAAAAGTGACAGATAAAAATAAACAAGCAAAATCAATCAAAAATAAAAATAAAATAAAATAAAATAAAATAAAACAAAAATAAGAGAAAAACAAAAAAGCCGTAAAAAGCCGGGACTTCGAAAGAGCCGCGGAAAGCCGCGAAAAAGAAAATGAAAAAGAAAATGAAAATGAAAAGACTACTAAGCCATGCTCCCCGGCAACGGTGCCATTCTGATGACGCGCCCGACGACTCGGGTAAAGGTAATCAAGGGTCGTTGTGACCCAAGTCACCAAGCGGTGTCAATCGAGAAAAAATATAGACCACCAAAACAATGTAAAATCAAACAAGCTCAAGTAGCGGTCTCGCTATTGGATTAGCCTGGTATAGCGACCAGGGTCGAACACAAGGAGCACGTGATGGCCTTACGGCCTACAAAGTAGTCTAAAATAAAATAAAATAAAAGACAAATATTTTTGGTGGATTTTTTATGTTTTTAATTTTTTTGAATTTTTTTAATGAATTAAGAAAATAAGAAAGCAAATAAAGAAGCAACTTAGATGAATTATTTAACTATTCAAAATTCATCCAAAAATTCAAACAAAAATGTTTTTTTGTATTTTTTACTATTTTTGGTTATTTTTTGTATTTTCTGATTTTTAGGGAATTTTATAAAAATCAAACAAGACGAGAAAACAGAGATACTGTCCAGTCAGACTTGGAGGGCCAAATTAAAATGCAAATTGGCCGTATCAAGGTCTGAAGGTAATTTTCCTGTAAAGAAGAAAACACAAGGAAAATTTAGGCACCAGAATTATTAATTTTTTATTTTTCAATTATTTATTAGAATTTTTATGGGTTTTATAGGGTTTTGTAATTTTTTATAGGTTTTATAAAGCCAAAAATGACCAAAATTGGTTAAAAAATCAAACAAGACAAAACAAGCAATCTGTAATTTTTTTGTAATTTTTAGAGGTGTTTTAATATTTTTGTGATTTTAAAGTTAGACAGTAAGGAAAATGTGTGTTTCTGAATTTTTAAAAAAAAAATCAAAAAGTATCAAAAATATCTCCAAAATTTCTAGAAAATTTTACACCATGGCAGGAGCCGTGTATCCAATTTCCATCAAATTTGGAGTTGGTTTGTTATTTTATTAAAAATGAAAACAAGGGTACGATGCACAGGGACTTGTACGCAAATAAAACAAGTTCCAGGGGGTCCGGTACAATTTCTCCACGAAATCACGCGCGAGGCACGTGACCTGGGCACTCAAGGACCTATTTGCAAGAAAACTAAAGTTCCTGGACTATTTAGTAACACGTACTAAAAGTCCAGGGGCTTCAGTGTAAATTACCCACTATATAACGCACATGCACAATTAAACCACGCACAAGGGTATTTCTGCAAATACTAAAAAGTTAATTTCATTCATTAACACCTTGAAACCATAAGTCCGTACATGCAAATAACCCAGAAACGCACGTGTCGAAGCACGTGTTCCACTACAAACAGGGGTATAAACGTAAATACATAAAACGACATGGTCCTCTATGCAAATTACCAAACGAAAATAAAAGTTTTAAAATGTTTACATGACTACAAATAAACACCTAAAAAGCTAAGGGCCTAAGAGGAAATTTACCCTTTATTAAGTCGAGGCTCCGATGGGCGCCACGTGGAGATCCAACGGTCGGGGAAGGGTGGCGCCCAGCAAAGGATCCCTCGGCGAGATCGAACGGCTGAAATCTCCCCACGTGGAAGATCGGATGGCTGGGAAGCGACGTGGGAAGACCTCGCTGATCAGATGGTCGAGATCCTCCCTCTGAAGATCAACGGCTGGCGTGGCTCCTCTGATGGACGTCTGAGATCTAATCTGGAGCTGGAGGGGGATCGAACGGCTCCGGAGGTTACTCGAAGAATTGGACTCCGGCGAGGTTTATCGGGCTCGTGTGGGCGCTGGAGACCTCCTCACGGGCTGCTACTAATCGGAGAAGAATCGCCTTGGCCTCCCGCGTCTAATGGGGTCCTCCGATGGCGCGACGGAGCTCCTGGGAGCTCAGGCGACGTCAGCGGAGGTCGAGCTGCTGCACCAAATGGTCGAGGCCCTCACATGGGCTCGGATGAACCTGAAAAGCACGGCAACAGACTCGCGGGTCGAGGGCAAAGTGCCTCGACCCTGTAAGCGGAGGTGAAGGTGAACGGTGCGGCGGGGCGTAGGGGCTCCGGCGAAGCGACGGCGAAGGAGCCCCAATCCCAGTTCCTGTGCGAACTGGGTTGGATGAGTGGGTGGAGAAGGTGCGCGGAGAGAAGGCGGATATGTGGGTCGACTCTGATGATCAAACGGATGGCTAGGGTGGTCAGAATCGGCGATGAACGGTGACGGAGCGATTTGAGGGAAAATGAAAATTCGGGAAATAGAAGAAGAACGGGGACTACCTACTGGTCGAGGTCGACTGTGGAGGAGCTGGGGATGCTCCAGGTCCTTGCCTCAAGGGCCGTCGGTGCCCGAGGCTCGAGCGTCACCTCCAGGCGGTGCACGGCGGCGCATAGCTGCCGGATCAGTGGTTCAGTCTCCCTTTCCTCGCTGCGACACGGCCGGGAGCGAGCTGTCACTCTCGCGGAGGCTGTGGAGGTCCTGGGGTGGAGAGAATCGATCCAAAGATGAGTGAACAAGGAGGCGGAGCTCGGACTAAATACCTCTAGGGGTTCGACTATCGGGGAGTCGGGCGAGCAGCTCGAAGCGCGGATCCCCAAAATCCACCCCGGGCGTGGATAAGGGATGATCAAGCTCGGATTAGGACCCTGGGTTAACAGATTTCATGATCGGATCGAGTGTGCAAAATTTTTGAGAAATCGGGTTGCGGCACGGATCCGGGACTAAGTGGTCCGGGGGGAGTTGATCGGGGGGTCAACATCCAGCGTGGACCAATGGGAGCTGGCCATGTGGAAAAGATTTGAAAATTCGAAAAGAAATAATAAATGAACGAATTATTAAAAACTCAAAACATGAAAAATGTTTATTTTAATTTTTTCTATTTTTTGTGATTTTTAATTATTTTTTTTGAAATAAAAATAAGGTATTTACACTATAGTACTATATATAGGTATATACACAATATTGATTTTGGATTTTTGATTTTTAATTAGTTATTTTTGTGCATTTTTATTCCCATTTTATATTTTATTTATTTATAGCATAAAATTAGGAATAAAAAGGTATTTTTATTTTATTTTTATTATTTATATACAAGGCTAAATAAATAGATATATACATATATATCCATTTATTTAGCCTGAAAAGAGAAGACCGGGAAAGGTTAGTATCAGAGTCAGAGTAGCCGGTATGCAAGGACCAGCCACCTAAGCTATTGATAGTGGATGTGCTGATTCTGTCGAGTATAGGATGGGGAAGTGGTCTTTCTTTGTTAAGTAGCTAGTGGCCGGATCGATGCATCTGACTCAGTGTAGAGGGCTGGAATGAGGCTAGCTCTTTCGAGCTTTCTCTGACGGGTACTATAGTTCATACAACTCTCTATGTCTTCTTCTTTCTAGTGGTGACTATCCTCTATGTCTTCCTCTTCTAGTGAGTACTACTTTCTACGCGTCTATAAATGGGGTCATCGTCTACGAAAGCGGTCAGCATCGTCTATGGTGGATCGGGTTCGACTAAAGTCTCTATGGTACTTTGAAATTCCCTCTCAGCCCTGAGCCTTCTTGGTCTGAAACTTTCCCCCCATAGGACCAGGTGCATCTGAGTCTCATTCCTCATTCTATCTCATTGTATATAAGTTTGCTTGATTGATGATTCTTTTTGGTTTTTAATTTTGTTCTTTTTATTTGATTTTTTGTTTTTGTAGTTTTAATTTTATTTATTTACATCATAAAAGATAGAATATATACAAATTTTTAGGGATTTTAATTTATTTATTTATAAGGCTAAATAAATAGGGATAGGTGTGCTATGTAAAAGGTGAAATATACAAGTGAATATTTTTATTTTCTTTTTACTTTTTCTATTTTTATTTGGATTTTATATTTACAAATATTTACAAATATATACAAGCCCATTTTATTCTATTTCTAGAGGAAAATATTTTTAATATTTAATTACAGATGTATTTACACACATGAGCTCCCTATCTCTCTCTACTTTGGCTTTTATGCGGTCAGGCCCATGCTGAGCCCTCCCTTGGGATTAGGTTGCTCAATATTTATTCTAAATATTTCCCTCTTTTTCGTTTTATTCTTTATTCTTTTATTTTTGCACAAAAACATGATGATTATTAAACTTTATACAATGCATGCTTTTTGGTAATTATTTATATTTACAAACATATACATGCATTTGCAAAGGTTTTTGTAGCTAAAATATAAGAATAAAGAGTGATGAATGAGTATTCATCACCCCCTATACTTAACTTTGCTAGTCCCTTAGCAAACACTTATTTGAAAAAGAAGTAAAAAAGAGAAAGAAAAAGAAAAGGAGGAGAATGTGCATGGATCAAGGTTGAATATTAAACTTGCCTTCATTAAATTGAATTATGGAGCTCGATCAGATCTTTGGATTATTAATGCGGCGGAACCTTATTTGGACTTAAGTTTAAAACTCAACAGCCTCTAAGTTCCACAACAATCCAGATCAGAACAAGTCATCAAACACAAACCCTGAAGACCATGAATCTTTCCTTGTACTGTGAATGTGAGGTATAAGCTCTCCACCTCAGAAATGGCAACTTGACAACCCTCCCCAACAAGGTAACTCTATGACCCCAATCTGACCACTCTTTCCTCGAGGAGCGGGGTATTCCCTTCTAAGTTCAAGTTCAACCGGCTCAAGAAGAGGGGGAAGAAGAGAATGGACCATGGCCAGTGTAGCCATGTATCCTTGGGAGCTCGACCAGTGTAGCCAAGTCCCCCTGCTGCAAGCTACATAAGGTGGGACATGAATCTCAAGCTTTGCTTATTGCACTATATATATACTCCAGTGGGATTATCATTTTCTCTCAGACCCACCACTTTTTTGGAGTTATTTTCTTTTTGCATTTTTTTTCAAGTGCATCTATACAATATATACATGTGCAGCATATGTACAAGGAGTTTTTCCTCTTGAGCCAGTAGACTATCCCTCTTTTGAAGCATTATTGCAACCCACAACTCCTGTCATTAGACCTCATGGCAACCAGACCAAGTTGAGACACACTTCCTTCACTAAAAGAAGAAGAGAGGTTCCGCCTAGAAGTACTACCCTCATATGCTACCCCAAGTCAAGGAAGACTGCCTTCTCACCACCTCATCCGTAGAGAGATCGGTGCTAAGTGTTGTGTCCAAGTAAAGCCATTGTCTATGTGAGTCATGTGTGTGTTGTTAAGTGCTCTACTTAGGCTCATTGAGATGACATGTGATCATAGCCTAGTGGACTCAAAGAATTAAGTCACCGTGAACCTGAAAAGCCTTAACCCTAAGCCCTATAAGGTTCCTCTTAGAATTAGGTGGATTAAGATCTTAATCAAGCTCCATTTCCCAATTTGATTCCAGGCTAGTTTAAATGTCAACTATAATCCAGGAAAAACTATATACATATATACAAAGATGCTATTTACACAACATTTACAAACATGCAAAATTTTTTGAAAAATGATTTGAAATCATGAATGGATGAATGCATGGATGCAAGTTTTGCAAAATATTTACACACACTTACACAAGATTTTTGCAAACTTTTGATTTTCAAAACATTTTGGAAAAATTTTGTACTATATACATGATAACACGCATGATATTCCAAAAGGGTTGCCATGAAAAATATCAGAAGTATTGTCGCTGAGGCGACCACTCATGGAACACCCGGGTTGATCAGCAATTAACCCACAATCCAAAGAATACAACAATCAAGCTCAAAAATAAATGTGAATTAATCTTTATTTACTCTACCATAAAATGTACAGTGACAAGCATGTAGAGGTCGAACCACAGAGAGCAATCCAAAATGCAACAACCTACATGTAAATCACAGTCATCCTTGTGTGGGTTTTTGATTTTATTATTATTATTATTATTATTATTATTAATTTTTAATAATATAATTAGGTAACATGTATATATATAATATAAATAAAAATATATGTATACCCATAGAGGGTTAGTATATAGCTTATAATACATACAATATATATATAGGTATATATAAATGTAATAAAATAAATATATATATTTTTCTTTTTTTCTTTTTTTTCTTTCTTTTTATATTAAGACTAATGAGAATACATATAAATAATCACATATATATAATATTTCTTTCTTTTTTTTTAGGATATATAGATATATATACATAAAAGGGGGTATTATAATATTCACAAAAATACTCAAAAATAGTCAAAAATTTAGGAATAAAGTTGTTTTGGGATTTTCATGGTTTTTTACTGTTTTTGTGATTTTTGGGCATTTTTGCAAATATTTTTAGTATTTTTAAATAGCTAAATAATAGCAAACAGTGGACTAGGTACTGGCTGTCACAAAAATAGATATTAAAAATAGCTAACAGCTTCAAAAATTTTCCATACTAATTTTATAATAACGATAATAAAATATAGCATAAATGGGGCCTGAGTTTATATTTTTCTGATTTTTCTTTGGTTTTTAATATTTTTTTTGAAGTTTTTGGGTATTTTTGAATTTTTAAGGTTTTCCTTTTGAGATTTTTAGGGATTTTTGGACTGACACTAATATAGGTCAAAATACACCATAGGTAATATTTTTTGAATTTTTCGAGGCATTTTCATATTTTTTTGGGGTTTTATAAGTTAGACAAGGAATAAAAGACATGTGTTTGATTTTTAATAAATGCAATAATGCAAAAAAATGGAAAACTAAAAATATGGCATGCAAGGGTACACTAACAGGGGCTTAAGTCTATTTTTGCAAGATTTTTCGATTTAATATGGAGCACAAAATAAATAGACAAAGCATTCAAAGATTAAATGGCCTGGCAGGGGTATTTTTGCAAATAAAATGGTTCACAGGGGCATACATGCAAAAAGTACAATAAGAATACACTTTAACTTTTATTTTTAGGACCATTTAATAATTACAGGGACCCGACGGGGTTTAAATGCAAAATTTCACGCGCCTCACGTGGTTGCTGCACGTGAGGCGCGGAAGGACAAAAGTGCAAATCTTGAAACATCGGGGGTCCTTCCGCAAAATATACATTTTATTTACAACTGAGACTTTTATTTTTGGCATTAAATAATAAATACAAAAAGTGAGGGGGCTGGATGTGAAAATTACCCCTAAACAAGGCGTGGCATCCAACGGTGGAGCTCTCTTCACTTGCCACGCGTCGCCACCTCCTAGCCCGATGATGCTTCACCGATGGGAGGCTGAGACTAGATCAGCCAAGTTGATCTGACGGTGGATGCGATGCTCCATCGGACGGCTCCTGCTGGATCTGGGACGAGCCCTTCGATCTGACGGTTCTGAAGATGCCTGGAAGAACGAGGAGGAAGCTCGCCCCCGGCGAGCTTCGATCGGGTAGCTCAGGCTCCTCCGGGCGTCTTCCTTGCCTCTGACGCGCTCTACTCATAGCTGATGACATCCCGCGCCGATTGGTGGTACTTTCATGGCTCCTGGGGGTCCGAGTCGAGGGAGCGAGGTCGGAGAAGAAAGGGCCCCCCAGGAACCTCTTCCTGGTTCAATGCGAGCCCATTTGGGCTCGATTCTTCGATATCCCTACACAGGAAGGACCGCGGGCGAGAGAGCTTTCTCCTCGACCCGGGGTTTGGAAGCTGCAACGCAAAAATGAGGTGGGCGGAGGGGCTCCGGCGAACGGCGGAGGAGGAGCCCCGATTCGCCAAGACCTAGGGTCTTGGGTTGAACAAATGTGGGCGTTCGATGGAGAAGGCGACGAGGAACGAGTTGGGGTGCATATAGCGGGCGGAAACAATGAGATTCACGGTGAAGAAGTCGTCGGAGCGGAGCTCCCGCGAACTTTGAATTTTGGATTTCTAACTACGGTGATTAACTAACCACTAATCTAACTACTGGAATGAAACGCTAACATTAAAAGCTAACTAAAAACGCATTAAAGGGCAACTCTTATACCTGGGGGCCTCCAGGGAGCAGGGCGGACGTCGGAGCTCTGCCACGACAAAAATCTCCTTCCTCCGGCCGAGTCAAGGTGCTGGGCTACTCCTCCTGTCACGAGGAACAATCCAGGCGCAAGATCTAGGCTTTAGGTTGGAATAAAAGCGGCCAAATTCGAGGAAGGAAGCGGAGCTTGTTATTTATAAACATTGGCAAGAGGCCTTATTACCTGGCGATTATTAACTGATCCAATGAACATCTCGTTGATCTATGATTTTGGCGGGCATCATGGAAGATTAGGGAACAATTCTTGTGAAGGAAGCGTTGTCGATTGATGGATGGTGTGCCCGGGAAAAAGGCATGAAATCGGGGGAATGGACAGTTCAGAGACGCCAGGCGAGGGATGGGACAGTTGACCTGGGAGTCAACGAAGGCCGGCGCCTCATTGGGCCACGTCAGCCGCTACGAGACAAAATAGAAGACCTGATTAGAGATTGATTTATTTGACACCCTAAATGATTTTATTATTTTTTTCTTATAAAGTAAAAAATGTGTATTATTTCGTCTAGTATTTATTTATGATTTTTATTGAATTTTTCGAGGTTTTTTATTATAGTTTTATTTGGATAATGTGTATATGCATGTATTTACATGTATTTTTATGTATTTTATTTTTAATTTGTTTATTTTCTTTTATTATTTTATTGGCTTATTTTATAAATTTATAATTTATTTTTGTGAGTATAAAGGTATTTTTGTTTGATTTTTATGAGTTTATTTATATTTTTAAATAAATAGATATAGGTGTATGTAGGTATACTTGTAGGTATTTTATCTATGTATTTTATACACTTAATTTATTTAATATATTTTCTTGATTTTTATTTTGGTTTTGTATTTTTAATGAGTTATGTATAATGTATACATTATTATAAAAATATAAAAGAGCAAAAAAAAATCAAGGATTAAAATCCTTTTTATTTATATATAGGTATATAGCATAGGTATTTTGTCTATGAATTTGTAGACTTATTTTATTTTACAAATTAATTTTGGTTTTCTTTAACTTCTCTCATGTGTATGCATTATGTACATTATTTACAAAATTCTAAAAATATGAATTTATACAAATAATGAATATTAAATAAAATGAATATTTTAATCAGTCCTATATACTAGGAGGGCCAAAAACCTAACTTCTGCATATGGACTCCAAAAATCATGAAACCAATTTTATTAAATAGTTTATGGAATGCTATATACAATTAAAGGTGAGTTTGGGTGATTTGGAGTTTTTATTTGCAAGATATGGGTATGTGAAGTTGAGATTTTGGCTTTTTATTCTGTGTATAAAATGTACACGGGGGATTATTTTTGTACAAACTCAATTTTGCATTTTTATTCATATTATTATCTACAACTTTCATGTACAAGGTTTCTTTATTTGATGAATAAATAATTATGTACAAAATAGGTATCAAAAATGCATAAATAAATGCATGAATAAATGAGGTATTTATTGTACACTGGCCCTTATCTCCCCCTACTTTATTCCTTGTCGACCAATACCATGCTGGCCTTGGTCTCTGGGTTTGGGTCATAAAATATTTACAATATTTTATTCCTTTTTCTTTTCTCCTCTTTATACTATAATTTTGGCAGTAAAACCTTATTTAATGTAAAATAAATACAATGAATAATGAATGCTATTATGTACAATTTGATGCTATTTACATGCATTTGCTGGGGTTTTTGAGGCCAAAATGATAGAATAAAGGTGATGAAATGGAGATTCATCACCCCCCTATACTTGCCTTTGCTAGTCCCTAGCAAACACTTATGCAATAAGTACAAAAAGAATAAAGAAAATAAAAAGGAGAATAAAAGAAAGATAGAGTAAATAAGGGTGCTTTCAGTGCAATGCATGTCCTTACAAAATCTGAATTTGGAGCTCCTGTCAGACCTTGGGTGTGAATGCGTGTGGAACCTAGTCGGGAACCAGCTCTAAAATACAACAGCCTTCGATAGTCACAGAACTCGGTTTGACCCACCTCAATAGCCGGGTCAGAACTCGTCTACATCATACGCAAACCCTTATAACTATGAAGCTGACTTGTACGGTGTAAGTGATAGTGGCTCTCCCCAACTGAAATGATAAAGGTGCTGACTTCTCCAGAATGACAACCCAATGATTCCCCAATCCAACAGCTCTTTCCTCAAGGAGCAGGGTATTCCCTTCTAAGTTCAAGTGGCAACCAGCTCAAGGGGAGGGGGTGAAGAGAAGAATGGACGGTAGCCAGTGTAGCTACCTATCCCGGGATGCAAGACCAGTGTAGTCAAGTCATCCAGCTGCAGGCTCACATATTTGTCTTTAGAACTCAAGCTTGCTTATTGACTTTGTACATACTTTGCAGGCGTTTTATTTTTGTACAGGCCTGACCATTTTTTTTTCAACATACTATTCACAGCAGCATTTACATAAGGAGTTTTTCCTCTTGAGCCAGTAGACTATCCCTCTTTTGAAGCTTTATCGCAACCCACATCTCCTCTCTTTAGACCTCATGGCTATTGAATCAGGTTGGGGTGCACTTCCCTCCCTAGACGAGGACGAATGTTTCCACATGTGTGCGTCTCAGACTGGCAAATCCAACCCCCTCACCACTCCAACTGAGTTGAGCCAAGTGAAGGGTGCAAGTGTCCAAGTTAGGTCACGGTCGGTAAGAGTCATACGTGTGTCTCGAAAATTTCTAGTTAGTCCACTGAGGTGACTTGAACCCAGCCCTGATTTCTCAAAGAATTAAGTCTGCATAGACCTGAAGTACCTTAAACCTAGTTCCCATAAGGTTCCAGTGCAGTTAGGTGCGGTAAGGTCCAACCAGGCTCCAATTTGAGACTTTATTAGACTGATTCAATCATCAAGCTCACTCAAAAAGAATATGAATGGTATGCTTATGCTATGCACAATGAATGATGCAAATTTTTCACAAAAAGTTTGGAAAGAATCAAAGAATGTTTTTACACAAAGAATTTTTGCAAATAAACTAAGAACTGGACATACACAAAAAGTATATACAATTATTTACACGGGCGTGCTGCTTTACAAAACGTATGAATTTCTACAAACTTTACATGTTTGAATGGAGTAGTTTATTTCGAACTGAACAGAAAGAATTGTATGTCTTATTTATGATTTACAAGAGTTTGTAAGAGTGTTCTTATTAGGTTTTGAAAATACTTTTTCAAACTATAGTACACAATAATTTTCGCAATCATTTACACACATTTGAAATCTATTTTTGCTAAGATTTGTCACACTATATATGTATAATTTTCACAATAGTTTTGACAAGCATTTTTCAAAATATTTGCACATAGGTTTTTCAAATCCTTTCTTTCACACAAAGAAAAATTTTGCAATCAAAATGTTTTCACGTATTTGAAATCATTTCACATCAAATTTTTCAAAACTGGTCACACTATTTTTCAAATCATACTGTATAGGTATCTGATTTATTAATCAGTATGTACAAAAGAAGAAAAACAGTATTTGATGTATAATATGGTTTTGGTTCTTTTAGCCTTTGTTTGGGCTTATTCATTATTTACAAATGAGAGATTTTTGTGCGGACTCCTCAGACTTACTTGAGAATTATTTTCACAAGGATTTTGAAAACTATAGTCCAAAATAATTTTGCAAACATGTTCACGCATTTGAAAATCCTTTTACAAAGGTTTACACATCATAGATAGACTTTTCAAAACAATTTTGACAATCAAATTTTCCACACTCATTTGCACAGTGATTTTCAGACATTTTGCTTTCACTCAAAGAAAATAAATTTTACACACAAGACTAATTTTTCAAACGTTGAATACTTGTACACACTATTTTCAAACAAATTTCACAAGATTTTTCAAAAGAGAATGTTTTGTACAAATCACTTTTCTGATTCAATAATCAGTACAATTACAAAGAGTCTGAGGAACTCACAATCATCTTTCATTATTATAAAGCTACTTTTTGCATTTTATTTTATGTTGAAGTGGTCTTTTATTTTTCAGTATGAGTTATGGCTTTTAGTATATACAGGGTATATACGACCCCCCTATACTTAGCTTGAGCTATGTCCTCATAGATCGAAAGGAAAAGCAAAGACATAACTCGTACTGAGTATAGACAGATCTAAAGAATAAATATGAAAGAAATGAATGAGAAGTTGACTGTCCCCCCTATACTTAGGATCAAATAATCCTAAGTATAGCAGATTGTACAAAAAGCAGGGAGGGTCAAGGGTGGGAATACACAGATCGTACTCAGATTGTCTCCTCCTATACTTAGGGTAAGATACTCCTAAGTATAGACAAGAAGAGGAGACAATGGAGAGGATCGGAACAAAATGAAAAACTCTAGATGCACATCCCCCCTATACTTAGGACCAAGTACGTCCTAAGTATAGAAAACTGTCTACAAGGGCGGCACCTTTTGATACGAAAAAAGAAAATAGAAAATGAAAAGAAGAAAAGAAGAAAAGAAGAAAATCAGATAAACAGTGGTTGGATGGCATTGTCTGGATCTTTCGATGCCGCAGGTGCTGTGAAGATGTCATCATGGTGCCTTAGCTGAATAGAGTCAACAACAGCCAAGAATGCATCTGGTTCGAGGTAAGGCTTCAGTAGTTGGCCGTTGACGACGAAGGGCTGTGCGTCAGGAGACAAATCTGATATCGCGATACTGCCATTGTCACGCACCTCACAAACTCGGAATGGCCCTGTCCACTTACTCTTTAATTTGCCTGGAAATATCCGTAACTTTGCATCAAACAACCACACTTTCTGTCCAACGTCGAAGGTCTTTCGTCTGATGTGCCGGTCATGCCAGCGTTTCACCTTCTCCTTGTACATCAAGGTGTTATCGTATGCACAGTCTCGGAATTCCAAGAGCCTGTTCAGATCGTCTTTTCTCTTCTGACCACTTCTTCGTGAGTCCAAGTTACAATTGCTGATTGCCCAAAGAGATTTATGAATTAATTCCACTGGCAGATGGCATGGTTTCCCATATACAAGACGGTAGGGCGACATGCCCAAGGGAGACTTGTAGGCGGTTCTGTAAGCCCAAAGAGCTGAGTCCAAGAGTTGAGACCAGTCTTTTCTGTTTGGCCTAACAAGTTTCTGCAATATGGTCTTGATTTCTCTGTTTGATAGCTCCGCCATGCCATTGGTCTGCGGATGATAAAGAGATGTGACACGATGATCGATGCCGTACTCCTTCGTTAATTTCTTGACCTCTTTGTTGATGAAATGGCTACCTCCATCTGAGATGAGAATCTTTGGTATCCCAAACCGCGAAATGGTGTTCTTCTTCAGAAACTGGCAAACTGTTTTGTTGTCGGCGGCTCGGGCGGGAATAGCTTCAACCCAACGACTCACGTAATCGACGGCAAGAAGGATGTGCTCAAAACCTTGACTGTTAGGGAAAGGTCCCATGAAGTCAATGCCCCATGCATCGAAGACGCCTGCTATCTGAATGATTTTCAGGGGCATTGAATCTTTGGCAGTGAGTGTACCTTTCAGTCGCTGACAGTCAATACATCTTTTAACAAATTCTGCTGCATCCTTGAATAATGTGGGCCACCAGAAGCCACACTGCAATACTTTAGCTGCTGTACGATCTCTAGAATGGTGCCCACCAGATTCGAGCGAATGACAATGCTCGAGGACACTTGATTGCTCTGTCTGAGGGATGCACCGGCGCCAAATACAATCTGCTCCTTCTCTGAATAAAAGAGGATCTTCCCACTGGTAGAAGCAGATGGTCGACATGAATTTGTTCTTCTGATTCTTCGTCCAATCTGAAGGTATTACCCCAGAGGCGAGGTAATTGACAATGTCCGCATACCAAGGAAGAGAATCCACTACTAAGATAGCTTCGTCAGGGAAGGTTTCTGTGATAGGTGCATTGCTCAGAGGAGACTCATGCTGCTCTATTCTGGATAGATGGTCTGCTACCACATTCTGAACTCCAGGTTTGTCTTTGATTTCCAGATCGAATTCCTGGAGGAGAAGGATCCAACGAATCAGTCTTGGCTTGGCATCCTTCTTCTGCTGTAGGTACCGGATAGCAGAGTGGTCCGTGAAAATTGTGACCTTCGACCCCAACAAATAGGATCTGAACTTCTCTAAGGCGAAAACCACAGCCAGCAGTTCTTTCTCTGTCACTGTATAATTTCTTTGAGCTTCATCTAATGTTCTGCTGGCATAGTGAATGGCATAGGGCGCCTTGTCTTTCCTCTGTCCAAGAACAGCTCCGACTGCAAAATCTAACGCATCGGTCATTATCTCAAATGGAAGAGTCCAGTCGGGAGGCTGTAAGATTGGAGCCTGAGTGATAAGCTCCTTCAATTGATTGAAAGCAAGGAGAACCGGCTGATCAACAATGAACTCAGTCTCCTTGCACAAGAGTTCTGTCAGAGGTCGGGCAATGCGGCTGAAGTCCTTGATGAACCGCCTGTAGAATCCCACATGCCCCAGGAATGACCTCACATTCTTAACTGACTGAGGTGGCTGAAGATTCGAAATGACATCCACCTTTGCTGGGTCGACTTCCATGCCACGTTTGGAAACGACGTGGCCCAGCACAATACCTTATGTGACCATAAAGTGGCTCTTTTCCCATGAGAGCACTAGATTGACTTCACGGCACTTCTGAAGCACTCTGTCTAGGTGCTCAAGACAAGAATCGAAACTATCACCATAGACAGAGAAATCATCCATGAACACCTCGAGAAAACTGCCTACCATCTCGCGAAGACTGCTAGCATGCATCTTTGGAAGGTTGCGGGTGCATTGCATAATCCAAAGGGCATCCTCTTGAAGGCGTAGGTGCCGAACGGGCAAGTGAACGTAGTCTTCTCTTGATCTTCAGGGGCGATCGCCACTTGGTTGTACCCAGAGTACCCATCCAGAAAGCAGAATAACTCCTTGCCTGCTAATCTCTCCAAAACTTGATCAATGAATGGCAAGGGAAAGTGGTCCTTCTTGGTTGCTGCATTGAGTCGGCGGTAGTCAACACACACCCGCCAGGATGTCGGTACCCGAGTTGAAATTTCCTCTTCTTTATCATTTGTAACCACGGTAAGCCCAGATTTCTTGGGAACTACATGTAGTGGGCTTACCCATTTTGAATCGGAGATGGGATAGATGAAGCCTGCGTCACACCATTTAGTGATCTCCTTCATGACGATGTCCCGAAGATTAGGGTTTAGCCTTCTCTGAAATTCGCGGGACGGCTTTGGCATCCTCTTCTAGATAGATATGGTGTGAACACAGAGCTGGATTTATCCCTCGGAGGTCTGATACGCTCCAACCAAGTGCCTTGCGGTTCTTTTCTAGAACCTCGAGAAGTCGAGATTCCTGATCCGGATTCAGCCTGCTGCCGATGATGACCGAATACATTTGCTCTTCACCCGCAAGGAAAGCATACTTCAGGCCTGCAGGAAGTGGCTTAAGTTCTGGTTTTGATGTGTCCACTTTACCTGTCACTTCAGATACCATGCTGGTGGTGGAATGCATTTTGAGGCTGCTACCATCCTCATCATTCTGTTGAGATCTCGGAGATGCATCGAACGGTACTGCACTATGCTGATCATGTTCGGTCTGGAGTGAATGCTCAAGAAGATGTGCCTGCATCTGAGAATCTGTCTCCCAAGAATCATCGGAGCATATGCTGACTGCGCTTTCCAAGTCCTCCTCAAGAGTGAGGATTTCTCGGGTCCATGGATCGTCCAGTGATAACTCTGAATCTCTGATCTCTGCGATAAAATCACAGTCTGCTTCTGATGCTGCCTGGCTCTCATCAGTCGTGGCATTCTGCTCTTTGTTCATGTTTATCGTGATTTGCTGGGTGTTCGAGCTGAAAGTGATCTTCCCAGATCCGTAATCAACCATGGCACCTGAAGTACGGAGGAATGGTCCGCCAAGGATGATAGGGGTCTGGAGCAAGGGTACAGGTGAGTCCATATCAAGGACTACAAAGTCAGCTGGGAATTGCATCTCCTGTACGGTAACTATCACGTCTTCCAACAGACCTCGGAGCCGCTTGACGGATCGGTCAGCGAACTGAAGGATCATGCGTGTCTGCTTGAGCGGTCCCAGCTCGAATTCTTGCATTATAGACGAGGGCAGAAGGTTGATGGAAGAACCACTGTCAAGAAGAGTACGCTCGAAGACCTGTTCAAAAATCACACAACTGATCAGAGGTGCTCCTGTATCATGCTTTTTCTGGGGGAGATTGCTGATAGCTGCAACTGTGGACATGGAGAGAACGTGCTTTTCTACTTCTCGGCGTCTGTTATCTTGCGCTGGGCGACGCTTGTTAGTACATGCCTCTTTCAGTCCTTTCTTTACAGCTGGCATGTATTCCACAGCCTTCAACAAGGGAATCTCAACAGTCAATTTATCCAAAATATCGACAACACCTGGATCAGACAATGCCTTTTTTCGTTTTGCAATTTTTTTGGATTTTTGTATTGCATGCGGAAAAGGAATATTTACACCACTGGAAGGAAAATGAGAGTTCTTATTTACATCAAAATCATCGCCCACAGAATGTTGTACATCCGGACTACAAAAAGGAGTACAAGCTGAATCAGAACATGCTGGTGCTGCTGGGCGATCAAAAAGGGTAGTGTCGGCTCCATCGGTTGGCGAGGGATCGGCTGCTGCTGGCGGCTCCTCCAAGGCTGGCGCGGCTTCGCTTCTGCTACAAGCTTCTTTTTGGTGTTTTTGCTTTTGCTGATTTTTTTGTATTTTTGGCTGAGGTTGATGCTGGCAAGGTACGACGTCTGGACTGGCTTCTCCTTCCTCTTCCTCCTCACCCGCCCCTGGAGCTGGCACGGCTGATGCGGAATATGACGATCCACCTGTTTCTTTATTCACCTCACTGGTAGTAGCAGGCAGAGGCAAAGCCCTACCGCTCCTGAGAGTAACAGCATTAGAATAAACAGTAATATCGATATCAGACACGGACTGGACATTACATTCTACCTGCTCTTTCTTCTTGAAGTTGTTGGGGTTGGCATCGACCTGCGCCGGAATAGTGGTTCGGGTGGCGGTCAGGTCATCAAGCCGCTTTGTCATATCCGCTAGCCCTTTGACAAGCCGGGCCAGACAATCCATAGCGGGGTTCTGCTGAATCTCGGATTCATCACTCTAAGTCTCATTAATTAAGCTCAAGTCCCTCAAAATCAACAACATTTCGGCATTTATTTTGCATAATTGGCATTCATGCATGATTTCATAAGAATTGCATTTTAGCATTAATTTCTACATAAAATAAGAAGCCAAAAATCCAAGCCAAAAATGACCTGTAAATAGCCTAACTTCCCCCATTTTTAACTCCTTCGTGCTAACACCGCATAACCCAAAACCACCTCCACTGTGTACACATCACTAACAAGAATAAATGAAAAATACAAAAAAATCACTAACCCTGTTAAGTGGACCAAAAACCCAAACCCTAGTTTTAGGATTTTCGGACTAAAAGCCACATATCTTCCCCATTCAGTGTCTGACTTGATCCTACTCACTTTTGAACTAATGCACATTCAATTACCTTCAAAACAAGACCAAGTTCAAGTGAATCGGAGCTCATATGTGAAAGTTGGGTTTTGGGCCTCTTTTGCACATTGTGTATTTTCGCGGTTTTCTGACCTATATTTTGTGTATATTTTTTCTTTATTAATAAAAATCCAAAAAAATTAGATTTAGATGTCTTTTATTTATCTTTGATTTTCCCTTATTTTTTCGGATTTTTATCGTGTTTAAAAATGACAAAAAAATAGAAAATCCAAAAATCAAGGTATTCTATGCACATGGGATACCCCCAAAATTCACTTTTTACATTTGATCGAAGTTGGCTTTAATGTCTTCATGAAAGTTGTAGATCTCGTCGAGACGGGCATTTTTCGTAAAGAAACTTTTTCGATCCGAGGACATTTGATATTTCTTTTTGTTTTTACAAAAGATTTTTTCTTTGAATTTTCTGGTGCTGACACGTGGCAGCCCCAGAGGCCGCCACGTGTCATTGTTTTTTGGCCGTTTTATTATATCATTTTTATAAAAAAAATAAAAAAAATAAAAAAAATAAACCCACGCACATGCGTCGCACGTGCCTCCCAGGCACGTGCGTCGCATCTCCCCTTTTCACTTACACCACGTGTCCCATCCACGGCCGTTCGATCAGCGGCTGATCGAACGGCCGCTGGCCTTCGTCTCCCCCAATCTCCGCCCCTAATCCCATAACCAGCCGCCTCCTTCCGCAACCGCCTCGCCGGTCCTCCGCTATCGCCGCGACGCCCAACGACCCCCCGTCTCGCCTCCATCGCCGTTGACCTCAACAAACCCCGCAACCGCCGACTCCCTTATCTCTCTCTCTCTCTATTTAAAGACCTCGTCGCCCCCCTCACTCCATCTATCCGCCGACTGCACAAGAGCGACTCCTCGCTGCGGTGACAGCACCGGCGAGGAGCCTCCACGGCGAGATCCGAGGGTCTATCGGCCCTCGTCGCAGCGCCACCTCCGCGCGCGCTCTTGCTCCAGCCCGCTGCTGTCGAGCCCTCGACTTCATCTTCCTCGGCCAACGACATCGCCAACGACCACAGCGCGCCTAGCCAACTCCGCCTCTCCGACCTTCACAATCAACTACGCCTTACGCTTCCGCCTTCTCCGCAGCCGCAACATCACCGCCCGACGATTCCGACATCTTCATCAACCTCCAGCTCCGCTTTCTTCTTCGCCGCCGACGACGACGATATCTTCAGCTCCAGCTACTCGTGCTTCGACGACGTTCACCATCTTCATCAACAACGACGCTACGCCAGCCACTCCGCCGCCAAAGCTTCATCGCCGACGTCCCCAGCCACCACTCCACCGCCCATCTCCTCTCAGCGCCACCGCCAAGGCTGAGCTCCGGTCTCGCCGCCTGACCGGCTCCGCCTTCTCCCTCGACTTCATCTTCCCTCGGCCAACGACATCAGCCACCGCCGGGCCCGGGGCCCGAGACCCTCCCCGCGTGCGAGGCACGTGACGGGAGGGGACGTCATCAGACGTCATCCAGGGGTCACGTGCTACGCACGTGACCACCTGGGTCATTTACAGAAAGGCCCTGGAGGTTCTCCTTATTCGCGCCGCAGTCCCGTCTCTAGAGGGCACGTGCCACGCACGTGCTCCTCTGGGTAATTTGCGCTTACGCCCCCCATGATCTAGGTAAATAACAGTAGGTCCCTGTTGCATTTTTTTGTTATTTTATTTATTACTATTTGCATTCACACCCCTGTGTTCCCCCTCTGTTTTGGACCTATTCTAGACATTACTTTATTTATTTAAAAATAGCATTTTGTTCATCTTTTAATTCTCTACATTTTGACATGCTGTGGACATTTTTGTGATTTACGGTTGATTAATAAATAATTGTTTTGTCGAAATTGGAATATTTTTCCCAATCTGTGCTCGGAAATTCATATTTTAATTAACCGTTGCTCTAAAAATCCTCGAAAAATCCCATAGTATAGAGTTTACTTTGATTAACATTGTACCCAAAAATATTTGCATTTGCATGCATACTTTGCTCTGTAAAAATCATTTTTCATATTTCACTATTTAATTTTTAATAGGTATTAGACCCCACATTTTTGAGATTTAGGATTTTTCTGAGATCCATCACCTAGTGATAGATCTTAGATAATCTTATCTCTCGAAAATAAGTAGGTTTAATATTTATTATAATTAAATATTGAAAATAATTCTGTTTGCATTTAAAAATTCATAAAAAATTCATATTTCATCTAAAAATTCCAAAAAAAATACAGTGCACTCATTTCATCGTCATTTACATTGTGGCCAAGTTTCGTATTTTTCGGACATTGTTTGATTGAAATTTATATTTTAGTCCCTAAAATAGGTCGAATTTGCATTTTGCACCCTCTATTGCATTGAAAAATTCCAAAAAAATGCCTTGAAAACCGAACTCAAAATTGGATAGACACAACTCTAGGTTGTTCCTTTGCCTCCTTGTGATCGACCTTGGGACCTGCCCAAGTAAAATAAACATAAAAACCACTTGATTGAAATTGATTAAAAATTGTGGTTATTTCTTGACTGTTTCAGATCGCCGCCTACAACGAACGACACATCATTATTACCACGAACAAACATTAAAAACAACTTCCTAATGCGGCTTTTACGGACTCGTCAGATGGCGCCATTGCCGGGGAGGTAAACGGCTTAGATTTTTGTTTTGAAATTTTTTGTTCGATTTTCCGAATTCGGGTAGTCTGACCCCCGAATTTTTCATTGTAAATCTCATAATTTTTTTCTTTTTTCCAGCATTTATTTTCTTATTTTATTATTTTTTGAGTCACTCTCTTACATTCTCTCTCTTATTTTTCTTGCGAGGTACCCGACGCACGTGGAGCGGTTTTTCAAGAGACTGATGCATCTTCACCGACATCCGAAGAAACTACAATTAATTTAAGATCGAGTCGAGTCGTGAGAGAGCGTAGAGTCTAGGTTTTTAATTTCTACAAATTTTAATTGCTGCTCATTTATAGCGGTGTCCCTTTGGACTCTCGCATGTGTAAAAATACTCTGAACTCTATTTGTGGTGTGTCGTGGCCTGTTTCACTCTCCGGAGAGGGTGGGGCCCGACTTGAGTGGCGATTAGGATAGACCTGCACATACGGCTCTTAGAGCATTTTATTTTTGATTATGCTCGTAGGATCTTAAGCCACACTACACTTTAACTGAGACGCACGTAGATCGTTCAACTTAGCCAAATTTAATTCAATTCTTCCCCGCTAATAGAACTTTCTGCTTAGGTGCGGTTTTCATCGGCTTGCACGCATTTAGTATAAAATTTTCAATTATGTATTGCATCCCACATGGAGACTGCGAGGAGGCACTGTAAGTCTTCTGACTGAGCATTCATCATAGTTTTCCGTGTGCATCGGCCTTTTCCCGAAATCCTCTCTCTTGTTTTATCACATAAATCTAAAGGAAATTGGGACTGGACGGTAGACGTGTATTTGTGTCATATAAATTCTTCAGTGATCGCCTCATTAAAATTGGGACTGCTAAATATAGCCGATTTCAAAATAACCCATAAAATCAAGAGTTTTTGCGGAGAGCAACCCCGACATTGTTTGATTTTATCTTGCAGCGAGGAGAGAGACGCACACTAGGATAGAGCCCAGCTCCAAACCTAACAACTCGTTTAAACGGCTTGCAAGATTGAATTTATCACCAACTAAAATTGAAAAGATAATAGCCGAACTCTTACGGCTTCATTGTGTGAGTTGGTGAACCCGGGGTTTGAATTGTGTTTCCATTGGTGTGCGTGAACCGATTTCAAGATCAATAGCCGCATATTTGATTTCTCTTGACTATCCCATGCAATCATCTCTTCCCTATCTTGATTCGAATCTCATTATGGAACCCTTTTACAAAAACAGACCCAACCCCTCATTCCTCTCAACTCTTTCAGAAATGACCGAGAATCCATCAGAACTATACTATGAAAACAAATTCGTATCGGTTAGACCCAAAACACCTCCTCCAAGAGACTCTCAACCACCATCTCTTTTCACCAATCCGATAGGCTTCATGAACAACAACCCCCTCACATGTTCCACCATACCAAGATCCGACCACTCATGATCAAAGAAATAAATTTTACTCGATCAACTCCACATGTCTGGACCCATATGAGCAGCCGCCTTCCATGATTATTGAGGAGATATTTTCTGAAATTAATGATCATATATTGGATCTTCCAAGAAATTCCCCTCTCAGCACAAACGAGAAAATGGAAGATGAAAGTATCGAACACACACCGACTGCGTCTATGATTGATCATGAATTGAATTTTAAGGATGATATTTTGAGGATAAAAACAAGATTCAATTCAATAGAGGAGAGATTTCAAAAATTTACCGATCGATTCATCGCATTCTATGGTGACTCGAACAGTAAAATGAATGAGGAAATTATTGGATCTGAGATGAAAATTCTGAGGATATTCAGGGAGCTAGGGACGATTCTGAAAATAACTATGTCATTGTCCCTCACCCTGAACACCAGAGCCCCTTTTCATCTGAAGAACACTCCACACCCCCACACCACCCAGAAATACCAAAAAGTGGAAATACTTGAAAATCACAAAAAAAATTGGAAATTCAGAAAATTTCAATAAAAATTGAGACTGAAGACGATCTGAGGAATTTGGATCCGACTGTACGGGAAGCACTAGGAAAGAAATTGATTTTTGAACTTCCCTTTCTACAGGCCATTGAACACTTCCCCGACCTTAAAAGATTTATAACGGAAAATTAACTATGAAAAAGTCGGGCAGGATTAGAACCAAGACCGAGAGACATATCTTGTCAATAGCCTCCTCCTTGGTATTGAGGAGAAAAACCAAGAGCCGCATAGTGAAGCGGTTGCCCAGATTTGACTGTGAAATCAAAGATACAATTTTCACCCATGCTCGGATTGATGACGATTCACCAATTAATATCCTCCCGACCTCTGTATTCCATGAACTCAAACTCGGTCCGATTCGGAAGATACGAGAGATTGTACAATTAGCGGATCGATCGATAAAGCGGCCGAGAGGAATTATTTCTGTCATCATGAAATTCTAAAGGTGCTCCGCTCAAAGTAGAATTCACGATCGTTGATATTGAGCATCAAGGAGAATTCATCCAATCTCCAATCATTCTCGGAAAGCCATTCTTGGCATTGGCCAAGGCGAGTATCGATTGTGAGACTCGGGAAATCAATTTCACAGCATTGGAAGCACTTAAATACGACCCTATCTTTGAGGAACCACGATCTTCTGAGACAACTCCACGAAGTCCCCGACAACCGTAACCATGACACGGTAGAAGAGCCCATACCCTGCAGCCACACTTGAGATAGCGATTGTTGATGAGACTATTGGTTTAGAAAATCTCCCAGTATTTCAATTCCCGCGGATCTCAAAATAGACAAATCTTTCTACTACGATCTAGAGACATATGCATGGTCACACCCGGGAGCAACATTCTCTGAATATCTTGACCAAATCATCCCAAATCGAGAGTGCTCCAAATATTCGGGAGACTAAGAACAAGCACGCAGACCAAGCACCAACCAAGGAGAATTTCAATGGCTATTCATCTGGATACTCAAGTGAACCGACACCTTCACGACGAAATAAAAAGAAAGTCACCCTTTGACCTTTCGGAAGAGGAATCAGTTGATGATCCCTCATCAGGTCCGGAAAAGATGGTCTACATGAGTGAAATCTGTTCGGCAGCCCTAAAGCCCATATCTTCGTAAGGATCCAAAATTCAATCCCCGTTGGACAACTCCAGTTCCTAACTACTACTCATCCAAAGCTGATGCTCCTGCATTCTTCAAATACACTGGAATTCTTTCATATGAGCTGACTGAGACCGGTGCTTCTGAGTATTCATCCGAGGACAAACTGATTGACCCCAAGAAGGAACGAATTCTGAGGAAACAATTAAAGAAACAAAAAGACCCAGAATACTTGGAGTATGTCCACTTTCAATTACTACTCCTCTGAGGATAACTCTGATGATGGATATCTTTCATCTGACTCAAACACTTCATCTATTATCCATCATGATTTTTCTAAGGATGACACTGATCATAGTTGGGAATCTTATGCTTCATCTCCATCTCGTCATTACGATCTCCCACCACAGGCTCACAAAAAGATCAGCTGAAAACCGCCTTAATCATCGGCTACCCACCCTCCCCCTCCCGACCACATCGGACTCCTTGTACAGCTTCTTCCTCTACTTAGGCCAAGGCCTAAGTATAGGGGGGACCGATGCCATTTGTATATATCATTCTTCTCCTGACTCCTAATCACTCCATTTCCACCCTTCTTCCATACTTAGGTTGATCAGAGCCTAAGTATAGGGGGAACCGACATCCACCTGTAAATACTCTCTTCATTCACATATCCCGACCGCTTCAACTTTCTTTTCATTTTTTCCCACTCCCTTACGCTTAGCCCGAGCTATGTCTTCTTTACGCTTCTTGTGCTCTGAAGACACAACACTCGCTAAGTATAGGGGGGTCTGTATATATACTTTGTATATATTTTACCCATATCTCGTACTTGCGCGTAAGTCTATATGTATTTACGGGGTGGGTACTAACTTGAAAAAAAACAACAAAACAAAAAAAAGAAAAAAAAGAGAGTTTTGCTACTAACACTGACTTGCCCAAATTTTTGAAAAAAAAAGGCTTCTTATTCCATTTTCTGCATAAAAAAAATCCCTTGCATAAAATGTCGAAAAAAATTCAAAAAAACGTGTCTGCATTGCACACACCTACACTTCATCCAACATTACATGCATTTGCATCTGTGAAAAGTCATCGGGTTCAGAACCAAGTTATGAACAGAAACCGAGAGTGGTCTGGGCTTGACCTTAATCCACCTAATTTTCAGAGGAACTTCACCGAGAAATAGGATTTTAAGAGCTTCAGGTCTTTTTGACTTAATTCCTTAAGTTCTACATGACAATGTGCAGCATTTTGACTCTTAGTGTCTAACCTGGTCTCTTCATTCTGGGTACCACTCTGGAATAGGGAATTAATTCGCACTCTCGCACTATGCACTTAGCTCAACCCAGACGGGATGTTGGAAGACTGTGTGAGTCTCTTTTCTGGTAGCGTGGAAATCTAAAGACCGGAGTACGGGTTGAAATAAAGCTTCGGAAAAGGGATGGACGGCTGGGCACAATTTTTTCTAAGACCCCAAAAAATGTACGGAACAAAAAGATTCTATATCCGTAGGGGCACAACAAGATCCAAGCAGAACCACCAAAAATTCCAAATACATAGAAGCATTCTATCAAATAAAAATCCGACCAAAAAGGTCCAAGCTTCAAAAACCTGCAGATCTTGGTGGAGACTCGGCTACACTGGCCATCTTCACAAGGAGAGGTGACTACACTGGCCACCTCCAGTTCTTTTCTCTTTTCTTCTATCTTCTCTCTCATTCGATTGTGAACACAGCACGACAGACCTTAGAAGGAAATACCTGACTCCCCGAGGACGAGTTACTGGAGAGGAGAGAAGCATGGTAGTCCGGCATTCTGAATGGGAAGAGCTAAAAACCTTCACACACAAGAGTCGGTTATTCAATATTCATAGGGTATACTTTGGGAAGAGGATTGATCTAAGATGACTTCTGAGCCGAAACTGTATAAATGATGTGTAGAACTTGTGGACTGTTGATTTTAAAATTCTAAGTCTCACAGAAGTTCCGCCACAATATTAATCCAAAGGTCGAGTTTAGTTTCACTTTCACGTTCAGTTCATGGTCTTGGTATGGAACCCAGTCTCATTTCACTTCATGGCATTGTTTTTTGATGCTCAGGGACGAGCATGGTTTAAGTATAGGGGGATGATGAATCTCGGATTCATCACTCTAAGTCTCATTAATTAAGCTCAAGTCCCTCAAAATCAACAGCATTTCGGCATTTATTTGCATAATTGGCATTCATGCATGATTTCATAAGAATTGCATTTTAGCATTAATTTCTGCATAAAATAAGAAGCCAAAAATCCAAGCCAAAAATGACCTGTAAATAGCCTAACTTCCCCCATTTTTAACTCCTTCGTGCTAACACCGCATAACCCAAAACCACCTCCACTGTGTACCACATCACTAACAAGAATAATGAAAAATACAAAAAAATTACTAACCCTGTTAAGTGGACCAAAACCCCAAACCCTAGTTTTAGGATTTTCGGACTAAAAGCCACATATCTTCCCCATTCAGTGTCTGACTTTGATCCTACTCACTTTTGAACTAATGCACATTCAATTACCTTCAAACAAGACCAAGTTCAAGTGAATCGGAGCTCGTATGTGAAAGTTGGGTTTTGGGCCTCTTTTGCACATTGTGTATTTTCACGGTTTTCTGACCTACATTTTGTGTATATTTTTTCTTTATTAATAAAAATCCAAAAAAATTAGATTTAGATGTCTTTTATTTATCTTTGATTTTCTCTTATTTTTCCGGATTTTTATCATGTTAAAAATGACAAAAAAAATAGAAAACCCAAAAATCAAGGTATTCTATGCACATGGGATACCCCAAAAATTCACTTTTTACATTTGACCGAATTTGGCTTTAATGTCTTCATGAAAGTTGTAGATCTCGTCGAGACGAGCATTTTTTGTGAAGAAAATTTTTCGATCCGAGGTCATTTGATATTTCTTTTCATTTTTACAAAAGATTTTTTCTTTGAATTTTCTGGTGCTGACACGTGGCAGCCCCAGAGGCCGCCACGTGTCATTGTTTTTTGGCCGTTTTATGATATCATTTTTATAAAAAAAAATAAAAAAATAAAACCACGCACGTGCGTCGCACATGCCTCCCAGGCACGTGCTCCGCACGTGCCTCGCCTCTCCCCTTTTCACTTACGCCACGTGTCCCATCCGCGGCCGTTCGATCAGCGGCCGATCGAACGGCCGCTAGCCTTCGTCTCCCCCAATCTGCGCCCCTAATCCCGTAACCAGTCGCCTCCTTCTGCAACCGCCTCACCGGTCCTCCACTATCGCCGCGACGCCCAACGACCCCCCCCCCCCCCCGTCTCGCCTCCATCGCCGTTGACCTCAACAAACCCCGCAACCGTCGGCTCTTTTATCTCTCTCTCTCTATTTAAAGACCTCGTCGCCCCCTGACTCCATCTATCCGCCGACTGCCACAAGAGTGACTCCTCGCCGCGGTGACAGCGCCAGCGAGGAGCCTCCACGGCGAGATCCGAGGGTCTATCGACCCTCGTCGCAGCGCCACCTCCGCGCGCGCTCTTGCTCCAGCCTGCTGCTGTCGAGCCCTCGACTTCATCTTCCTCGGCCAACGACCACTGCACGCCTAGCCAACTCCGCCTCTACGACCTTCGCAATCAACTACGCCTTACGCTTCCGCCTTCTCCGCAGCCACAACATCACCGCCCGACGATTCCGACATCTTCATCAACCTCCAGCTTCCGCTTTCTTCTTCGCCGCCGACGACGATGACGATATCTTCAGCTCCAGCTACTCGCGCTTCGACGACGTTCACCATCTTCATCAACAACGACGCTACGCCAGCCACTCCGCCACCAAAGCTTCATCGCCGACGTCCCCAGCCACCACTCCACCGCCCATCTCCTCTCAGTGCCACCGCCAAGGTTGAGCTCCGGTCTCGCCGCCTGACCGGCTTCCGCCTTCTCCTCGACTTCATCTTCCTCGGCCAACGACATCAGCCACCGCCGGGCCCGGGGCTCGAGACCCTCCCCGCGTACGAGGCACGTGACGGGAGGGGACGTCATCAGACGTCATCCAGGGGTCACGTGCTACGCACGTGACCACCTGGGTCATTTACATAAAGGCCCTGGAGAATCTCCTTATTCGCGCGCCGCAATCCCGCCTCCAGAGGGAACGTGCACGTGCTCCTCTGGGTAATTTGCGCTTACGCCCCCCATGATCTAGGTAAATAACAGTAGGTCCCTGTTGCATTTTTTTATTTATTTTATTGTATTTCTATTTGCATTCACACCCCTGTGTTCCTCCTCTGTTTTGGACCTATTCTAGACATTATTTTATTTATTTAAAAATAGCATTTTGTTCATCTTTTAATTCTCTACATTTTGACATGTTGTGGACATTTTTGTAATTTACGGTTGATTAATAAATAATTGTTTTGTGGAAATTGGAATATTTTGCCCAATTTGTGCTCGGAAATTCATATTTAATTAACGTTGCTCTAAAAATCCCCGAAAAATCATATAGTGTAGAGTTTATTTTGATTAACATTGTGCCCAAAATCTTTGCATTTGCATGCATACTTTGCTCTGTAAAAATCATTTTGCATATTTTCTGTTTAATTTTAATAGGTATTAGACCCCACATTTTTGAGATTTAGGATTATCTGAGATCCATCACCTAGTGATAGATCTTAGATAATTTTATCTCTCGAAAATAAGTAGGTTTAATATTTATTATAATTCAATATTGAAAATCATTCTGTTTGTATTTAAATATTCATACAAAATTCATATTTCATCTAAAAATTCCAAAAAAATTATAGTGCACTCATTTCATCTTCATTTACATTGTGGCCAAGTTTCGTATTTTTCGGACATCGTTTGATTGAAATTTACATTTAGTCCCTAAAATAGGCCGAATTTGCATTTTGCACCCTCTATTGCATTGAAAAATTCCAAAAAAAAACGCCTTGAAAACCGAACTCAAAATTGGATAGACACAACTCTAGGTTGTTCCTTTGCCTCCTTGTGATCGACCTTGGGACTTGCCCAAGTAAAATAAACATAAAAACCACTTGATTGAATTGATTAAAAATTGTGGTTATTTCTTGACTGTTTCTGATCGCCGCCTACACGAACGACACATCATTATTACCACGAACAAAGACTAAAAACAACTTCTTAACACGGCTTTTACAGACTCGTCAGGTTCACAGAGGGCATTTCAGAAGATTCAGCATGCAGACCACGCTGATGTTGGTTAGATGGGTGGGAGGCTGTTGTTGCTGGTGTTGCTGTGGTGGTGTAGGAAGTTGAAGCTGTTGGTACGACGGGGGAGGATACTGCTGATATTGTGGAGAGGGGGCAGCCACGTACTGGTGATACGGCTACGGATGGCGGTATTGCGGCTGCTGCTGGTATGGAAAGTTCTGCCTTCCATTGCTGTGCAAACTGGGGAGCTGCTGGTACTGCTGGTGCTGCTGGGAGGATGACCAAAACGACCACCCTGAGGTTGGTGGTACTGCCGGTTGGCAAATTGCTGACCCTGGGGTTGTCCCTGAGGATGGGTCGCCAGTGTATCATTACTCCATACCCCATTGACTTCTTGGATCAGGGGTGGTGGTGGAAAACTGGATCAGAAATAGAAAGAAACTCTGGCTGGTATACGACCATCTGCTGCTGTGGCGGGCCCTGGTCGGGTTCCTGCACGTAGTACACGTGCTGGACTGCCGGTGGCTGCTGTCTCGGCTGAGGCTGATGCTGCGGTTGCGGCTCGTCCTTCTTCTCAGCGGAGCGTCTGATGGTGTAGCCGACTGGACAGAGTTGATCGTACCGACCAACAGCTCGAGGTACTTGTTGATCTGATCTAGCTTATCCAGGTTCTGGGTCTTCTTCTCGATCACAGTGAGTTTCTCGAGGTCCTGTGATCGCTTCTCAATGATATCTACCTTAGAGAGATGGCCCCCGATGATGCTGAGGTTGGAGCTCTCATCTCTCTCTGCTTCCTTGGATGCAGCCATGTGAACTTGTTTCTGGAGGATCTGGGGCTGCTTCTGGTATGCCTTAGATGAAGAGAGGGCGGCCTCTCCTTCGGCCATTTCTTCAAAAATCTGCCAGACAACATCTTCATCCTTGTTGAAATGGGAGCCCCCACATGTTGCATCCACGAGCCTTTGGCTTTCAATGTTCAGTCCCCCAAAGAATGCTGGACCAAGCTGGTCTTCGGGATATCATGATGGGGATACTTCTCCTGCAGATCAGTGAATCTCTCCCAAGCCTCGTGTACTGACTCATGTGCTCCTTGGGAGAAAATTACTAATACGTGATCGCATCTGGTTGAGCCGACCGAGAGGGTAGTATTTGTTCAGGAAGGCGAAACTTCAACTCCTCCCAGGTCGTCATGACCTTTCCCATATGATTGACCCAATAGAGGGCCTTGTCCTGTAGACTGAAGGGGAAAGCCGTCATCTTTACAATGTCCAGAGGGACATTGGGATTGTTTGTGGTACGGCAAATGCGGGAGAATTGCTACAGGTGAAGGTATGGCTCTTCGTTCGTGTTTCCATGAAAAGCAGGGAGAAGGGCTATGAACTGGGGCTTCAGCTCAAAGTGAGCGTGTACCGGTGGAATGAGAATCCACTCGGTCATCTGGCTGTCTCCCGGATTGTATGTTTCTTTTAGTGTCGGCTTCGGTGGTGGTAATTCAAAGTCATCATCAGGAGGATCATCACCTCCTCCACCTCCACCTCCTCCTCCCGGCCTCCTCTGCCTCCTCCTCCTCCATCGTCACGGTTCATCATGTCATTCAACATATCCTGGAACGCGGTCTGTGTGAGGGCCTGCTCGGTCAGCTGTTGCTGTATGGCCTGGATAGATGCCAACAACTGTGCATTAACTTGATTTTGATATGGCACATGTCCCTCTGGTATGGGTGGCTGCTGACCCTTGCCCTTTCCTCCTGGAGCCATGTCAGGGTCTGAGTCGGACGAGATGAACTCCAAAGTAGTCTCCAGGGCTCGCACTGGCTTCTATCTGCAGAATGAGATAGTCCGAATCAGATCACTTGCAATGAACTTTCAGCTGCCGTGATAAGCTGGAATTCAGGTCAACCCCAGCATGTTGTGAATGGAAAAGGGATGTAGACTGTAATCGACTCCCATTCACAACGGCGGAAGCGGGACAAAAGTGATCCCAGTTTATTGGGTGGCCAAGAAGAAAGGTAGAAAACGAGGAGTCTGGAGATCGATCCGCAAAGTCCGGATCGGTTTCTCGGGAATCGCCTCGAAATTATTGGCGGAGTTGAGTCTATGGAATCGACGTAGGTGTCGGCATGGTCCCGACGAAAACATCCATGGATCAACTTCGCGAAGCACAAGAAAGTGTCGGATATTGGAAGAATGATACGATGGTTAACGAGAAATAAAAGGAGTGTAAATAGTAGAAAGGCTCGGTTGAGCGGGGTGGTCAAAGGGAGAAACATCAAAAATGTGCGCAAATGCGCGGGACTTGATCTTTGAGCCTTAATCTAGATCCATACAAACACAATACAAAATCGGGTTCACCAACTCACGCCATGTGAAGCCGTGAAAGTTCGGCTATTTATTATCTTTTCATTTTTAGAGTTGTGATTTTCAGGCATATCTTATAACAAGTCCTTAGTACGCTACCCTATAGGAGAGAGAGTACTGTCGGAAGAGTATCCCGTACTTGTCCTCCTCCTGTGTAACCTGTAGTCTGTACTTTTTGGAGTCCTTGTAACCCTTCCTGGATCCCTACTCAGCCAAAGAAAAGAGAGAGGAAGCCGATAGGCGAAACCAATACTTCAGTTCTCGCTCGTAACGAATCACCCGTGAGCGTGCAGGAACCTACTCGGACGCAGGACGATGAGACAGACACCCCCGTGAAGGCGTGGCCTATGCTCAATACTTCGGACAGGGTCGATGCTCTCACAACAGAGAGTCACCATTGGTGACCAAGTCCTACTCGCCTACATACGATAGAAGCGCCATTACTTCAGAAATCCAGGCGATACACAAGGCAGTTGCAGACTGGGTTTTGGGCTTTAATCCTTAGGGGTCGCACTCGCTCAAGGGAGTAGGGTTTTGGTCCCCCTCCAAGGTACCTGAAAACAATGAGGGCTTTATGAACCCGGTACAAATGATAGTCCATTACGAATTTTAATTAAGGTCAAAGTTTATTTAGCAGTCCCCTTGTTTTAATTTTTTGGGTTTTCACTTTTTTTTGGATCTGTTTCATACCAGCGCCTAACGGTTTTGTAGATTTCATTTAAGTCCTAGGTGCTCAAAATCAGAGGGAGATAGCGGAAAAGCCGTGCAAGTGGTTCCATGATGGAAATCTCACCATTGAACCGAATGATGCATGCTGAGTTAGAAGACTTACAGTGCATCCCAGCTCTCTCCATGTGGTATGCAAAACAGAATTTTTAAACCTATCTACATGTCAGTATGCAAGGCACAAAATCACCCTAAACATAAGCTGCTATTAGCGTGAAGAACCATAAGTTATTCATTCGTCTCTAGCCTGAAGGGTCCGGTCTTGGCTCACCCCCTCCTCTGTACTCAACACACTTGAGCTTAGGAGAAAGCGCTTTACAGGGCTCGTTGCGGCACAAGGGCTAAGAGACAAATTAACAACTTGTTTAAGTTTGACTAGATCCAAGCGAAGTAGACTATAGAACATGCATTCTTATTAATGTTTGGACCTAGCTACCGAGTCAAGCAACCTATATCTAGGGCTCCAAGCACACAAAACAAAGTAAAAGAAAAGGCGGAAAGCTCAAAACTTCGGAAAACAAAATAAAAGAAGGCGATGAAAACTCGAAAAGCCGCGATGAGACCCCCAGGTGAACAATCACCGGCACTGGACCTCATTATGAAGAGTAGAGTCCCTGTTTATATACATGCCAAAATAGTCTCTCCTCTCTCACCATAAATGATAAAATAAATAATCCTAAATATCTAGCTCTAACTAATGCCCATCTCCTTGCTTCTTTGGTGCTCTCTCCAGATGGTCATTAGAAGAAGACCATCCTCCTCCAAGCTTGGCTGCATTGACCTCCTAGAAAGCCATCCTCGCGTGGCGGGCCCTCGCATCAAAGTCACAAAAAGAATACATTAGTAAGGCTCAATCAATAAAATAGAGCAGATAAAATAGTCACAAGACATAAATCAATTAAGCATGGTGATCAATAGCAATAAAAATAGCTGCTCACAAAAATGAATAGTAAATTAAGAATCTTTTTATACAAGGATGACAACATGAATTAGGCTATGCTCATTGCTCCCCGGCAACGGCGCCATCTGATAGCACGCATGATATTCCAAAAGGGTCGCCATGAAAAATATCAAAAGTGTTGTCGCTGAGGCGACCACTCATGGAACACCCGGGTTGATCAGCAATTAACCCACAATCCAAAGAGTACAACAATCAAGCTCAAAAATAAATGTGAATTAATTATTTACTCTACTATAAAATGTACAGTGACAAGCATGTAGAGGTCGAACCACAGAGAGCAATCCAAAATGCAACAGCCTACATGTAAATCACAGTCATCCTTGTGTGGGTTTATTATTATTATTATTAATTTTTAATAATATAATTAGGTAACATGTATATATATAATATAAATAAAAATATATGTATACCCATAGAGGGTTAGTATATAGCTTATAATACATACAATATATATAGGTATATATAAATGTAATAAAATAAATATATATACATATATTTCTTTTTTTCTTTTTTTTCTTTCTTTTTATATTAAGACTAATGAGAATACATATAAATAATCACATATATATATATAATATTTTCTTTTTTTTCTTTTTTTAGGATATATAGATATATATACATAAAAGGGGGTATTATAATATTCACAAAAATACTCAAAAATAGTCAAAAATTTAGGAATAAAGTTGTTTTGGGATTTTCATGGTTTTTTACTATTTTTGTGATTTTTGGGCATTTTTGCAAACATATTTAGTATTTTTAAATAGCTAAATAATAGCAAACAGTGTACTAGGTACTGGCTGTCACAAAAATAGATATTAAAAATAGCTAACAGCTTCAAAAATTTTCCACACTAATTTTCTAATAACGATAATAAAATATAGCATAAATGGGGCCTGAGTTTATATTTTTCTGATTTTTCTTTGGTTTTTAATATTTTTTTTGAAGTTTTTGGGAATTTTTAAATTTTTAAGGTTTTCCTTTTGAGATTTTTAGGCATTTTTGGACTGACACTAATATAGGTCAAAATACACCATAGGTAATTTTTTTGAATTTTTCGAGGCATTTTCATATTTTTTGGGGTTTTATAAGTTAGACAGGGAATAAAAGACATGTGTTTGATTTTTAATAAATGCAATAATGCAACAAAATGGAAAACTAAAAATATGGCGTGCAAGAGTACACTAACAGGAGCTTAAGTCTATTTTTGCAAGATTTTTTGATTTAATATGGAGCACAAAATAAATAGACAAAGCATTCAAAGATTAAATGGCCTGGCAGGGGTATTTTTGCAAATAAAATAGTTCACAGGGGCATACATGCAAAAAGTAAAATAAGAATACACTTTAACTTTTATTTTCAGGACCATTTAATAATTACAGGGACCCGGCGGGGTTTAAATGCAAAATTTCACGCGCCTCACGTGGTTGTTGCACGTGAGGCGCGGAAGGACTAAAGTGCAAATCTTGAAACATCGGGGGTCCTTCCGCAAAATATACATTTTATTTACAACTGAGACTTTTATTTTTGGCATTAAATAATAAATACAAAAAGTGAGGGGACTGGATATGAAAATTACCCCTAAACAAGGCGTGGCATCCAACGGTGGAGCTCTCTTCACTTGCCACGCGTCGCCACCTCCTAGCCCGATGATGCTTCGCCGATGGGAGGCCGAGACTAGATCAGCCAAGTTGATCTGACAGTGGATGCGATGCTCCATCGGACGGCTCCTGCTGGATCTGGGACGAGCCCTTCGATCTGACGGTTCTGAAGATGCCTGGAAGAACGAGGAGGAAGCTCGCCCCCGGCGAGCTTCGATCGGGTAGCTCAGGCTCCTCCAGGCATCTTCCTTGCCTCTGACGCGCTCTACTCGTAGCTGATGACATCCCGCGTCGATTGGTGGTACTTTCATGGCTCCTGGGGGTCCGAGTCGATGGAGCGAGGTCGGAGAAGAAAGGGGCCCCCAGGAGCCTCTTCCTGGTTCAATGCGAGCCCATTTGGGCTCGATTCTTCGATATCCCTACACAGGAAGGACCGCGGGCGAGAGAGCTTTCTCCTCGACCTGGGGTTTGGAAGCTGCAACGCAAAAATGAGGTGGGCGGAGGGGCTCCGGCGAACGGCGGAGGAGGAGCCCCGATTCGCCAAGACCTAGGGTCTTGGGTTGAACAAATGTGGGCGTTCGATGGAGAAGGCGACGAGGAACGAGTTGGGGTGCATATAGCGGGCGGAAACAGTGAGATTCACGGTGAAGAAGTCGCCGGAGCTCCGCTCCGGCGAACTTTGAATTTTGGATTTCTAACTACGATGATTAACTAACCACTAATCTAACTACTGGAATGAAACGCTAATATTAAAAGCTAACTAAAAATGCATTAAAGGGCAGCTCTTATACTTGGGGGCCTCCAGGGAGCAGGGCGGACGCCGGAGCTCCGCCACGATAAAAATCTCCTTCCTCCGGCCGAGTCAAGGTGCTGGGCTACTCCTCCTGTCACGAGGAACAATCCAGGCGCAAGATCTAGGCTTTAGGTTGGAATAAAAGCGGCCAAATTCGAGGAAGGAAGCGGAGCTTGTTATTTATAAACATTGGCAAGAGGCCTTATTACCCGGCGATTATTAACTGATCCAATGAACATCTCGTTGATCTATGATTTTGGCGGGCATCATGGAAGATTAGGGAACAATTCTTGTGAAGGAAGCGTTGTCGATTGATGGATGGTGTGCCCAGGAAAAAGGCATGAAATCGGGGAATGGACAGTTCAGAGACGCCAGGCGAGGGATAGGACAATTGACCTGGGAGTCAACGAAGGCTGGCGCCTCATTGGGCCACGTCAGCCGCTACGAGACAAAATAGAAGACATGATTAGAGATTGATTTATTTGACACCCTAAATGATTTTATTATTTTTTTCTTATAAAGTAAAAAATGTGTATTATTTCGTCTAGTATTTATTTATGATTTTTATTGAATTTTTCGAGGTTTTTTATTATAGTTTTATTTGGATAATGTGTATATGCATGTATTTACATGTATTTTTATGTATTTTATTTTTAATTTGTTTATTTTCTTTTATTATTTTATTGGCTTATTTTATAAATTTATAATTTATTTTTGTGAGTATAAAGGTATTTTTGTTTGATTTTTATGAGTTTATTTATATTTTTAAATAAATATATATAGGTGCATGTAGGTATACTTGTAGGTATTTTATCTATGTATTTTATACACTTAATTTATTTAATATATTTTCTTGATTTTTATTTTGGTTTTGTATTTTTAATGAGTTATGTATAATGTATACATTATTATAAAAATATAAAAGAGCAAAAAAAATCAAGGATTAAAATCCTTTTTATTTATATATAGGTATATAGCATAGGTATTTTGTCTATGAATTTGTAGACTTATTTTATTTTACAAATTAATTTTAGTTTTCTTTAACTTCTCTCATGTGTATGCATTATGTACATTATTTACAAAATTCTAAAAATATGAATTTATACAAATAATGAATATTGAATAAAATGAATATTTTAATCAGTCCTATATACCAGGAGGGCCAAAACCTAACTTCTGCATATGGACTCCAAAAATCATGAAACCAATTTTATTAAATAGTTTATGGAATGCTATATACAATTAAAGGTGAGTTTGGGTGATTTGGAGTTTTTATTTGCAAGATATGGGTCTGTGAAGTTGAGATTTTGGCTTTTTATTCTGTGTATAAAATGTACACTGGGGATTATTTTTGTACAAACTCAATTTGCATTTTTATTCATATTATTATCTACAACTTTCATGTACAAGGTTTCTTTATTTGATGAATAAATAATTATGTACAAAATAGCTATCAAAAATGCATAAATAAATGCATGAATAAATGAGGTATTTATGGTACACTGGCCCTTATCTCCCCCTACTTTATTCCTTGTCGACCAATACCATGCTGGCCTTGGTCTCGGGGTTTGGGTCATAAAATATTTACAATATTTTATTCCTTTTTCTTTTCTCCTCTTTATTCTATAATTTTGGCAGTAAAACCTTATTTAATGTAAAATAAATACAATGAATAATGAATGCTATTATGTACAATTTGATGCTATTTACATGCATATGCTAGGGTTTTTGAGGCCAAAATGATAGAATAAAGGTGATGAAATGGAGATTCATCAATACATAATTTTGATATGAAAATATTTACACAAGCTTTACAAAAAAAGTTTTTTGAAAACATTTTTACAAAAATAATCTGTACAATAGCTATGTATGTGCAAAATAAAAGAATGATTATGTACATGAAAATTTTTTAAATTTTTTGGTTTTTAAGGTTTTTTGCCAATTTTATTTATTAACACACTCACACAAAGTACGAGTTATGGCTAACGTATATATGAAATATATACACACCCCCCTATACTTAGCTCGAACGATGTCCTCAGAGTCAAGAGCGATGAAGAAGACATAACTCATGCTTAGTATAGGGAAGTGAAAAGGAATGCTATATACAAAGACAAATGAATGAAATAGAAAATCAAGAGGGTCTCGGGTTTTCCCCCTATACTTAGGATCAAATAATCCTAAGTATAGCAGGCTGTACACAAAGGGAAAACCGAGTGGAGAGTGTACAGGGTCTACCCCCCCTATACTTAGGGTAAAATATCCCTAAGTATAGGCAGCAAAACATAGGTAGAAAGAATCAAAAGAAAAACTCAAAGGTCCTACATCCCCCTATACTTAGGGTAAAGTACACCCTAAGTATAGCATAATCAAAAGATGAAGAAAGGGATGTTGGACTAAAGAATAGAATGATATGGACATCTGGATCTATACAGGTCGGAAGAACAATGATAATCAGGCGTGAGATGCAATAGATGTGAGTCAAGAGACCACATCTCACGCAAAATGAATCGGGGCAACATCAACGACCCGCGGCTCATGATCTAGAAATGGCTTGAGCCGCTGGCCGTTCACTCGAAAGGTACTCTCAGAAGACAACTCGGATATGTCAATGCTACCGTTGTCGTGTACCTTTCTCACCAAGTAGGGTCCCTTCCATTTGCTCTGTAGCTTCCCTGGAAATAGACGAAGCCTAGCATCAAACAACCATACTCTCTGTCCAGGCTCAAAATGCTTGTGGCTGATGTGAGAATCATGCCACTGCTTCACTCTCTCCTTGTATTGTAGGCTGTTTGAGAAGGCGGTATCTCTAAGCTCCTCCAAGGCTGCTAACTCTGCCCTCCTCTGGTCTCCTACACTATCTGGATCAACAAGTATCTCAGTGACTGCCCAAAGTGACCTGTGTCTCAGCTCAACAGGTAAATGGCACGGCTTGCCAAATAAGAGACGAAAGGGAGATGTGCCCAATGGTGTCTTGAAAGACGTCCTATATGCTCACAAGACCGAGTCCAAAAGCTTTGACCAATCCTTTCGGTCAGGGCGGACGACTTTCTGCAAAATAGTCTTGATCTCCCTGTTCGACACCTCGGCTAGACCATTCGTCTGTGGATGGTATGGAGTGGCAACTCGATGGTCTATGCCGAACTCGCTAACAAGGTCCTTCACCTGGTCGTTGATGAAATGAGACCCCCCATCTGAAATCAATACTCGAGGTACCCCGAACCGCGTGATGATGTGCTTCCTCAAAAATCTGCAAACTGTCCTGGCATCAGCGGTTCGGGCGGGGATAGCCTCAACCCAACGACTCACATAGTCAACGGCCAACAGAATGTACTCAAATCCCTGACTCTTAAGGAATGGACCCATGAAATCGATGCCCCATGCGTCAAAAACCTCACAGAAGTGAATGGGCTGCATCGGCATCATATCACGCTGTCCACAAGTGCCCATCCTCTGACAGTCAGTACACCTCTTCACGAACTCATCAGAGTCCTTGAAGAGGGTAGGCCACCACAAGCCGGATTGGAGCACTTTCTGTGCCGTTCTCCTCCCAGAGTGATGTCCTCCTGCCTCAAGCTTGTGGTAGTAAGTGAGGACGCTATGGTGCTCCTCCTGAGGAATGCACCTACGTCAGACGTTATCCCCTCCTTCGTGGTAAAGGATGGGATCCTCCCAATGGTAAGACTTGGCCTTCGTAAGGAAGGTCTCAAGCCTCTGCCTGGGCCAATCTTGTGGAACTTTCTTAGCAACAAGAATGTTCACAATATCGGCGTACCACGGGAGTGAGGCGATAACAAGGATCGCCTCATTTGGGAAGGTCTCACAAATAGGGTCAATCTTCTCAGAATCCTCAAGGTGCTCTAATCAGGAGAGATGATCCTCCACCACATTCTTGACTCCAGGCTTATCCTTGATCTCAATGTCAAACTCCTGGAGTAGAAGGATCCATCTAGTCAGTATGGCCTTAGCATCCTTCTTTTCCATGAGGTACCTTATGGCGGTGTGATCAGTAAACAGGGTCACTCTAGATCCAATAATGTATGATCTGAACTTATCTAGGGCGAAGACTGCGGCTAGCATCTCCTTCTCTGTAACTATGTAGTTCCGCTGCGCGGAATCCAATGTGCGGCTAGCGTAGTGGATAATGGGACTCCATCCCTCCTCTGTCCCAGCACGACCCCCACGGCAAAATTGAAGGCATCCGTCATGATCTCGAATGGGAGAGACCAATCATGCGGCTGGAGAATAGGAGCCTCAACAACACACTGCTTGAGAGTCTCAAACGACGAAAGACACTTGTCATTGACAAGGAACTCGGTGTCTTTCGCCAGCAGGTTAGTCAACGGCCGGGCAATCCTACTGAAATCATGAATGAATTGTCGGTAGAAACCGACGTGCCTCGGGAATGACCGCAACTGCCACAAGTTGGACGGCGGTGCGAGTTTTCTAATGACATCTACCTTGGACGGATCAACCTCCATGCCCTGTTGGAGATGATGTGGCCAAGCACTGTCCCTTGAGTCACCATGAAGTGACTCTTCTCCCGAGATAACACCAAATGAACCTCTATACATCGCTGAAGTACTCGGTCTAGGCAGTCAAGATAGGAGTCGAATCTGTCGCCGTAGACCGAGAAATCATCCATGAAGACCTCCAAGTACTCCCCTACCATGTCCGAAAAGATCGACAACATGCATCTCTGAAAGGTCGCAGGGGCATTGCATAGCCCAAATGGCATGCGTCGAAAGGCGTATGTGCCGAAGGGATAGGTAAAGGTGGTCTTGTCCTGGTCCTCGGGAGAGATGGCCACCTGGTTGTAGCCCGAGTACCCATCCAGAAAACAGTAGTGGCTCTTCCCTGCCAATCTCTCAATGAACTGATCTATAAAGGGCAGGGGGAAATGATCCTTCTTGGTGGCCTGGTTGAGTCTCCTGTAGTCAACGCAGACCCGCCAAGAAGTGGGTACTCGTGTAGCAATCTCCTCTCCAGACTCGCTAATCACTGTAGTGATGCCCATCTTCTTGGGCACCACATGCAACGGGTTGACCCACTTGGAGTCGGAGATGGGGTAGATAAAATCGGTGCTCCACCATTTCGAAATTTCCTTCATGACAACCTCTCTCAGATTTGGGTTCAGCCGCCGCTGGAACTCACGCGACGGCTTCGCCCCATCCTCGAGATAGATATGGTGGGAGCACATGGCCGGACTTATCCCCTGGAGATCTGCTACGCTCCATCCTATCGCCTTGCGGTTCTTTTCAAGAACCCCCATCAGGCGTGATTCTTTCTCTCCAGTCAAATCGACGGAGATGATGACTAGGTACATCTCAGGCTCACCCGCAAGGAATCGATACTTCAGCGATGTAGGAAGCGGCTTCAGCTCTGGACAGCTGGGTGCTGGTGGATCTGGCCTCTGGAAAGTCTGCGTGAACGCTGCCAAGTCTGCATGGGAGAACTGAAACTCTCTGTCAATCTCAGAAATTGGAGAAGGCTGCCCTGATAGACTGTCTCTGCTCTGCTCGGCATCTACCTCCTCCTCAGATGTAGTCTTAGTGGAACTCAGATTTGACATATAATCCTCACAATCTGCCCAATCAGACTCTGACTCCGAGGGATCTGTATCCTCTAAGGTGGCTTCAGCACCACCATCATCACAAGAATCTGTCTCGCGGCCGAGAACCGGCTCTGCTGCCTCTGAAGTATCCTGGACCAGGAATGTGCTCTCTAAGCTCTCCTCTATTGTCGTCTCTACATCAGCAAAATCTGAAAATGAGAGGATGGCCTGTGCTGCTGGGTCTGCCCAAACTGCCTCGTCATCTGTGATCACAAAGTCACAGTCCTGGTGGATGTCTAGCCTGGCATATGTCATCTGCTCTGTATCTGAAGTGGTCTCCGAGCATGATCTGTCTCTAGCTCTGCTGTCCTCGACCGTCTCTATTTGTACACTTTCGCCCTCGATGCGACAGTATACCTTCCCGCTATCATGGTCAGTCACCGCCTTAACTGTGGCCAAGAACGGGTGACCGAGAATGATGGGGGTATCGGTCACTGAATCAGGGATCTCCATGTCCAACACTACGAAGTCCACGGGGAATTGCAGGCCCTGAATAGTGACGACAACATCTCGCAACAACCCATTCGGCCTCTTGACAGATCGATCAGCAAACTGAAGGACTGTCCTGCTCTGTCTAAGAGTGCCCAACTCGAAGCGGTCGAGAAGGGCTGTCGGAAGTAGGTTGATCGACGATCCGCTATCTAATAGAGCACGGTCTAACCTCTACTCTCTAATGTGGCATCTGACATAAGGGGCTCCGGAATCTGGCCTCTTGGACGACAGTCGGTTCTGGATCACGAAACACGTGGCTTTCGTCAGCACATGGATCTCTGAGTGGTGGTTCCTCCTCTTCCTCCTGACTGTAGTCCTGTCTCTAAGGGAACGTTGAAGAAGAGGGATGTGCTGCAAAGCCTCCAGAAGAGTCAGATGTATGTGAAACCGATCTATCATCTGCCGGCTGAACTCTTCCTGCTCTCTCTTTTTGGGATTTTCTTTTTTCTTCCCCTTCCCCATCTGAAGGGCTATAGGGAAGGGGATCACAAGGTCCTTCTCAGATGAAGGACTAGGAAAAGGTCTAGACGGCTCGACGACCGGATCCACACATACATCATGCACCACAGTAGGACCAGAAAAAACCAAACCTTTTCCTTTATTCACAACAGAGTTCCGAGATACATCAGAAGTAGGAAAACTACAGGTCTCTCAACAGAAGCATGGGTGATCTCAGCACCACCATCGATTGGATCGACTGGAAGACTCGCGGCCTCAGTACCGCGCTCTGGCTCGGCATCAGGGGTGGCCTCAGTTTCACCTCCTCCAACTGGTGAATTGGCAGCCTCAGCACCGCCGGTGGAATCAGCATCCCTGGTGGCATCAGTACCACTGTCATCATCTCTAGCGGCCTCACTACCGCTCTCCTCCTCCTCGTCGGGCGCTCTAGGTGTGTCCTCATGGTGTCGCTCAGACGAGGCGCCGCTTGCTGGCATCTTACCGCTCCTAAGTGTGACAAAATCAGTATCAAAAAGATATCATGTCATATCACCAAATGCATCACTAGGAGTGGTATACTCAGTATAAGCTACCTGTTCAGATTTCCTCTTCAGGCTATTGGTCTTTAGCTCAATCTAGGCAGGGATGGCGGCCTTCCCTCTCACGATGCCCCGCATCTCCTGGCGGAACTCGTCCATCTCCCGTCGAAAGGTAGCCTGCTGATCAGTGAGGAGGCATGCTATATCGTCCAAGGCGAGGCTCTCGTAGGGTGGACCATGAGAGCCTGACAGGTAGCCTCTCTGGTAGTGAGGCTGCTGGAACTGCTGTTGTGGCTGAGAGGGGTACGGGTGTGGCTGATGCTGCTGCTGGTGAGGCTGATCTCACCTCCAAGACTCTCCTTGCTGATAGGGATGAGGACCATACTGTGACTGCTGCTGCTGTGGTTGTGGGTACACTGGGGGCTGGTGCTGGTGATCTCTCTGTTGGTCGTACTGGCCACCCTGTCCTGATGGCTACTGCTGGGGCTGGGCACCTCTGGTCCCCCAACGGAATCCGGGATGGTCTCGTCAGATACCGGGTTGAGGGAGGTCATACCAAATCCCGTTGACATCCATCAACGGCTCTGCATCGTACTGGGGTGGCGGGAGTACTGCCAGAGGCTGATCCGTCTGGTATACCACCATCTGCAAGTCTGGAGATAGTGGTGACTGGTAGGTGGGATGCGGCTGCTGGTACGGCTCCACCTGTACAAGGTGGACCTGTCTAGGCTGTTGGTGAGAGCTGGAGCGCTGGGACGAGCTGCTGCTACTGCCGGTATCGCCTCGTGACTGAAGACGGGGCTGGGAAGCCGTCTGTGCCTCCTGGAGACACATGAGCTGTGTCTTCAAGTCACTTAAAGTATGTGCCATCTGCTCCATATGAGTGATGTCCTGGCACTGCTTCTTCTCGATAATCTCCATCCGGTCCAGCTTGTCGCTGATGATCCCCATGTCCACGGCTGATGACTCGGCCTGTGCTGCTGCTATCGCGGACGAACTGGAAGGACCAACGTCGACCCGTGCTATCCTTTGGTACTGCACGAGTTGTGGCTGCTGGGGTCTACCCTGAGTGTATAACCGGGTCTGGGACATCACCATGTAGTTCTCAGCCATCTCCTGATAGATGGCCCAGACCTGGTCGTGATCCTTGGCGAAGTAAGACCCGCCACAAGAAGCGTTCACCAAGCCCTGAAGCTCTGGTGTCAGCCCGCTGAAAAAGCTCTGCACGAGGTTCGGCTTGGAAATGTCGTGGTACGGGCATCTATCAGTCAGCTCTTTGAACCACTCTCATGCCTCATGGAACTACTCGTTGGGGAGCATGGAGAAGTTGCTGATCAGGGCTCTCGCAGCATTAGTCTGCCCGAGTGGATAGTACTTATGCAAGTACTTGGTGCGGAGCTGCTCCCAAGTGTAGATGAACTTCCCCAGATGTTTCAGCCAGGTGCATGCTCTGTCTGCCAAAGAGAAGGGGAAGGCAATCATCCTGATGGTATCCTGGTCCACCTGACGATCGTGGACAGTACTGCAGATCACAAGGAACTCCTGAAGGTGGAGATGGGGCTCCTCGGTGGCGAGCCCATGGAAACGGGGGAGGAGCTGCAAGGTGTTCGGGGGGAACTTGAAGTCCCCCATGATAGCTGGTAGCACAACCCAGTGATGCATCAGTGTCGATCTGGGGCTGTGCAACTCCCGCATCGGTCTCGGTGGGTCTCCTGCTCCTGTCGCGGCGGCTGCCGCTGCGGCGGCGGCTGCTGCTGCATCATCTGGAACTCTCGGCCCGTCTCTACGCTGCTCTCGCTCTGCTCTCATCTGCTCTATCTCTCTCCTTAATCCAACATAAACACTCCCTGATCCCTCAATTGCTGCTGCACTGTCTCGAGGGAGGCAATCAGGGTGGAGTTGATCGCACCCTGGTCCAGAACAAAATGCTCGGGCTGTGGACCTCTACTGCGATCATCGGAACTACCGGCCATAGTCTCTGCAAAATCAAACGATCCAAACTAAGGTGTCGATAAATCTGCGAGTCTCTCCTCTGGCACTGGTCTCTCAGAACAGAAAGAAAGGGGGTCGAGGGGGAACATGGTGGAATTATACTCGGGTTCGGAGAGCTGGTCTCGGCTCCCGCGAACCAACCTAGATGAACGGGTAGACGCGCCCGAAAGCAGTGCAGCCAGAGGCTGCCTAAGAGATCGTCTGCCCATCATCTTGATGTGGCGAGTAAGGCGGATGAGATCTGGAAAAACTATGATCACAAGCAAACCCCCAGTTCACCAACGCAACACGAGCTGAAGACCATGAAGGCTCAGTCAATTATCTTGTCAATTTTTATTTTGGTGAACAATCAAGATATCAGAGCGATTACGTGACCTGCTGGGATACCCGATACTTTCCCAACCGACTGTCCTGCACAGAATTAGTCGGTAATCAGTCGAGAAGAGTACCAGAGGGCTATACCTAGTGTTCGGGTCACTCTCTCGCACAATCAAACCAAACAATGAGGGGGTTGCTCTCCCCAAGACAAGTTTTTTAAGTGAAGTGTCTTTTAGGGTCGATAGTTTTAGCAGTCCCAATTTTATTGTTTTTCTTTTTAGGTCTTTTTCAATAAAAGCAAAAACGCCTAACAAATTTTTCGGTTCTCCTGGTTATTAAGTCAAAAACAGAGGGAGAAGACGAAAAAGCCGATGCGCGATGAAATCAATGATGCATGCAAAGTAAGAAATGAGTACCTGACTCCAGCACTCTACATGCAATATGATCCGCGCAGAATTGAAAGACAGAAAGTAAACTACCTATATGGTGCAACGAAAAAAGCCGAGTCCCTAAGCAGGCAACTTCTACTTGAAAGAACCGTCTAGCTGGTCACCATCCTTCGATCCAAAGAGTCCGGTCTCGGTCTACCCCTCCTCCTCCCGACACATCGGGTTCAGGAGTAGTGCTTGGCAGGACAGGCTACGGCACGTAGGCTCGAAGGGAGTGAATCAGCTATTTTTATTAATCTTTTATTAGTAGGTCCAATTAACGATCTAGAGGCACAAGCAGTCTATTAGGTGTTTGGATCCTACTCAGTACGACACAGTCAAACAGAAAGTCCTAACGTTAGGGGCTCGAGAAAAACTGCGTGAAACCGTAAAAGGCAGCGAAAAACAAAAACCGCGAAGAAAGCCACGAAAAACCGAACTAACTACTGGGTCCCCCGAGCACACCGGTGCTCGGCGAAACAGACCCAAGAAAGAGTCCAAGTCCAAGTCTGTTGTCCCTGTATTATTACAATAATTCAAATGAATAAAAATCTAAGCTAATCTAAACCTTTCCCACTCAGCTACTCTCTCACGCTCTCCTGCGACTCCGTGCAGAAGGGAGCCGCCTCCGAATCCCGCGGTTGCACCGGCTTCTCGAGAGTCGCCGCCTCGGTCCTCGGGCCCTCGCAAGAAAGCGGACAAAGTGTCAAATACCAAATAATCAAATATAGACAGAAAAAGCCAACAAGGGTATATGTGCAAAAATGACAGATAAAAATAGACAAGCAAAATCAATCAAAAACAAAAATAAAAGAAAATAAAAGAAAATAAAATAAAATAAAAATAAGAGAAAAAAAAAGCCGTGAAAAGCCGCGGACTCCGAAAGAGCCGCGGAAAGCCGCGAAAAAGAAAATGAAAAAGAAAATGAAAAAGAAAAGACTACTAAGCCATGCTCCCTGGCAATGGCGCCATTCTGATGACGCGCCCGACGACTTAGGTAAAGGTGATCAAGGGTCGTTGTGACCCAAGTCACCAAACGGTGTCAATTGAGAAAAAATATAGATCACCAAAACAATGTATAATCAAACAAGCTCAAGTAGCGGTCTCGCTATTGGATTAGCCTAGTATAGCGACCAGGGTCGAACACAAGGAGCACGTGATGGTCTTGCGGCCTACGAAGTAGTCTAAAATAAAATAAAATAAAAGATAAATATTTTTGGTGGATTTTTTATGTTTTTTAATTTTTTTTGAATTTTTTTAATGAATTAAGAAAATAAGAAAGCAAATAAAGAAGCAACTTAGATGAATTATTTAACTATTCAAAATTCATCCAAAAATTCAAACAAAAATGTTTTTATGTTTTCTGTATTTTTTACTATTTTTTTATTAATTTTTGGTATTTTTTTTTATTTTTAGGGAATTTTATAAAAATCAAACAAGACGAGAAAACAAAGGTACCATCCAGTCAAACTTGGAGGGCCAAATTAAAATGCAAAATGGCTCTATCAAGGTCTGAAGGTAATTTTCCTATAAAGAAGAAAACACATGGAAAATTTAGGCACCAGAATTATTAATTTTTGATTTTTCAATTATTTATTAGAATTTTTATGGGTTTTATGGGGTTTTGTAATTTTTATAGGTTTTATAAAGCCAAAAATGACCAAAATTGGTCAGAAAATCAAACAAGGCAAAACAAGCAATCTGTAATTTTTAGAGGTGTTTTAATATTTTTTTTGTGATTTTTAAAGTTAGACAGTAAGGAAAATGTGTGTTTCTGTTTTTTTAAAAAATCAAAAAGTATAAAAAATGTCTCCAAAATTTATAGAAAATTTTACACCATGGCAGGAGCCATGTGTCCAATTTCCATCAAATTTAGAGTTGGTTTGCTATTTTATTAAAAATGAAAACAAGGGTACAGTGCACAGGGACCTGTACGCAAATTGAACAAGTTCTAGGGGGTCCGATGCAATTTCTCCACAAAATCACGTGCGAGGCGCATGACCTGGGCACTTAGGGACCTATTTGCAAGAAAACTAAAGTTCTTGGACTATTTAGTAACATGTACTAATAGTCCAGGGGCTTCAGTGTAAATTACCCACTATATAACGCACATGCACAATTAAACCACGCACAGGGGTATTTCTGCAAATACTAAAAAGTTAATTTCATTCATTAACACCCTGAAACCATAAGTCCATACATGCAAATAACCCAGAAACGCACGTGTCGAAGCACGTGTTCAACAACAAACAGGGGTATAAACGTAAATACAGAAAACAACAAGGTCCTCTATGCAAATTACCAAATGAAAATAAAAGTTTTAAAATATTTACAGGACTACAAATAAACACCTAATAAGCTAAGGGCCTAAGAGGAAATTTACCCTTTATTAAGTCGAGGCTCCGATGGGCGCCACGTGGAGATCCAACGGTCGGGGAAGGGTGGCGCCCAACAAAGGATCCCTCGGCAAGATCGAACGGCTGGAATCTCCCCACGTGGAAGATTGAATGGTTGGAAAGCGACGTGGGAAGTCCTCGCTGATCGGACGGTTGAGATCCTCCCTCTGAAGATCAACGGCTGGCGTGGCTCCTCTGATGGACGTCTGAGATCTAATCTGGAGCTGGAGGGGGATCGAATGGCTCCGGAGGTTACTCGATGAACTGGACTCCGTTGAGGTTCGTCAGGCTCGTGTGGGCGCTGGAGACCTCCTCGCGGGCTGCTACTGATCGGATAAGAATCGCCTTGGCCTCCCGCGTCTAATGGGATCCTCCGATGGCGCGACGGAGCTCCTGGGAGCTCAGGCGACGTCGGCGGAGGTCGAGCTACTGCACCAGATGGTCGAGGCCCTCAGATGGGCTCGGATGAACCTGAAAAGCATGGCAACAGACTCGCGGATCGAGGGCAAAGTGCCTCGACCCTGTAAGCGGAGGTGAAGGTGAACGGTGCGGCGGGGCGTAGGGGCTCCGGCGAAGCGACGGTGAAGGAGCCCCAATCCCAGTTCCTATGCGAACTGGTTTGGATGAGTGGGTGGAGAAGGTGTGCGGAGAGAAGGCAGATATGTGGGTCGACTCCGACGATCGAACGGATGGCTAGGGTGATCGGAATCGACGATGAACGGTGACGGAGCGATTTGGGGGAAAATGAAAATTCGGGAAATAAAAGAAGAACGGGGACTACCTACTGGTCGAGGTCGAGTGTGGAGGAGCTGAGGATGCTCCAGGTCCTTGTCTCAAGGGCCGTCGGTGCCCGAGGCTCGAGCGTCACCTCCAGGCGGCGCACGGCGGTGCATAGCTGCCGGATCAGTGGTCCGGTCTCCCTTTCCTCGCTGCGACACGACCGGGAGCGAGCTGTCACTCTCGCGGAGGCTGTGGAGGTCCTGGGGTGGAGAGAATCGATCCAAAGATGAGTGAACAAGGAGGCGGAGCTCGGACTAAATACCTCTAGGGGTCCGGCTATCGGGGAGTCGGGCGAGCAACTCGAAGCGCGGATCCCCAAAATCCACCCCGGGCGTGGATAAGGGATGATCAAGCTCGGATTAGGACCCGGGGTTAACGGATTTCATGATCGGATCGAGTGTGCAAAATTTTGAGAAATCGGGCTGCGGGCATGGATCCAGGACTAAGTGGTTCGGGGGGAGTTGACCGGGGGGTCAACATCCCCCGTGGACCAATGGGATCTGGCCATGTGGAAAAGATTTGAAAATTCGAAAAGAAATAATAAATGACCGAATTATTAAAAACTCAAAACATGAAAAATGTTTGTTTTAATTTTTTTTCTATTTTTTATGATTTTTAATTATTTTTTTTGATTTAAAAATAAGGTATTTACACTATAGTACTATATATAGCTATATACACAATATTGATTTTTGATTTTTGATTTTTAATTAGTTATTTTTGTGCATTTTTATTCCCATTTTATATTTTATTTATTTATAGCATAAAATTAGGAATAAAAAGGTATTTTTATTTTATTTTTATTATTTATATACAAGGGTTAAATAAATAGATATATACATATATATATACATGGTATATGTACAATGTTCTTTTTGGTTTTTAATTTTTGTTCTTTTTATTTGATTTTTGTTTTTGTAGTTTTAATTTTATTTATACATCATAAAAGATAGAATATATACAAATTTTTAGGGATTTTAATTTATTTATTTATAAGGCTAAATAAATAGGGATAGGTGTGTTATGTACAAGGTGAATATATACAAGTGAATATTTTTATTTTCTTTTATTTTTTCCATTTTTATTTGGATTTTATATTTACAAATATTTACAAATATATACAAGCCCATTTTATTCTATTTCTAGAGGAAAATATTTTTATTATTTAATTACAGATGTATTTACACACATGAGCTCCCTATCTCTCTCTACTTTGGCTTTTGTGCGGCCAGGCCCATGCTGAGCCCTCTCTTGGGATTAGGTTGCTCAATATTTATTCTAAATATTTCCCTCTTTTTCTTTTTATTCTTTATTCTTTTATTTTGCACAAAAACATGCTAATTATTAAACTTTATATAATGCATGCTTTTTGGTAATTATTTATATTTACAAACATATGCATGCATTTGCAAAGGTTTTTGTAGCTAAAATATAAGAATAAAGAGTGATGAATGAGTATTCATCACCTAGCTAAGTGCACTCTAGGTCATGTATTAGCTAGCACTTAGCTAGGACTTCGCTAGCACATGTGCTCGCCAACTGTGGAGAACATGAAAAAAATATATAGGTTCTTCGGGGTTTCGAAGCCCCATTGAACCTTTATACTAACACAAATAGTAACACACATAGGTATACTAACACAAACACCATACTAACACACGAGCACTTCATATCTAGAAGCAAACACTTTACTTACACACTCTGCATTCTCTAAAACATATACGCACTATATCTCTTGCATTCACATGCTAAAATATATACATACATAGTAATACACACTAGTGTTCACATAAGAACACACAGACACAAATGAACTTAAGCCAAACAAGCGCACCCTCTCTTTCACCGTGTAACACATACGAACTATAACACAAACTAATATAATGTAACACACACAAACACACTCGCATATACATATGAGCACTCTAACACACACATAAATACGCATGAACCTAGACAGTACACATATGAACATGTAAGTATTCAAAAAATCATCTTGCAAAAACATGAAAATAAATACATGAAGAAAGAGTATGAATCATAATAAAAAAGTAAAAAATCAACATATGCACTAACCTTATGCATCTAGTGAAGTGCATCCTCCTTATCACCTTCTTATTATATTTTATATAGATCATGCCTTGTACTTAGTCGACCCAAAGTAAAATTAAATTAATAGTTTGAAGCTTGAATATACATGTATCAAAGAAAGATGATAAAAATTTAATCAAGCATACCTAATGATGTAGGATTTGACCTTCTGCATCCTCAAGATCATGTTCATACTCTTTCAAAAAACAATCATGTTCATACTCACGATCATGTTCAAATGTAAGAATCCGAATATCTGTAATTCTGAAAAATTGGAAGTGAATACACTTTCAAGAATAAAAAGAGCAACACCTCTAGACATGCATGCTCAATAAATCATCTTGCAAAATCATGAATGTAAATACATGAAGATAAAGTGTGAATGATGATACAATAGAAATGCATGTACATGAAATTTATGAAAGGCATGTACATGAATCTATACTTACAAATAAAAATGTATACCTAATCATCTTATCGTAAACAATTATTCATACTAGATCTCATCATATTTTATATGGATACTAAAATGCTCCTAATCACTTAATTATAAACTTTAGTTTAAAGTTTAAAACTTGAATATACATGGATAAAAGTAGGAGGAAAATATTTAATTGAGCATACCTAACGATAGAGGAGTTGTCGTATGGAAAACGAGTCTACATTATGTGCGTAAGCCTGCATTCAATTATAAATGATAATCTCAGTAGAAATCTTAATAAACTAAAGATAGAGAGGTTTTTACTAGAAAATAAAGTGTTACCAATAATACCTTGAGCTTCCTCCTACTATATCCAAAATAGGAACAAATAAGATAATATATAGTCACCCTCACAATCACGTTCATCTGCAAAGTAATAAAAAATGTAAAATATAAAACTCTGTTAACACGTATATCCATGGCAGCCTTCTGCATGTAGAAACTTTAGGTATTTCATCAATAACATCAAAATTAAAGATCATTTTATCCATATTTTACAAATAAATATTACACACTAAAAGAAATCTAACATATTAAGAAGTATGTCCTCACTCTCACAAGCTTGTGCTCTATGCATACTAAACTAATACACTCTCTAACACATACTAACACATACTTAATATGCATGCACACTCTCCCTGATACACAATATATAAACACACTCCCTATGATACATGCACATGCATGCACATATAACACATACATAAACATCTCACGCAAATAATTTCCACACCCCCTTTAACATTGTATTAATACACTCTACATTCTCTAACATACATCACACACAAACACAAATGAACTTAAGCCAAACACGCACACCCTCTCTTTCACCGTGTAACACATACGAACTATAGCACAAACTAATATAATGTAACACACACACACAAACACACTAGCATATACATACGAGCACTCTAACACACACATAATTACGCAACCTAGACAACACACATATGACCATGTAAGTACTTAAAAAATCATCTTGCAAAAACATGAAAATAAATACATGAATAAAGAGTATGAATCATAATACAAAAGTAAAAAATCAACATATGCACTAACCTCATCCATCAAGTGAAGTGCATCCTCCTTATCACCTTCTTATTATATTTTATATAGATCATGCCTTGTACTTAGTCGACCCAAAGTAAAATTAAATTAATGGTTTGAATCTTCAATATACATGTATCAAAGAAAGATGATAAAATTTAATCAAGCATACCTAATGAAGTAGGATTTGACCTTCTGCATCCTCAAGATCATATTCATACTCTTTCAAAAATCAATCATGTTCATACTCACGATCATGTTCAAATGTAAGAACCCGAAATACTGTAATTCTGAAAAATTGGAAGTGAATACACTTTCAAGAATAAAAAGTGTAACGCCTCTAGACATGCATGCTCAATAAACCATCTTGCAAAATCATGAATGTAAATACATGAAGATAAAGTGTGAATGATAATACAATAGAAATGCATGTACGTGAAATTTATGAAAGGCATGTACATGAATCTATACTTAAAAATAAAAATGTATACCTACTCATCTTATCGTAAGCAATTATTCATACTAGATCTCATTATATTTTATATGGATACTAAAATGTTCCTAATCACTTAATTATGAACTTTGTTCAAAGTTTGAAACTTGGATATACATGGATAAAAGTAAGAGGATAATATTTAATAGAGCATACCTAATGATAGAGGAGTTGTCGTATGGAAAACAAGTCTACATTATGTGCGTAAGCCTGCATTCAATTATAAATGATAATCTCAGTAGAAATCTTAATAAACTAAAGATAGAGAGGTTTTTACTAGAAAATAAAGTGTTACCAATAATACCATGAGCTTCCTCGTACTATATCCAAAATAGGAACAAATAAGATAATATATAGTCACCCTCACAATCACGTTCATCTGCAGAGTAATAAAAAATGTAAAATATAAAACTTTGTTAACACGTATATACATGGCAGCCTTCTACATGTAGAAACTTTAGGTATTTCATCAATAACATCAAAATTAAAGACCAATTTATCCACATTTTACAAATACATATTACACACTAAAATAAATCTAACATATTAAGAAGTATGTCCTCACTCTCACAAGCTTGTGCTCCATGCATACTAAACTAATACACTCTCTAACACATAGTAACCCATACTCTAATATGCATGCACACTCTTCCTGATACACAATATACAAGCACACTCCCTAAGATACATGCACATGCATGCACATATAACACATACATAAACATCTCACACAAATAATTTCCACACCCCCTTCAACATTGTATTAATACACTCTACATTCTCTAATACACATCACACGCATACACACAGTAGCATACTAACACACACATGTACACATGTACTAACACACGCACAAACACACACACACACACACATAATTATATACCACAAGCGCATATACAATAAATCATTACTATATAATCCTAAAAATGTAGAAAAATATGGGTATTTAGTCTTGTATAGGTTATCGCATCACATATAACAATGGAAGTTCTCAATTTTTCATTAGCATATCATACACCTTGCATACATATTGATTTGCATATAGAATAGCCTCACAAAATTTGTTCTAAATGTAATCTATGGTAATATAATTGTATAATATTTAATATACAAGTAAACAAATTTGAACAATGTTGTTGTTTCTAATGGTAATGGTTTAGGCATTTCATCATACACCTTCCATACATGTTGTTTTGTATATAAAATTAGCTAACAAAATCAATTCTAACATCTAATATACATCAATATAATTGCATGATGTACAATAAACAAGTTAACGTATTCTAAAAAACATGGTGTGATGTTCTAGTCTAAAAAAATTGTAAACCCTAAAGCATTGAATAAATCCATACTATGCAATCAAAATAAAAAAAGAGAGGAGTGCTCAAAATACCTTATGAAAGAAAAAGTAATGTTTAGTTGAGGTAAATGATGGTCGATGGAGGTGAGGGATGCAGCTCAAAGATCGCCGGAGGAGGATTTTTGGGGTTTGGTTTCATTTGGAATGAAGGACAGGGAGCCCGCTAGCGTTCTGTTTAGAAGACATGGGCGAGCACATGTGCTCGCCAATGTGCTCTCTAAGTGCTCTCCCCCAAATTTTCACGCGACATTTAAAATCGCACATTGAAAGTTAACTGGGCGAGGCACGTGGGCAGGCACGTGGGCGAGCACATGTGCTCGCTCCTAAATTTCCACGCGCCATTTAAAATCAAACACTGAAATTCAAATGGGCGAGGCAGGTGGGCGAGGACATGTGCTCGCAAGGTGCTCGCCCAAAGGTGGCGAGCACATGTGCTCACCCCGTCCTAGCCCTTTTGTGCTCGCCAAATCGTGTTTTTTGTAGTGAGGGAAGGTCCCAAACTTTCTTTTATTTACTTTTTAGTCCCTCTCAGGGACTGTTTGTTAGTTATCATTCATATTTTCTTACAGTTATGCCCTTGTCTTCTTTTATGCATATCTAGAGCATCGTACCTCTGTTTCAGTCGATTTCAGTTTCATTTCGAAGCTTGCTTGATGAACACTTTTTAATGGCATATTCATTTCTTGTTTTGGACACTATGATTTTGATGTATTATTGTAATAGCCAAGTTTTTCTGATTGCTTAAGCTTATGCCTTGTTTAATTTATCCATAAAGTTTGTCACTTGAATTAAACTTGAAATTGACTCTCTTTTTTAAAATTGCATATCATTCTGATATAGGGTAGATTTTCATTGCATTTCATCGCATATATTTGCATGATTAAAAACCAAATAAAAATGCATAATTCCATGTTTACTTGATGCATTGTTGTTTTATCTTCGTGCATATATTGACCTACTGTTCTCTAATTCAATACCTAATAAAATTAATAAAAGTCTGAATATCACAAGAGAGGCTCGTGTCCCTGAGTTTGACCTTGGTTACTTACCAAGTAAAATATAAATATACGACCATTTAATTTCATTAACCAATCAAATTAGACGGTTTTTGATGGACCGAATCCAGCCCGACTGCAATGACCATTGAGTGTTAATTCCATACTTTTAAAGGGCTGGATTTACGGCCCGCCAAATGGCCCCGTTGCTGGGGACAAGGCTCATTTCTTGTATTATTTGGATTTTTATTTATTTTATTAAGTGTTTAATTTATATAGGTCATTTTGTTCATTTATCTTGCATCGTATAATTTTTCTTTACGATTGATCTCTAACCTTTGCTTTTGTGACAGGGTCCTTGATGTTCAAGGAGGCGAGGAGCATGTGCTTCCCGCTGTGAGGAGCCGCAAAAGCATGCTTGGAGCAAGTCGAAAAGAAAGAAAAAATGTCATTTTGCATATCATATCTATCATGTAATAATCGTCTTTACAACGGTCTTTGATCGAAGACTCGCGATTGTAAATGAATGATTATATGTGGTTGTGTGGGGATCGTCCCCACTTGAGTGTCGACCTAGGACCAGGAACATGGCTCTTCGAGCTTATTTCATCATTCCATTTTTTACGTGTCTGCTCGTAGGTAGGAAACACTTTAAATCAAAGACGTACATAGCATCGCTTCACTTAGCCAAATTAAAAGATATTCTTCCACGCAAATAGAAGCATGTTAGGTGCGATTTTCGATCGACTTGCATACATTATTTTGGTTTCCAAAACAGTCCAAGTTTTCACATATTTTTGCCAAGGCACTGCATGTTTTCTCGCTTAGCCTAGATCATAGTTTTTATCGATTACATGGCTTTTCTCGAATTCCCCTCCTAGCTTGATCACCTAGGTTAATGGAAAATGGGAATGAGTGATAGATGATGATTGCTTGATTTCTGTGCTCATCTTAATTCAATGATAACCTTATGCAAAATAAATGGGACTATTAATTGCAAGTCAACCAAAAATGAAGTAAAATTTTGGTTTTGGGAGAGCAACACCCTCGTTTACGCAGTTGGTTTTACTTAACATTTTTTCCGCATAAAACTAGAATGTTTTAATCACCACTAAAACTGACAAGATAATAAACCAACACCTTGGTTTCATGTGTGAGTTGGTGAAACAAATGGTTTTTACTTGCTTGTTTGAGCCTTGTATGCTCCGACACCCTCCCCTGAACCTTAGATGCTCCATTTGATCTCTGAAGATTCATTAACTCACTTGTACATCCATCCATCTTCTTCGTTCACGTCGGGTATCTCCCAACATCAACTCTCGATCTTTATACTTAGGCTATTCTCAGCCTAAGTATAGGGGGGACCTGAGTCCCCGTGATTTCTCTACTCATCTTTCCTTGCCTCAATACTTAGGTTATTTCTAGCCTAAGTATAGGGGGAGCCCTCCTTAGTTCCCGTATATTTTTCTATATTTAAATGGACCTATGGACTTGTATCATCTAGTGCTATAAGGACATAGCAAAGTTTAAGTATAGGGGATATACTGTATATACAGTATGTGTACTTTAGCTAAAACCTGAAAAATTTGAAAAATTTAAAACTTTTTGGCTAAAGTAAAATCCTTTGAACTAAGTGGACTCAGTGGTTTTCAAAGTTTTTCTATATTATGTTACACTATTTTTTATAAATATTTTTTAAAATGATTTGAAAAATGAGTTTCTCTTGTTTTGAAAAATCTTTTGAAAATGGTTTGAAAATCTTTATTTGTGTGACTTAGTATTGAAAACTCTTTTCAAGGAAAGTTGAGTGTAACATGTGTTCTAACCTCTTATTAAAAATGCCATAAAAATGAGAAAATCCAAAATTCTTTTAAGAGTCATTAGTGACTACTAAACCCAAATAAGTAGCCACGTTTAGTGAGGGTTCGCCCTTAGCAGAGTGGGTGGTTTAGAGGACATCGCGTAAGGCCCCGTCCTCAAGCAACGGGCTCCGGCCTGTACTTACACCCATACTGGTTGAATGCAGATGCACCTACTTAATTGAGTTTAGGCAGTCATAATATCTCTTGAAGTTAAAAAAAAGTTTTTGAATGAAGGAGTTGGATGAAATCCCCTACATTCTCACTTCCACCCAGGATCTGAAATGTTCAAGAAAACTTGGTTTATGAGGACTTGAGGTTTTATGTTAACCACCCTTAGCCATCAGGGTCTTAGACTTAATCATCCACATTCCCCTAGATTTCTATATTTGCATGCTATATTGCATGCTTAGTCTCCGACTATAAGAATCTGATCAGCACATCACATGCACGACTGCGGTTTCGATGAGATGAGTCAACTCTTCACTTGAGGGACTGGGATGAGGGATTCGAGTCTGGACTTGATCTAATGATGTTCGAGGATGGGATAAAATCTTTGAAGGCTTCATGAAACATGAGTGTCAGCAACTTTAGCCAGTATGAGAATTTGGTTCTTATATTAATCTCTTAACATTGACCTAAGTGCCAGGGTGTGAAATAAACAAAAAATGTTGATCAGTGTGCGCTAACTCTTGGTAAAAGCAGTGGAGCTAGCCAAAAATACTACAAAATAATGAAATATCAAAGAAGAGCTCTCATTCCACAAAGTCAATTATCAAAAGAGCTTCCACCAAAGGCGAGCGCTCCCAACCATTTCAAAGTGTCCACTTGGATCACCGCTATTAGGATCAGGAGTCGGGCTTGCACCAAAAGAGGGCTCTGCATCGTAAATGCTACAAGTCTGGGTGTAGAAGGTACGATAGGTACTCAAAAAAGACACACTCCGGCGTAATCCCAGGAAAACAAGTGCAGACGGCTCTAACTTCTCTTGACGGATGCATTGATCAACACCAAAAATATGTCTTGCGTAATAAGGCACTAGAGAGAATCCTTGTTCTAATGAGAGGGAGAGAAGAAATGACATAATCCCATGCCCTCCATTACTGGCCATCCATCTACACTTCCAAGTCTGACAACTAAAGAGACGGTAGACTGAATTGCATAATTTGATTTATTCCCTAGTGTTGAGGATTGGGTCCTTAGGAGGATTTCTTGAACCAAGACTTTGGGTGACCTTTTGACTCTACTCTCGTGAAACGCGGTCAACACTAAATGTCATATCCTTAGCTTATATGTACATCAGAGAGAGTCTGGATAACCAGAGGAATTGGATGCCTCTTGACTAAGGCTGGGTTGAGCTCTAAAATTTTGGATCTTTAAATTTGAGAAGACTAGAACAGATCAGATCCTATACACACATGCACAAGGGAGTTAATCCAGTTCATTCGTTTTCTTCGATGCTTGGGGACGAGCATAGTTTAAGTATAGGGGGTTGATGAAACCTTGTTTCATGCTTTTAATTCACTGAAATTAACCCCCTATCTTATACTAGGTGTCAATAAAAACCAGAAAAATCCTTGTAATTATCAGAGTCTTTGAATAGATTAAAAAACACAAAAAATAACAAATTCGAAATACGTCGTGTTTTTAGCCTTAAAAATACCCTTAAAAATATTCTCTGCCCTTAAATAACCTCATCTCCATTTTTGATCAACATGAAACTTGTAGATCTCATCGAGATCTACAACTTTCATGTTTTGAGTTTCTCTAAATTCGGCCATCTACTCCCTCTTAAATAAATTTCTTCTTTGCAATAATCTGATTGGGCCACGTGGCTCTTTCTGGTTGAGCCACGTGGCCGCATCTCCTTATGCCACGCGCCCATGTCCAGCCACCGTCGAATGGAGGTCTGGGAGCCTTGATCGCCACCGTTCATTCCGCCCTCAATACCTGCCATCCGATCAGGGTCTGGGATTCATCACAGCCCCCCGTCAGCGCTGCGCTCCCAAAGCGCCATGTGTCATCTCCATGGCCATTTGATCTCACCTTCACCTCTTCATCTCCACCGTTCTTTACGCCCCAGATATCGACCCTCCGATCTCCACTCACAAACTCATCACCACCGTCCGCTACCGCTCTCACCACAGTGCGCCAAGTGGTGGCGTTTGCACCGCCCGATCTTCTCCATCTTAGCCGCTCTCTTCACCCATGTCCTCTACCATCCGATCACGTCCTTGAATCCATCACAGCCATCCGCTGGCGCTTCGCCTTCAGTATGCCACGTGGCATTGGCTGCATCGTGCGATTGCGCTCCATCGATCTTATCCAGACCATTCGTTACCGCCCGCTTCGTAGCTGTTGGATCATGAGATCTAACAGCCACGAGGTCATCCCCTACCTCCGGTCGCTTCTCTCACCCACGTTCACCAGCTCGCGAACCACTTTCCCCCTTCCATTTCTCCCCAAGTCCACGTTCCCCATCTCCAAACTCTAACCACCCCACGACGTAGCGCAATCATCCCATATCCTCGCGGAAAGAACAAGTCGCATCGTAACCACCCCTCGCGCTCCATCTCTCCCATTCAAAACACGTTGTCCACCACCTGGAACCGAATCCTCATCCTTCAAATACTCCATCGCCGTCCACATTCACGGCCGTCCGCCTTTACGCGGGGCCTCGCCCAGCCCTCTCCTCCTCCCCGTGATAGGGGAAGGTCCGATGGAGGCGCGAAGACGATGCGGCTCCTGGCGTCGACCCTAAGCCATGGTAGGCTTAGCCTTGCGATGGCTACGCCCTGCCAAGCTGCTCCCCGTAGCCGGGGGAGTTCAGCGATGATCAGAGGTTCAATGGAACCTCAAGCCCAGGCCCGCTCCGCCTTAATCTCAGATAAGTACCTCTAGATCCCCCTCTGTATTTTCTTTCTAATTCTCCTATTTTATTCGCTTCCTACGCATTGTATTCACCTCCATTGATCATCCTCCGAGTTTCCCCACAGATCACCCCTTCACGCGCATCACTTAGCTCTTTTCCCCATCTTTCGCAACCTCAGACCACCTCCGACCCAACTGCTCCGCCCTCCACGGCGGAGGAGCACCGAGCTGCCACCTTCTCCACTCGCAGAAGCTCCCATCTCACTCCACTTCGCACTCTCTACGAATCCGCATGCTTCGGCTATGGAAACTAATGCTGCAGGTACTTCCCAATTCAATGATCAGAGAGCTCGCCAGAGTTACTTGGAGAGCGCCATATCCATCATCAGAGCGACTAGGGCCTTCTCCATGCATAGCTGCAGCTCGCCCAGACCTTGAGCTTCATCGCCAACCAATCAAGACCAGCGGACGAGCTTCATTGGCACCAGAGAAGAGCGGCAGAGCTTGGACCACTTCGCCGAAGTCCTGGTTCCGGCGCTCGTTGAAGCTGAGGACGAAGGTACATGCACCGTTGGATGCTCTTCCCCGGAGCTCGTCCAACGGTGTAGGAGAGTCCACGTCGACATCTACCGCAGCCTTCAGATACCGTCTGATCTCGATGATCAGGCGGCCTTCGATGGCCCATGTGTCATCAACAGAGCTCTTCCGAACCTTAGTTCCATGCCTGTAGGTTTGGCCCACCCGAGCCATCGCCGAGCCTCCCCAGAGCTCCGAGCCTGTCCGAGCCTAGTCGAAGCTGCCCCAAGCCTCCACCGAGCCTGAACCTCCTCCGAGCCTGGAGAGCGGCACATCACGTGCCATTTGAGTAAATTGCACAGAGGCCCACTGGATTCTTTAATTTTACAGACATGTCCTGGATTCACGTGGCAACCACGTGCATAAGGGGTATTTTGCATTTATATCCTCGTGGGTTTTCATAATTACAAAAATACCCTTGTGTGTGTGGGTTATTTACAGGGAAGGTCCCGAACTTTCTTTTATTTCCTTTTTAGTCCCTCCCAGGGACCTGTTTGTTAGTTCTATTTCATAGTTTCTTACAGTTATGCCCTTGTCTTCTTTTATGCATACCCTGAGCATCGTACCTCTGTTTCAGTCGATTTCAGTTTCATTTCGTAGCTTGCTTGATGAACTTTTTAATGGCATGTTCATTTCTTGTTTTGGATACTGTGATTTTGATGCATTATTGTAATAGCCAAGTTTCTCTGATTGCTTAAGCTTATGCCTTGTTTAATTTATCCATAAAGTTTGTCACTTGAATTAAACCTGAAATTGACTCTTTTTTTTAAATTGCTCATTATTCTGATATAGGTTAGATTTTCATTGCATTTCGTCACATATCTTTGCATGATTAAAAACCAAATAAAAAATGCATAATTCCATGTTTACTTGATGCATTGTTGTTTTGTCTTCGTGCATATATTGACCTACTGTTCTCTAATTCAACATCTAATAAAATTAATAAAAGTCTGAATATCACAAGAGAGGCTCGTGTCCCTGAGTTTGACCTTGGTTACTTACCAAGTAAAATATAAATATACGACCATTTAATTTCATTGACCAATCAAATTAGACGGTTTTTGACGGACCAAATCCAGCCCGACTGCAAGGACCAGTGAGTGTTAATTCCATACTTTTAAAGGGCTGGATTTATGGCCGCCATGGAGGCAGCCCCTTTATTCCCTATATATTGATTTTTTGTTGAGATATGGGGGGCTATTATACATAACATGTAAATTTTAATTATTAAATAATGTATTTAGATTGTATATAGTACTATATATTAAATATATATACGGATTTTGGTCGGGAGCTGGGGGACCCAAGCCCCCACCCGCCCCCTCTCTCCAACACTGATTATGTAAGTAACTCTGCGTAATTGTGAATTATGCCCAGGATACTAAATAATCGCGTCGTCTTACACCCATTACCCTCCGTTAGTTTAGTACATTAACTCATCTAGATGACTGAGTTACTCTAACCAATCCATGATCTGACGACTAGGATTTAACCAAAAGTAAAAAAAGAAAATCCCCTCCCCCTTCCTCCTCCAGCAGCCCCCCCCCCCCCAATGCCACCACCTCCTCCATCTCTCCTCCCACCGCTGCCACCACTGCCCTCTCACCCTCTCTATGGTCTCTGACTACTCCCTCTCTCTGGGCTCCAAGCTTGGAGGCTGGGGGGGGGGGGGCTTCGACGATGGTAGAGGCTACCAATGGGGGTCGGGTGGGGTGGGGGGGGCTTTGACGATGGTATGCACGCGTGTGTGTGTGGTGGTGGTGTGGGGGGGGGCTTCGACGAGGGTGGGGGTTGGCGGTGGTGGTCGGGAGGCTTCGGCGAGGGCTTGCATGTGGGGCTTACAGGAAGGGGCTTGCGAAGGGGAGGAGGATGTGGTGGGTGGGGGAGGGGAGGTTTTACCTAGCTGGAAGAGGAAAGGGAGTGACCATTCATAAATAATAGAGATTTAAAGGGTATAAAATGTAAAATATCTGACGAATACCATCATAGTTAACAAGAAATTGGATGGAAGTTAACATGAGGCTGTGGGTGTAAGAGCCAAACATTATTCAAGACCCTTAGTGTAATTCACAATTACACATGATTATCTACATAATTATGAAATTACTAAAGATTTGGGTGTAAATATCTCTTATATATTTAGATCTGATCAAAAAAAAGAAGTAATAAAAAAGTACGAACAAAATATATAGAAATCGTAATTTTATCACTCTTGAAATTATAATTGAGTTATATTATAATTATGGAAATTTACATGAACCTATATAATAAGTCCCCTTTAAAAAAGATGTCAAAATCATTGTTCCTAATTAGTGACGCAAAAAAAAATGCGTTGGCTTCCACCCTAATCCAAAGAAAACTCTCTTTTTTCTTTTTTGGTCGTCCCCGCAAAGAGGGTTTTGCCTTCCTCCTCCCCTATTCCTTCAGCTGGAATCCGGCGGAGCCAAGGGGAAGTGCTCCAGCGTCGCCGTCTCGATGGAGGGCCCGCAGCGGATACCTCTCTCGGAGGTGGTGTCGGACTGCGTCAAGCGCTGGTTCCACGACACCCTCGAGGAGGCGAGGGCCGGCGACACCTCCATGCAGGTCCTCGTCGCCCAAATGTACTACAAGGGCTACGGCGTCCCCAAGAACACCCAGAAGGTGACCCATCCACCCCTAATTCTACCCTATACCTTGTTGGAACGAACAATCTTTCTTGCTCGCAGTGGCGGAGCATTTTTTTTTTCTTTCAGTTAAAGCGAGCTGACATATCTTTTGCTACACTATAAGAAAAGTTAACGGGAGCAAAAATTAAGGATCACAGTAAGGAACGTAAGATTTATGTATATAGCATCTAAGAAAATTTGTGCAGGGTTTAGGTGATCCATGTTGACTAATCTATTTAAAGCATGTTTCTTGCTATACAGCTGTGGTAAAAGGCAACATGTAAAAGGAAGACTTTTGCATGAGATTTTCATTTCATGCGAAGGAGGGCTAATAGTGGGGATACCATTAAGGAGCGCAAGTGATAGATTCCAACCAAAGCTAACCTACTTAGTACTACATGGGTGCTGCGAACGATGTTTCATGAGCTTTCTTCAGGGATTGATCCGAACTTCTTTGCAATCTTTATATGTTCTGCAACTGTTTGTTGTTCCTTTGTGAGTGTTCCACAAAAAGTATAGGCTGATCATTTTTGCAAACGACATATGCGAGCAAATGAAGTAAAATGCTCTTGGCAATTGGGACCTACCCGTTGGCAAGATGAGACGAGATTTGTGTCAGAATATAAGCCAGATACTGTGTCCCATCCAGTTTTATTCCCTTTGTTAACATGATTAACGGATATACTGTGAATCCCTCGGATATAACATATTTCAGACATTTTTTTCAACTTTGAATGGTCATCACCCAAGAGAGCAATGTGTGTGTGTTGATATTAACTCTAACTTCCTCCTTATAATGCTTCCCGTTGTTTGATGTTAGGGAAAATCTTGGTTAACAAAAGCTGCTAGTGTTCGATCCTCAGCTTGGAAGATTGGCGAAAAACATCCCGGTAAATTGTTTTCTGTGAAAAATGCTTCCCTTTCCCCTTTGTTTTTTTCTGAGAGAAATATTGGTCATGTCACTTGCAGGATATAATGCCAGTGATTCTGATTCTGATGAGCAGATGGGAGACAAGAAATGATTGCTAAATTGTATCTTCAGCATTGTTGCTCACCAGGTCGGGATGCTAAGATTTCCTTCTGAGTTTGGTTACGTTTGAACTTTGTTTCTTTTATTTTCTTGTTGATACAGCAAAACCTAAAATTACATTGCCAAGCAAAATTGAAAATATGCAAACCTACATTATGAGTAAATGTGAATCTCTTGATTAGGGAACTTCTCGAGCAGTTTTTCATGCGGAAGGGTTCCATCTTGGTGGGGAAGGGGATATGTCAAGAGCGAGTGATGTTAAATATGCAGCATGTTCTTGCATATGAAAATCATATTTGAATGTTCACTTCAAATATGAGGATCACATGCTGCAGATGTGAAGTATGCTGTAATCTATGAATGCAAAATAAAAATTTATAAGCCCAACTAGTTTGTCCTGGGGAGTCTATATCATATATGGAAAGACAGGGTTGCAACTGGGTTGTGGTATACAAATACAATCACTGCATCATTCCTTCAAATTCAAGATTGGGAATTCGTTTAAGTATGAATAATAGAGCAGGGTTTAGTAGCGTGATACAAGTCCTTAATGTATTGCCTAAAAAAACAAGTCGTTAATGTAAAGTTGTAAACCATAGTTTGCTTTAAGTGGACAGCCCTAACTCTATGTTAGGGCTACAAGATTTGAGTAAATCCAGATTATAAACCATTGAAAGTTGCCTCTTGTTGTGTGCTTAGAAAGATATGTTTGAAAGTAGAACTGATTCACTATTAGATTATATGCCAGGCATATTGCAGATGATTGTACAGGATCTTTAATTGTTTTTGTATGACCTTTTGATTATTAGTTGTATGTGGAACATACTCAGATGAGGGGTGACTGTTTAAAGAATCTTTTTCAAAACAAAATTTAAAACACTTTCCTTGTATGTTTAGCAGAATGGTTAGCCCATGATGGCCATTATATCCATATAGATTTCTCATTCTTTGACAACCTTTGGACCATAGATGAGGATATTACTTGAAATCAATTGTATCGACCTCTGCTTTACCCCTCACATTAATGGTGATGTGGTCGAAGAGGATGATGCTAATGTTGACGTGTCATGTGCCATGTGGTTGGGGGAAACAACTGGTATGCAATGGTTGTAGACTACTCTGGTTGTTATGTTTTTGGTCAACCACATATTATTGCCACCATTAGCTCGGATGTTGTGGCTCATACGGGGACGTTGCATTTGGTCTAGGGGCACTACCTCGTTACGACATGCATCTGCATAACATGTTTCAATGACAACACAGCTTATGTAGCTCGATCAAAAAATAGTTTATGTAGCTTGTTTTTATTGGAGCTACTATCTTTGATTGAGTTGAACAAAGTTTTAGCTTAGATGTAGAAAGACCAACACAAAGGAGGGAGCAGTCTCTCAAAGCGTCAAATGCAAAAGTGAATGGGACAACAACGTAGCTAGAAGATAAAACTAGAAAGAAGAAAGAATGGAAAATCTTATGGACGACATAATAACAAAGGAAAAGAAATTGACGAGTAGTAATTAAATCAACATAACTAGAAGATAGAACTAGAAAGAAGAAAAAATGGCAAATTTTATGAACAACATAATAACAAAGAAAAAGAATTTGACCGGTAGTAATTCAATTTTTTTAGGTGCATCTCTGCGGGTCATCTTATCTTATAGGACATGTTGATGCCATTCCAAACTAGGAATTTTGTTAATTAGGACGTTTACAAATTGTCATCGTTATTTACACCACGACCCTATCAATATGTGCAATTACACCACAATCATAAAATCTTCATATTTACCCCCCACGACTTCTATAAACTTGCTAAGTTTTACACAATATATTAGTGATTACTTTCATCCGTTTTACCGTTAAATTAAACAAAATCCTCCAATAAAGTGACTTATTTACTCCCGATGTTGAATCAAATAGACAAAATGATACCCCTCACCTTCGTCCTCATGGGCACCAAATTTTGGCACTCCCCTTCCCTCACCAGCTCCCCACCCTCGATTCCTTCACTCTCCTCGACCACCACCGACCTTACTTCTCCGGTCTCGATCGCTTCCTCACCACCTCCCTCCCCTTCTTCCGCTTATGGCCTATGGGTCATGTTTGCAAGCTTCTTAGGTAATTGTACACGCAAGTTCTTTGGGGAGGGGAGGGGGGCGTGCACGTACTGCAACGTAGTTGGTCCATTCATGTAGAAACTACCATCCGATGTTGCAAAAGTCAGTATTCTGTATTCTGCCGAAAAGGTCACTGAATAAAGAATAAATAAATAAAGTATATTTGATGCAAATTAGTTTAGATGAAAGGATTAAACGGGTTTTATGGGAGAATTTGGATAAGATTATGCAATGAATCCTAGAAAAAGATGATTTGCCTAGGTGAAGATCTTAATAGACATGTGGAAAAGGATGCTTCAGGGTATGCTAGTGTTCATGGAGGCCATGGCTTCGGGGATAGAAAAGAAGAGGGAGTCATTCTGAATTTTATAACGACTTATGATCATATCATAGCAAATACTTTCTTCAAAAAGAGGGAGAAGTATTTAATTACTTATAAGAGTGGCCTGACTAGAACACTGATAGATTACTTTGCATTGAGGAGATGTGATCGGTTGTGTTGCAAAGACTGCAAAGTAATCACAGGAGGGAATTTGATGATCCAACATCGCTTGTTAATCATGAATGTGCAAATAAAAGGGCTGGTAAAGAAAAGAAGAGTTTCCAAGATCACTAGAACTAGATGGTGGAATCTTCAATTGAAGCAATCAAACTTCAAAGAGAAGGTTTTAGAAGACTTATCTTGGGATTATAACGGAAATACAAACGAGATGTGGGAGGTGGTGGCATCTTGTATCTGAAGGGTAGCCAAAGAGATGTTAGGCGAGTCAAAGAGAGGAGTTCCAAGTCAAAAGGATGCTTGGTGGTGGAGTGGAGATGTGCAAGAGAAACTCAAAATTAAAAGAGAATGCTTTAAAGTTATGTCCAACAATAGAACAAATGAAACTGTCACAAACTACAAATTAACGAAGAAGGAAGCAAATAATGTTGTAAGCAAAGCTAAGTCAAAAGCATGGCCTCAAATTTTAGCGAAATTCGGTCGAATTTCTGTCGAATATCGATATCCAGTCGAAATCGAAATTCGGCCGAAATGACCGAAATGACCGAAATATGGGGGTCCTAGTACAAAAAATAACCGAAATGACCGAAATTTCGGTCGAAATTCCACCGAAATTCCATCGAAATTCTGTTTTGATCGGTACCGAAATGGTGACCGAAACCAACATTTAAGGCCTTGGTCAAAAGCTTATGAAGTTTTGTACAAAAATCTCGAGTCTGAGGGCCAGAAGGATATATATATATATATATAGAGAGAGAGAGAGAGAGAGAGAGGAAAGGGAGCCTACATAATGATGTAGGTAACTTACCAACATCATGCTTACTTTTTCCCTTTTTTTATTTTTTTTTGAAAAATGCTTCTGTGTGTTTTCATAATTATATCCCTATAATATGTCATTGAAATTTCAACGGAAACAGAGACTCCTATGCCATCCATCCAGAACATGTAATTTACAACAAATCTAAGACCGTTAAAATTACCTGTTCTGGATGGAGGGCATAAGAGTGTCTGTTTCTGACGAAATTTGAATGACATATTAGATAGATATAGTTATGAAAATCCACAGGAGCATTTTTCAAAAAAAATTGGAAAACAATAAGCATGATGTAGGTAAGTTACCTACATCATGATGTAGGCTCCCTTTCCTCATATATATATATGTTGGCCAAAGTAAGAGAAAGAAAGGCCAAAGACCTTTCTCAAGTGAAATGCATTAAGAATGAGGAAGGTCACATACTTGTTACTCAGAAGGATATAGAGACTATAGATGTAAGCAATATTTCTATAAGCTTTTCATTGGGGAAGGAAATAGGTAGATTATTTGGGAGATCTAGCTAGCAGTGAAAGTTACTTGAATCGTGCAAAGTATAGATGAATACAAAGGAAGAAAGTAGAGGAGGCTTTGAAGGTTATGGGATATGGGAAAGGTGTAGGACCTGATGACATTCTTATACAAGTATGGAGAGTTTTAGGTGAGATTGATTTGACTTGGCTTACAAACTTATTCAATGTTATTTGGCGAAGCAAGAAAATGCCTGAAGATTGGTGGAGAAGCATCGTGGTGGCTTAGCTTACAAAGGAGACATTCAAAATTATTTAAATTACACCGGTATCAAGTTGGTGAGTCACAATATGAAAAATAAGGTTGAGGCAAGTTTCCAAAGTAAAAGAAAACCAATTTGGATTTATGTTAGGTCGCTAGCCATCCGCTTGTTGAGGAGAAACGATGAAGATTTATAGAGCTAAAAGGAAGAACCTCCATATAATTTTTATTGATTTGAAGAAGGCTTATGATTCTGTCCCACGGGAGATATTGTGGAGAGTTTTGGAGAAGAGACAAGTACCTAACCTATCCATTAACCTCATAAAGGATAGGTATGATAGAGCTCCATCTTGTGTAAGGATCCAATCTTGGAAGACTAATTATTTTGACATCAACATTGATCTGTATCAAGGTTCAACTTTAAGTTCATTCCTTTTTACTTCGATGGACGAGTTGACAATTGGGATGAGCATGGGCCGGGCCCTGAAGGGCCCAGGCCCAAGCCCATTTAAAACTTCGGGCTTTGGGCCGGGCCTAGGCCCGCAAAATTTTCTTTGATTCGGCCCAAGCCCAGGCCTGACCCAATTCCTATGGGCCGGGCTTGGGCTGAGCCGACCCATCTCCACCCATTAAATATTATTAACTTTGAGTTTTTGTTTAAAGTCAATCTCAATTCAAGTTAGACGAGCCAAAATTGCTTAAAACATATGCCATAATAATTGTGAAACAACTAAAACTCAATTCTACCGGAGATGATTTCTCATTTTATACAAGTGCACTCAATGTTAGATACCTATAAACGTCTCTCGTTACAGAAATTGAAAGAGTGAACCAAACTTATAAAAATTAACAACACAGGTGCACGAGGCATTGCATGTTAAAAAATGGGCATAATGCCCTTATTGGGAAAAGGTTTAATAATAGAAAAATACTCTGATGGAAAAAAAATCAACACTAACAAATTCAAGAATAACCAGCAGAATGTAAACCATAGACTAATTAAGAAAAATTAATTCCGAATTGAAATACTATGATCATCAACTCATATGTCCTACACCAAACTTTCTTGATTTATAAACATTGTATGAAGACTAGATACATGAACAGAGTGTGCATGCAATAGGTAAGAGTTTCTGGGCGTGTAGGATATGGGAAGGGTTCGGGCCCTCTTCGGATCGGACCCTTGGGCCGGGTCGGGCTGGGCCGAGCCAAGCCTGAGCCCGACCCAAAAAATTTTTGGGCCTAAAAGTTGGCCCGAGCTCAGCCCAATGTTCGTTTTGGCTTGGGCCGGGTCGGGCTTTTTGGGCTAGGCTTCAAGCTGGGCCGGGTCGGCCCTTCCCAAATGCTCATCCCTAGTTGACAAGCCCACATTTAGATGTAATACCTTGGTGTATGTTATTCGTTGATGATACTGTGTTGATTGATGCGACTGAAGATGGAGTAAATGAGAAGCTTGAGGTCCGGAGACATGTATTGAAGACTAAAGGATTTCATATAAGTAGGGCTAAGACTGAATATATGGAGTGTACTTTTGATGGAAGTAATTATGAAGGAATCTATGTGAAGTTTGGTGACTATATAACATCCAAAAGAGATTCTTTTAGATACTTGGGATCTATTTTGCAAAATGACGGGGAAATTAATGGAGATGTTACTAATAGAGTAATAATGCAGGTTAGCTAAAGTGGAGAGGAGTCTCTACTGTTCTCCGTGATAAGAAAATTCCTTTGAAAATCAAAAAAAAAGTTTTACAAAGCAGTCGTGAGACCTACTATGCTCTATGGATCTGAATGTTGGTCTGTGAACCATAGATATGTGCAGAGAATGACAGTAGCAGAAATGAAAATGCTAAAGTGGATGTGTAGACACATACGTAAAGATCGGATTCGGAATGATGCAATCAGAAGGAACATTGGTGTAGTTTCCGATTGAGGATAAGACGTCGCTTAAGGTAGTTTGACTATTTGCAAAAAAGTCGGGTGATGCACCGTTAGGGGATGCGAGTTTTCGGATGTTGAGTCGATTAAGAGAGGGCGAGGAAGGCCTAAGAAGTGTTGGAATGAGACCATACGAAGGGCTCTTATTTTTTTGGATCTAAGTCCGAGATTGACCCAAGATAGATCTGAATAGAGGTAAAGAATCCATGTAGCTGACTCTACTTAATGTGGGAAAATGCTTTGTTGTTGTTGTTGAAGCTTTTTACAGTAAGTAAAGTCGGCTACATGGATTCTTTGCCTACATTCATATCTATCTTGGGTCATTCTTGGGCTTAGATCCAAATAACTAAGATCTCTTTGGATAGTCTCATTCCAACACTTTTTGGCCCTTCCTTGCCCTCTCTTCGTTGTCTCGACATCCCAAATCTCACAGCTTCTAATTGGTGCATCAACCAATCTTCTTTGTAAATGGCCAAACCATTTTAAACTTTTTTTCTCAAGGTGCATAAAGCGGTAGTCGATACTCGGTTGGCGGGGTCACTGACTAAGGGATAAATCGACAGTCGAGCGACTAATCGGATTTAGTCGGTCATTAATCGATTTTGACTTTTTTAAATTATTTTAAACATATAAATCATTTTTATACATATATTTGTACATTTTCTATCCTTTCATAATGAAACAAAATGAGTAATTGACTTTAAATATAACATTATTGCATATTAGAATAAGTTTGCTTATATATTAAAACAGATTTGTACATTTTCTATACATTCATAATAAAACAAAAGTAATAATTGACTTTAAATATAACATGAAGCGTATTAGAATAAGTTTGCTTTTACAAAAAGCAAAAAAATTTTAAAAATATAACCTTGATGTAAAAGTCGGCCGACTATGCCGACTAGTCGGGCTGACCGACTAATGGCCGACTAGGCCTAGTCGAGTCGGCTACACCTCCCCCCCCCCCCCCCCCCCCCCCGACTTTTACAAGCTTGTTTTTTCTCATTTTATCCATTTTCGGAGCTACGCCAACTTTCCTTCTGATCGCATCATTACGAATCCGATCTTTTCTTGCATGACCACATATCCACCTTAGTATTTTCATTTTTTGCTATTGTCATTCTCTTCATATGTCTCTTATTCAAAGGCCAACATTCAAATACATAAATGCCAGCATATTGGTCTCACATTTGCTTTGTAATACGTTATTTTGATTTTCAAAGGAATTTTCTTATCACATAAAACAATAGAGGCTCCTCTCCACTTGAACCAACCTACATTTATTCTATGAGTAACATCTCTATTGATTTCCCCTTCATGTTGCAAAATAGATTCCATGTATCTCCATTACAAGGAAATATCTTCACGTTACGCTCCATTCGTCGGATCGCCCCCGGTCGAGGGGTGGCTGGGACCCGGGTTCCCTCAATTTTGCTGAGGTTGTGGACTCGCTGGCTCTAGATAATCTGGTGGCGAGTGATACTATTTACACTTGGAGGAACTCCAGCTCCCGTTCTAGGCTTGATCGCTTCTTGGCTTCTGGGAAGATGATGGAGATGTTCCCTTGCTGCTCGGTTTCCTCTCGGCCCCGTTCGTTTTCCGACCATTCGCCTATTGTTTGGGACTCCGGGGAGGTCCCTTCGCTGGGGGCCTCTTTAGATACTAGAAGTGCTGGCTTCAGGAGGCGAGCTTCAAGGATATTGTCTCTTTGCACTGGGCTCAATCGCGCTTTGTGGGGTCGGCGGCTTCCAGGTTGAATCAGAAGCTGGTGTCGCTGCGGGGGAAGCTTGCTCTGTTCAAGCGGGAGTCGAGGTTGGCGAGAGTCGCGGCCAGGGTCGAAGCTGAGGATGTTATTGCGAAAGTTTGATGCTGTTGAGAATGAAAGAGATCTGATGCCTGATGAGCTCACGAACGCTCTCTTGCGCAGATGCGTGTGGCGGCGGAGGACAAGATGCGAGCCTCTGAATGGAGGCAGCGGTCGAGGTTGAAATGGATTAAAGAAAGGATGCAAACGCGGCTTTCTTTCACCGTGTAGCTAGCGGAAGGAGGCGTAACAACGCGTTGCGATTTATTTCCATTAATGGGACAAGGTTTGTGGGGGACAGGGAGATGGGGCATGCTATTGTTGATCATTTCAAGTGCTTCACGGTGAGGCGCTCCACGAGGTGTTGGAGGTGGTTGGGGCATGGGGCCCCGTCCATTTCTGATGAGATTTGCGGGATGTTGACTCGGGCGATCTCCTTGGAGGAAACTAAAGCTGCAGTGCGATGGGTCCCCGGTAGGGATGCAAACGAACGAATACGAATGCGAATTCGGGTCATACCATATCCATATTCATTTTATATTACGAATACGAATACGAATACGAATACGAATGTTATACGAATGTAAAAAATCAAGATCCATATCCTCAAAATACGAATACGAATACGAATACGGATCTTTTACGAACGAATACGAATATCAAACGAATATTGCAATAAGAAATTATATATAAAAGTGTACCTGATTATTTGGCAATGACTTCCGCATTACTTCCATATTGTGACGTGAATCTGAAATTTAACTCAGTATTACTTCCAATCAAGAACATTCCATCTAAAACAAGCATATGAATCCATCTAACAACATAATCCATCTAACAAGTATATTCCATCTAACAAAAACATTCATACTCTATCAAGAATATTCCATCTAAAACAAACATATTCCATCTAACAAAAACATTCATAAAACAAGCATATTCCATCTAACAAAAACATTCATACTCTATCAAGAATATTCCATCTAACAAACATATTCCATCTAACAAAAACATTCATAAAACAAGCATATTCCATCTAACAACATAATCCATACATAAAACACATATCAAGAATATGAAATTTACCGAAGGAGGGAGGCGTTGGGCTGGGCGTCCTCGAAGGAGGGAGGCTGCGGGTCGCAAGGACGACGTCGGGCGGGCCGCAAGGGCTGGTCTGGCCGTAGGGGATGGAGGGGGGCCGCAGGGGCTGCTCGGGGCGGAGGGGGTGGAGGGGGGCCGCAGGGGGCGGAGGGGAAGGAGGGGGGCCGCAGGTAGGCGTCGGGCTGGCTGGGCGGAGGGGAAGAAGGGGGCCGCAGTGGATGGCTGGCCGGAGGGGATGGAGGGGGGTCGCAGGGCTAGTGGGGGGTCGCAGGGGGTCGCGCGGGCGCAAGGGGCGGAGGGGGAAGGAGGGCGACGGCAGGGGGCGGCGGGGGAAGGTGGTGGACCTGGTGGTCCTGGTGGAGGAGGAAGGAGGGGGCCGCAGGGGGGCGGCGCGGGCCCGAGGAGGAAGGAGGGGTGCCGCAGGGGGGCGGCGACGCCGGCGAGCGGCTGGTGGAGGTCTGGAGGGGGCGGCAGGAGCAAAGGGAGGAGGTCGGTGGTGCTTGCGGCTGAGGAAGAAACGTCGGGGTGGGGCTATCGGGTGGGTGTGGGGTGGGGCTTGTTGGGAGCCGAGTAACCCTACCCTAGAATATGTTTTAAAAAATTAAATAAATAATTTATTTATGAACGAATATTCGTATTCGTATTCGTATTCGTTTTAAATTTCGTATTCGTATTCGTATTCGTTAAGTTAAGATTCGTATTCGTATTCGTATTCGCAAAAAATTCGTTTCCACTATTCGTATTCGTATTCGTATTCGCCAGTCTTAGGAAAACAAGATCCATAACCTCTTTAAAACGAATACGGATACGAACGAATACGAATATAACCGCATCCGTTTGCGTCCTAGTCCCCGGGCCCCGATGGTTTCTCCGTGGCCTTCTATCGAGATTTTTGGGAGGTGGTGGGCGAAGATGTTTTCGAAGTCGTCACTGAGTTCTGCAGTGGTAATGCGGGTTTCGACCGGATTAATAGGGCCATCTTGTTGCTTATTCCAAAGACCACTGCGGCGGAGCGTATTGAGGATTTTCGTCCATCTCGATATCCAACACCATCTATCTTATTGTCGCTAAGGTGTTGGCTCGTCGACTTGCTCAGGCCCTTGACTCGATTGTTTCTCCGGTCCAGACCGCCTTTATTCGTGGAAGACAGATATCTGATTGCATTGCCGTGGCTTCGGAGTTGGTCGCTGATTGGAAGAACACTGGTACTCAGGGGGTCCTTTGGAAGACCGATTTCGCCAAAGCGTATGACAGCCTTGAACGGAGTTTCTTATGGTCGGTTCTGAGAAGACGTGGTTTCCCTGAGCTATGGATTTCGTGGATGCGACGGTGCGTGACCACCGTGTCTTTCTCTGTTTTGGTCAATGGTCGTTTGAAGGGGGGCTATTTCCAGCCTAGAAGGGGGCTGCGGCCAAGGGTGCCCCTGGGCCCCTCTTCTATTTGTCGTGGCTGCTGATGTTTTGGCTCGTATGGCTGACCGTGTCATCGATGCTTGGCTCTCGAAAGGCTTCTCTAGGGGTCACCTTTCCGTGCCATTGCTTTAATTCGCCGATGACACCATTTGCTTCATTGAGGGAGGATTATCTGAGGTCTCCGGCATGGCGATGACCCTTGATCTATTTAGTGAGATGTCGGGGATGTATATGAATGGGAGCAAGTCCAAGGTTATTCCTTTTGGGATGTCGGAGGCCCTGGCGATCGAGTGTGGCAGGCTCCTTGGGTCTCCTCCGAGCGAGCTTCCTATTGGGTACTTTGGTCTGCCGCTGGTGGTGGAAGGGCCAGGATTAGGGATTGGCTTCCGGTTGTCGAGAGGGTGGAAGCGCGCCTTGCTGGTTGGCGTGCAGCCCTTCTGTCGAGAGGGGGTCGGCTTGTTCTCCTCACGACTGTGCTCTCCTCTATCCCGGTGTTCTTCTTGGCGATTCGTCGTTTGCCGGTGGGGATCCGCAGGCGACTTGAAAGATGTATGTGTAGATTTCTGTGGGGAAGAAATGGTGGGTCTGGGGGTGGGATTCATCTGGTGGCGTGGGATGAGGTCTCTAGGGACAAGCAGGATGGGGGTTTGGGCGTGAGGCGGTTGGACCTTGTTAATGATGCCTTCTTTCTCAAGTAGGCGAGTAGGATCTGGGGACAGGGAGGAAATTTCTTTACTGACGTCTTGTAGGAGATCCATGGGGAGGGTCGGGCGGGGGAGGAGCGGGTTGGGGTGATTGGTGCTCAGACACCGTTTTGGCGTGGTGTGCAGGAGGTTTTCGAAAGGAATAGAGCGCTTTTTAAGCCCGTGCTGGGGAATGGCGAATTTTTTAAATTCTGGAAAGACAATTGGGTGGGAGGGGGGCCCTTGAGTGTGCGGTTCCCGCGTTTGTTTGCTCTGGCGGCTGATAAGGAGGTCTCCGTTGCATCTTGCTAGGCGAACGGCTGTTGGTGTCCGCGCTTCATGGCGAACTTTTCGGATCAAAGGCTTGATGACTTTCTCTCCCTGTTTGGACGCCCTCGAGGTTGCGGGTAGGCCTTCGGTGGGGCGGGACCACTGGGCCTGGAGGGATGGGCCCTTCTCGACGCAGAATACCTATGGGGCCGTTGGCTTTGCCACTGCTGGCGAGATCTGACGTCTTGGCGCACGTTTGCGGTTTTTTCTGGGGCCTAAGGTTACGTGTGCGCATTGGCTTCTTCTTATGGCTTTTCCGCAGAAGGAGGCTGCTGACGAGGGATCGCTGTGCTACTTTCTTGGCCAATATTTCCAATTTCTGTGTGCTTTGCGATTCGACCAGTGGAAACTTTGGAACATTTATTCTTCGAGTGTCTCTCGGTTAGAGGGATTTGGGAGGATCTAGAGGTGGAGTGGGTGAGAACGGATGACTTGATGACCTTCTGTGGCTTCTTGGTCCTCAACAGAAGCAGAGTTAGAAGGGAACTTTTGATACCAGTGGTGAGGCTCTGGTCGATTTGGCTTGGGAGAAATGAGGCCTTATTCTCAGGCCAACGATTCTACAAGGAAAACATGCTTATCCACTGTGGGAGATTAGTGGAGGAGTGGGGTGCAGTTTGATGCAGTGTGATCTCAAATTATAGGGCCGAACTTATTTAATTAATTAGTCGTCAATTTTATTTACGTTTTTAAGTTGTCGTAATTGTCTAATTAAATAATTGAGATCGCCTGTGATCTCAACATTTATTTCGTAGATTTTAATTTTAAAGTTGTCGGTTAATTAGTTAGAGTCAGTTTAGGTAAGTCGGCTGTCAATTTAAATTAATTTACTATTTTTGTAATCTCATCCCTCCTATATAAAGGGATGAGGGGTCCAATGTAATAGTCAGTCAAGTGATAATTAAAGTTGAGATTTTTAACTCTCTCTCCTTCCTCCTCTCCCTCTCTCCCTACGCGATCTCCGCGGTTCTCCTTCTTCAATCCCTCGTTACCGACGAGTATTCTTTCCTCAACCCCTCTATTTTATCCACAGATATTCCGCCACCAAATCATTTTAATTTTTATCGTCGACGCCGAAAGCCGTTTGCATCATTTGGTATCAGAGCATGGCATTTAGGTCGTACTCACGACCTAACGATCCATCCAGGCGCTCGCAACGGCATCATCGTTCATCCGAACAAACACGACGAGCCATCTCCACCATCGACGCCTCCTTCAAAGAGACGGAGCACATGATACGTGATTTGCAGAACAACTTCCAATCCATGACCTAATGGCCAACCTTGAGGCCTTCCACGACGCCCAATCCAAGCCGTCAACCGTCGAAGCCGCTGTCGCAAATTTTAACGACGAAAAAACTCGCCGTGGAAGCCGATCAGGCCGCTGTCCAGACCGTTTTAGAAGGAAAAATGAAGAAACGGTGACTGCCACGGAGGTTTCAGATCAGGCCCCAACGTCGAATACGTCTCCGGTGTCAACCGCAACCCCGCTGCAACCCAACGATGGCAGCCCCTCACCAACGGGCCCCCTTCTCACAACCTCGGCAGCCCTGAGCCGATCCCCGACCACCCCAGCAGCCCTCCTGGCTCTGTCGGCCCTTCCACAGACCCCCGCCATCCCAACCATCGCCGCAACAACGTCCACCTACCCACCACCCCCGGTGCTCTCCGCGAGCTCTCCAACTCTCGCCGACTTTTCCCGTGGCCTCCCGCTCGCCCCGATTACGCCGCCTTCCCATCCATCAGCACCCAGCGCCCCGCACGCCAACCCCATCCCCCCGCCAGCGCCTCCTCACATCACCGACCCTCCTCCCCTCTTCACGCCGCCGCCCCAGCATCCTCACCCTCCTGCGCGCAAGCCCTGCGGCCTGCCTCCCAGCGACGTCGCCCGCCTCGACCCCTTCCCTCACCCACCCCTCAGCGCCGCCCGCACATCCAGAGTACCCTCGCCTCTCCGTTCGCCCCCGCGTCGCCACCCATTCCCCCCATCGCTCCAACGGAGCCCAGTGCCAGCCGCCAGCCCCGCAAACCACCCCCGCTGCCTTTTGTGGAGGAAAAACGAAACCCTATCAGGGTCTCAAGAAACCAAATCCCTGGGATTGTGGGATTGGATGGTTAGTGGGGAATATTGCAAAAGAAAATCCCATAGGGCCTCTATTTGCAGAAAGAACCAAAGTGAAAAGAAAGTAAGGAACAATAAAGGGGTACGAAAATTGCACCCATACCCCCGGCGGCGGAAATATTTAAAGAAGAGGACTTAAGTAAGAAATCAGGGGAACTTCCTTTTTCCAAATAGGATTAGGGCCTTGGGTTTTCCCTATATAAGGACCCCATGGCTTCATTCCTTAGACACATCTCCTCTTCTCCTCTCTTTGTGCTATTACTTCGCTATGGATGCTCCGAAGGCCATGTTTTTCATGCCCCATCAATTCTTCGGCCACCACAAGGAGGGAACCCCAATCAAGAAGACGCCGCCGTTCACGCCGCACATGTTCTTCGACCACGACGACCGCGGCATCTACGCCCGCGTATGGACTCCGCCGTTCGCCCCACACCAGTTCTTCCAGAAGACAACGGAACATGCAGACTCGACCTCCAAGCCTACATCGAGCAATTCGTCAGGAGACGAATTTTTTAAAGCGACGGAGAGTTGATGCAGCGTGATCTCAAATTATAGGGCCGAACTTATTTAATTAATTAGTCGTCAATTTTATTTACGTTTTTAAGTTGTCGTAATTGTCTAATTAAATAATTGAGATCGCTTGTGATCTCAACGTTTATTTCGTAGATTTTAATTTTTAAAGCTGTCGGTTAATTAGTTAGAGTCAGTTTAGGTAAGTCGGTTGTCAATTTAAATTAATTTACTATTTTTGTAATCTCATCCCTCCTATATAAAGGGATGAGGGTCCAATGTAATAGTCAGTCAAGTGATAATTAAAGTTGAGATTTTTAACTCTCTCTCCTTCCTCCTCTCCCTCTCTCCCCACGCAATCTCCGCGGTTCTCCTTCTTCAATCCCTCGTTACCGACGAGTATTCTTTCCCCAACCCCTCTATTTTATCCACCGATATTCCGCCGCCAAATCATTTTAATTTCATCGTCGACGTCGAAAGCCGTTTGCATTAAGTTTAGGCCTCTTCTCGTTTTTTTGGTTCCGGGGGGCTGCATCGCCCCTTTGTACAGTCTTTTTGGTTGTTTTTTTTGTACACCCTTTTCACCTTTCTTTTTTATCTAATATATTGGGGTGAACACCACTGAGTGTCTCCCCCTTGTTTTTGACTTCAAAAAAAAGTATCTAAAAGAATCGTTATTCTGAGTGTTATCGTTTCCAATCTTCATCTCGATTCATTCACTACTGCTTACATCAAATGTGTACTCCATATATTCAGTCTTAGCCATACTTATATGAAGTCCTTTAGTCTATAAGGCATGCCTCCAAACCTCAAACTTCTCATTTACTCCATCTCTAGTCTCATCAATCAACACAGTATCATCAACGAACAATATACATCAAGGTATCTCATCTTGATTGTGATTAGTCAACTCGTCCATAATCAAAGTAAAAAGGAATGGACTCAAAGCTGAACCTTGATGCAGTCTGACGCTGATGTCAAACTAGTCAGCGGGGAAACTGGATCGTTACACAAGATGAAGCTGCATCGTGCATATCTTTTATAAGGTTTATGCATAGGACATGTACTTGTTTTTCTCCGAATTCCCCACAATATCTCCTGTGTGATTGAATAATAAGCCTTCTCCAAATCAATAAAAAATATTTGGAAGTTTTTCCTTTTACCTCTGTAAACCTCCATCATTCTCCTCAACAAGTGGATAGCTTCAATAATTAAATGGCCTGACATGAATTCAAATTGGTTTTCTATTATTTGAAAACTTGCTTCAACCTTTTCTCGATCACACGTTCCCTAATTTTGATAAAATGACTCATCAGTTTGATATCTATGTAATTTAAACAATTTTTGAATGCCTTATTTATTCTTATAAAGAGGCACCACCTACCTAAACCCTAAACCCTAGACCAAAGACCTTTCTCTAGTGAGAAGCATTAAGGACGAGGAAGGTCACGTGCTTGTTACTCAGAAGGATATAGAGACTAGATGGGAGCAGTACTTCCATAAACTTTTTATTGGGGAAGGAAATAGAGAGATCACTTTGGGTGATCTAGCTTGTAGTGAAAGTTACTTGAATCGTGCAAGCTATAGACGGATTCAAAGAAAGGAAGTAGAGGAGGTTTTGAAGGTTATGAGACCTGGGAAAGGTGTAGGACCGGATGACATCCCTGTAGAAGTATGGAAAGTTTTAGGTGAGCGTAGTTTGACTTGGCTTACGAATCTATTCAATGTTATTTGGCAAAGTAAGAAAATGCCTGAAGATTGGAGGAGGAGTATTGTGGTGCCTCTTTATAAAAATAAAGGAGACATTCAAAATTGTTTAAATTATAGAGGTATCAAGCTGATGAGTCACACTATGAAAATTTGGGAACGTGTGATCGAGAGAAGGTTGAGGCAAGTTTCCAATGTCAAAGAAAACCAATTCGGATTCATGCCAGGTCGCTCAACTATTGAAGCCACCCATTTGCTGAGGAGAACAATGGAGATTTATAGAGCTAAAAGGAAGAACCTCCATATGATCTTTATTGATTTGGAGAAGGCTTATGATTCTGTCCCACAAGAGATATTGTGGAGAGTTTTGGAGAAGAGACAAGTGCCTGTCCTATACATTAACCTCATAAAGGACATGTATGATAGTGCTTTATCTTGTGTAAGGACACCGTCTGGGAAGACTGACTATTTTGACATCAACATTGGTTTACATCAAGGTTCAACTTTGAGTCTATTTCTTTTTACTTTGATTATGGACGAGTTGACAAGTCACATTCAGGATGAGTTACCTTGGTGTATGTTATTTGCTGATGATATTGTGTTGATTGACGAGACTAGAGATGGAGTAAATGACAAGCTCGAGGTCTGGAGACATGAGTTGGAGAATAAAGGATTTCGTATAAGTAGGGCTAAGACAGAATATATGGAGTGCACCTTTGATGGAAGCAATGGTGAAGGAATTGAGATGAAGATTGGTGATGATAATATTCAGAAGAGAGATTCTTTTAGATATCTGGGATCTATTTGCAACATGATGGGGAAATTGATGGAGATGTTACTAATAGAATAAATGCAGGCTGGCTAAAGTGGAGAGGAGCCTATGCTGTTCTCGGTGATAAGAAAATTCCTTTAAAAATTGAAGGAAGGTTTTACAAAGTAGCCGTGAGACCTGCTATGCTCTATGGATCTGAATGTTGGCCTGTGAACCATAGACATGTGCAGAGAATTGCTGTAGCAGAAATGAAAATGCTAAGATGGATGTGTGGACACACACACACGTAAAGATCGGATTCGGAATGATGCAATCAGAAAGAAAGTTGGTGTTGCTCCGATCGAGGATAAGATGCGAGAAAACCGCTTAAGATGGTTTGGTCATTTGCAAAGAAGATCAGTTGATGCACCAGTTAGGAGATGCGAGTGTTGGGATGTTGAGCCGGCTAAGAGAGGGCGGGGACGGCCCAAGAAGTGTTGGAAAGAGACCATACGAAGGGATCTTTGTTTTGTGGATATAAGTCCGGGACTGACCCAAGATAGATCTGAATGGAGGCGAAGAATCCATGTAGCCGACCCTACTTGATTGTGGGAAAAGGCTTTGTTGTTGTTGTTGTTGTAGGCACCACAATGTTTCTCCTCCATTCTTCAAGCATTTTCTCGCTTCGCCAAATAGCGTTGCATAAGTTTGGGAGTCAAGTCAAACCACATTCATCTAAAACTCTTCATACTTTTATACTTTTAAAGGAATGCCATCATAGGTCATTCACATTTTCCAGGTATCATAACCTTCAAAGACTCATCTACTTCCTTTGTATTCGTCTATAGCTTGCACGATTCATGTAACTTTCACTACTAGCTAGATCTTCAAAAGCGGTCTCTTTATTCCCTTCCCTAATGAAAAGGCTTATGGAAATACTACTTCCATATAGCTTATATATCCCTCTGAGTAGCAAGCACATGTCCTTCCTCATCCTTGTGCATCTCACTTGAGAATGATCTTTGGTCTTTCTTTCTCTAGCATTGGCTAATCTGAATATATCCTTCTGGCTCTCTTTAAAGTCAAGATAAATAAGTGATAACAAACCAAATAAATTAAAATAATAATAATAATTTTTTATTAGACGTCGGAATAGACTATACAAGTTATTCTACTTGATCACCCCAACAAATAGAGCAGTCGAACGGAATAATTGGTCCAGTAGGATAATTATTGCAAAACTGATATCATGGAAGGGCTCGAAATCGATCACTGATAACAATATTGCTAAATAACAATGGGAAGGTGTAGTCGTGTCGACCGTGTTGATGTAGTGGATGATGTCATTAATAATGGGAATTGTGATTGGAAGCTTTCGCACCATGTTACGAAAGATGGAGGATCGTGTTTGATCATCATTTGGGCCACGATTAATGATGGTGCCTCCTAGAATTATCAGCCAAGGTCGTCAAAAATGTTGTCTTGTAGTATTTTTAGGTTGTGTTCTTTAAGAACTTGGAATGGTTCTTCTAAGGATGATGTTGTGTTCTTCTTGTTATAGCAAACCTTCTCTATGTTGTTACGGTATGCAAATGAGTGGTACTCCTTTGTATGAAAGTCAAGATTATATCTCTACTTGCATATGAGATGACGACTTGCATTCTTGTATCTTCTTCATGTAATATGTAGGACTGTCAAATCGGGAAAATGATGTAATTATTGTTCTCCGATATAATAGTTGCAAAGCGGGGATAAGAAGAGAAAGAGCATGATAAAACTCGTGAGTTGATGAACGGGAATAATAGGCTGGTCATCCCAAAAAATAGAGGGTGTATGGGAGTCAAAGTCCAATTTTTGTTCCAAATGACTTATGACATGTCAATTACAAAAGTCTACTACCCCCTTCATACGGGAGGGGATGACCTTACAAAGGAAATGATAACTAAAATTAAATCTCAATTCCACCTAATAGATTGGCTCCTAGTGGATCCCTAATTTAATTAGGGATTTTTACTTGGCAGACCCTATAAACTTTTTAAATTACCTCTACGACCTTTTGCACAACGTAATTACCCCATCGACCCTAAAAATTACCCCAAGAACCCCCACGGGCTTCAAACAGATTACCCGGAGGGTTCATGGGGTAAGAGTTGGCAAGTTTACGGGGTCGAGGGAGGAATTAGGTTGTTTCAAAGGTCGTAGAGGCAATTGGTAAAGTTTATAGGGTCTGCCAGGTAAAAATTCCATTTAATTAACCTAACTAAATATAGAACCAATTTAGAGACCCCTAATTGGTTTTAATATACCTAAAAAATAAAAATTAGGGATTTTCATACCATATAGCCTGTAAACTTTTGCAATTACATCACAACCTTGAAATCTTCATGTTTATCCATGACCCTCGTGATCTTACTTCGTTTAAAATATATATATCCATGTTGTCAATAAACTCTACTAACATAACCATCTTGAGTTAATATAACTAAACTCGCTTTTAAAAAAAATCGAAGGGTTAATATAACAAGTTTGATTCTTGTTTTCTTTTCCTTTTCTTTCTCACCCCTTCCTCTCCAACATTCTCCATGATTCTTGAACACCATATAGGAGATGACGACCCACTGCTTGATGGATGGAGCCCCTCCAAGACGATGCCTTTATGGGTCTTTCTGGTTCTTGGGGCCAATATGGCGGTACCAACAAAGACAAATCTTGAGAACTCGTGCTCGTGGTAGAGATCGAATTCGTGCTCAAAGGATGGGCCGTATAATCGGGCATAGGAGCTCCCTCCACATCTCCCTTCTGGTCTAGACCATCCTTGTCTCTAGACTCTACCTCCCAACACCCATAACTATCCTCTCCCTTTCCCTTCATCATCTCCAACAGAACCAACGTCTCATTCACCGGCTTGACCACCCTCGAGTCGACCACAAGACCACAACCTCAACCAAATCCAGGCTAGATCCACGTAATCGATACAACTTTGATATCTCAAGATCCCTACACTCCCCTTCATCTCCCTCGATAACTTGAGCTTCATTGCCTTGAGGCCATGTCTGCATCCGACCAATCAAAAGCATTGAAGAGTGCACATTTGCTATCCAACTTGTTTATAGATGAATTATAACTAATTGCATGATTTTCAGACCACCTCTCAAATTCAATTACAATGTTCTACAGAAATTACCCCATGTCACGAACTTATGCTCAAACTCCATGTATAACAAAAGCAATGCTTTGCCCAGAAATGGCATCCGAACGTCCTTTATATTCACAACCTCTACATTTGCCTTTGTTATGCTCCTCCTCAGACCCAGATAGCCGAGCGATTCAATCTAACACCCGTTACAATGTACTCATCTAGATGGTACACCTCCTACCTTAGACTTAATCTTTAACATAAAACTCAAGGAAAACGAGAAAAAAATCATCCGCAATGATGAGATAAAAGCGGTGTTTCTGAAGATTAGGAACACCATTGCAACTCTAGACATCCAAATGCAAAACCTTGAGTTGTCTAGTAGAACTATCATGATCACGCTTTTGGGAACAAGTTACAACAGTGCTTTCGACGATGGTCTAAACCGTAATTGCGAGGATATTGCAGAACATGCTGAGCTTCTGCAAAGGAAGACTGCATCGGACGGTAGTCACGCTTCTCTTCTTGATGCTATCGCAAAACACTACTAAAAAATATGACTTCCATTCTGCTTCATATGAGTAATATCAAATCTTTGACTGATGTATTTTGGGACATATTCCTGACTAGAGAATACATCGTCCCCATGGACTCCCACATCCCTTTATGCAACACCTCATTGGTGATTCAAAGAATGTGAGTAGACTGGACCCATGAGTCATGGTTTGAAAAGGCTAGCCTCGAGGCGGTCGAGGCGTACGCCTCGAGGCGAGGCGGTCCCTTTTAGCCTCGAGGCGCCTCAGACCAGTCCTGTGAGGCATGCGCCTCGAGGCGGAACGCCTCGAGGCGGTCGAGGCGTTTCGTGAGGCATTTTTGCTTTTTTTGAAGTATTTTTTATTATTTTAATGGTTTCCTTAGTAGTTTGAGAAGCTTATAAATATCTGTTTATTTACGATAATGATTATATGAGATGAATGCCTGAATATGATGTTTATTTCATGCCCATAACTTCATATTTACAATTAATGTATCCAACTATTTTGGCAAACTCTTACTATTTCACTCTTAATGAATGAATTCATAAATATTAAATTAAACAATACTTGTAACTTAACAAGATTTGCAATATATCAAGCAAAACAAAATGGATAAGGTTCACGGTTTCTCATGTTGACTTATATTATATATTAGACTCAACATAAATTTCTTCGACATATATTTAATCGAACTTTTAATTACAACAATATTTCAAAGATTTGCTCGAAATGGATATGATTCATGCTTTCTCGTGCAATCATATATTATATATTAGACACATAACATAAATTTCTTCGATGTATATTTAGTCATACTTTTAATTACAACAATATTTCATAGACATATATGTATTGTTTAATTCTTTCACAATATCTATAGTCAATGAATTCCTCTTTGATTGGATGAAAATGTGTAGAAATGTATATGATGTTGTTCTATCTTCTATTTTGGGGTTCTTATCTTTATTATTTCATCATATCTTGTAGTGTAAATTATTATATATTGGGCAGAGAACATATAATTATATAGAGATATATATAATTGTAGTTTTATACATATTTTTCTATATAAACCGAGGCTTACGCCTCGACCGCCTCGAGGCTTCGCCTCGCCTCGATTCCAAGGAGACCGCCTCGTTCCGCCTTTCGTTTTTTCAAACCTTGCCCATGACTTCATAAATGCGTAGACACATCTAGGGTAATTGTCCTTCGAGGGCTTCTCTTTCTAGAGGGCTCCTCCTTTGATATATACTCCATATCTTGTTATTCAACCAAGTCAATGACACTGTGTTCCGTAAAATCATACTTTGTCTTGTTGAACTTGATGATTGAGACGTAGAAGGGATTTTTCATCTCCCCTAACGGTATATGGGTTACCACTTGAACCAGATATAGCATGGCATATCATCATCAGAGGATCCAACCGATCAAACCTTGGATAAAAATCTCATTTCATAATGAAGATGAACTGTACTGGCTGTGCCCTGGCTGTGTTCACACATGCTCTGGGGTGCACATTTGTGTGCTTGGATGGTGTTGTAGACTAGATTGCTGGTGGTGTTAGGACGGCACAATCAATGATGCCAGTGGGAGCTATGGCTTCTGCAGGTGGCGGTTGTGGCTTTTTTTGACGGAAGGCTGTCTTTTTATACCACAAAAGTTGGTGACTAGAGCATAGAAAAAAAAGTGGGCCTTCTAGACATCCTTTGACGACTGCCAATTGTTTGGTAACATCATCGGGGATTAGTGCTGATGAATTGATATACTTGGCTGTAACTTGTATTGACCCGTTTGTTTCAATTGAATTTGGCTGGTGACTATTTAGTCACTATTTCCTAGTAACCATCCTTTGGCTTTTCCAACAAAAAAACCCTATGCTTTTGAGAAGGCGGGGATCAATTGAAATGGCTGATTGAATGGGATTGATATCTCCCTTGTGATATCAATGGCTTCCCTTTCAAGTACATTTTCCCTCCAGGCGATAAGTTCAACCCCAAAGTTGGAAAGAGATTTTTTTACAATGTGTTTTCTTGTATAAGAAGGTGTGTACTTCACGGATCACAACAGGGAATCGATATACTGATCTGTATCTTGTCTTCATCCTTAGTATTTAAATGAATTTGGACTGCCACTATTTGGTCACTATTCTTTAATAGCCATCCTCTGACTTTTCCAACAAATCCCTAGGCTTTTGAGAAGTTGTGGATTGATTTATGAAGGCCTTCCCTTTTAAGTGCATTTTTCCTCCTAGGCGATTTCAAATAAAATTCAGAAATTGGGGGCATGCATGAGGGGATGCTGCAGAGAACGAATCACAGGTTGTGTTAGAAGTGGTGAAGAACCTTTCAAGACACAGTGAAAGTGAGATTTCAAATAAAACTCAGAAATAATTTATATTCTTTTTGCAAAAAAGTGTTTGCAAAAAAGTGGAATTTACACGGGATGGTAAAGGAGAAAAGGCATGAAAATAAAACTGATAAGTTTTGGTTTGAAATATTTTATTTCAAGGAGGAGATCAAAATTTATGATCTTCAACCAATTAGGAGAGCTATTTTGCATGGTGCAATTGGAAGGGGCCATGATTCTACTTGAGGGGTTAAGCGCGCAAACTATTGGTGTTCTCACCTCATAAAAAATATTGCATAAAAATCATTGCAATTGGCAGATTTTGTTTTCCAACCTGTAAGAGTACCCTTCTAGATGATTTGTGAGGGTGGAGTATGAATGCTTGCTTGGGTAACAAGGTTATTACGTAACACATTATAATTTTTTCTTGAAGTCTAAAAAACTTCGGGGGATACACGCAGTGGTGTTCACCCCAGCTTTATTAAGAGTAATACATTATAATGAGATATACATAGACAATATTTCTAGAATGTTAAATGCATTTTAGTTACGAGGGTTGCTCATGGTTGTTCCTATAGCCTTTTTATCATCACATGTATACTCAAATCCCATTTTCCTTGGAAATTTCATACATACCCCATTATATATGTTGTTTAGATATATGTCATCTAGTTTTGGTATACTCCACTCTTAATTGTAAACGAAATAGGAGAATGGCAACGTCCTGTTTCTTCTCGGACAACCGTTGTCCCCATCCTTCTTTGGTTCCAAACTTAGCCCTGCACTGCCACCTTATCCTCCTCCCTATTTACCACCTTCACCTACAAGAGGCCCTCCATGAGCGCCACGAGTCCTCCATCATCCATCCTCTCCATGTCTATTAATTGTAGAATGCTGGATAACACAGGGTTACATTTACTCTCCTGACGAACCGTGGTCGCTAGTAAATAATGCAATGCAATGAAGATAGGCGTTGGCACAAACATACTGGGTAAAGTTCCTGAACTAGGCTACAAAAAATGAGGAGCTTTGTTGTGGATCACGATACTGATGTAATTGGTCCCATATTGGGACCAAGATGGCTATGCTGTGTTTGTCCTAAATAGAAAACAGCCTGTTGTTCTCACTATATATTGTTTTGGTCAAGTTGCGGATTTTTTTATACAACTATTGCCATGGATTTATTCTTTCCAGTTGATCTGGTGATGTGATCTGTAAGTTAAGTAGCGTTCTTGTAGCTTGAGATGTTACGTCCAGGAGATTCGACGCATGCATGTTCTCTGGATTCCTTTTCTTTTACATACCCATGCACCTTTATCAACTGCAATCACCGTGTCTGAAACTTGAGCTCTTTATTAAAGTCGACAGAGCACGCTTGTATGAAGTTCTCTTTTTAGTCGTTTCTTTGGTCGGTTTAACCTTAAACTTCTACGGAAATTCGGTATTTTATTTAAAAAGCTCAAAAAGCTTGATATTACTCGCATGCTGATTGCAGGATTTGCAGCCTTGATGATCTGTAGATGGAGCCACGAGTCAGCTCGTTTAAATCTGGCATTATATTGGCAGTCATTGCATTGTAATTTCTTGTCCAGAGTTTTTCGCTGTTGCTGCCATTTTCTTTGCAAAGCATTTGCGCATATTTGAAATTATATTAGGTTCTTGAAACTTTTAAGAAATAGGGAAAATAAACAACTTTTGGGCAAAGTGGATGCATGATTATGGATATGAACTGGAGCGAAATGAATGCATGTCAGTATTCAAAGTTGTTTGCATCAGTTATGTGATCGTGTCGATCACGATGTTAAGTATCAATCTATGCGCTTAGGTTAGTTGACCATGATTACAAGTCAAGCCACACGCTCACGTAGATTAGAAATAAGGTATGGTTAGATGACAGAAAACACACCCATGCCAAATAACACTTCAATCTTGCTCTTATCCGACCTTGTTTTTACTTGATGCAAAGTTTTGTCATATAAGGATGCAGGTTTACCATATCCTTGTCTGGTCTAGAATACCGATATGGATATAGGTCCTGATCTTTATGAAGAGTGTGCCAGGGGATATAGATTCCTCCCAAATCGCAGCAAGCAGTCTAGCCTCGTTGGGCACACGCTTATCAAGTCCGAGCACAATCTCTATCATGCAGTAGGCACTGCTGGTGGGTCGAGTGCATGGTTGAAAGGATCTCAACGCGGGGCTTCGACGCGGTGCTATAGTCGGAGTTGAGGCATGACTGAGATTTTTACGTGTCGGTGCTGCCGCAATCAAAGAGGACATAGTAGTTGGGGGTGATGTTGGTGCAGTAGTGGGAGGTGTAGAGAGCACTGACATAGACTAGAAAGAGGGCGGAGATTGCAAAGATGGTGTAGTGGCGTCAACAGAGGGAGGGGTCTTGTCCTTGGAGAAGTTGGGGGATGGGGGAGGTGTTTGGCCCACCATCGTGCTCGAGCTCCGGCTTCACCACCACTGGAGGTGAACCCCCACTAGTTCCTGACCTCCAGCTGAACCCCCACTACCGCACTTGGACCACCTCTGTGTTGGAGCACATGGTCACTTGACCCTACGATGACTGCATGTAGCTGAAGTTCTTGCTGGAGATTGGACGAGTAAGAGAACCGGATGGCAGAGCGAATATATATCGATGGAGGAGCATGTGGTTGAATCGGAGTAGAACACACTGTTGAGATGGTGCGGTGGAGGGCACCTAGAGGTCTAACGCAATATGTGAGTGGAATGAGTCGCATAGGTAGCTAAATAATGTTATCGGCAAGTGCTGGGCCATGGAGACTGAAGCGGGCCTCTCCTCCCTCTCCTCTCCTCTGGAGATCTATGCGAGTGCCTCCACCATATGAAGATATGAACAATGAGGATCCCCATTAAACCTTTGGAATGGGTCTCTCAACGCACATGAGAGTCTTCTAGTTGGACCTCTCCTATATACTGGATTAAGATTGTAACAACCCGGATCCTCGGTGGCCATGCGGAAACTTATGACTGCCATGTTGGATTCAAGTGTTACTCTGAACATCAATGATATCACATTAAGAGATAGGAACCATCTTAACTTTCTTTATAAAAAAAATACATCTCTAATACATAATCAAGATCTTTTCTTCCAGTGGGCACAATGATATCTTTCCTTTAGACCTCGTAACAAGTCCTCAAATGCAACTAAATTTATCTTTACATTGACCTACAATAGAAACACAAGAATATAGGGTATGAGTATAACATCAGTATGGGTCGAGATAAGGTCAAACCGACTAGCGAAAAAAATCAAGTCACAACTAACTATTTCATCTATAACGCAAGGGTGATTATTCCTATAAGAAAACTTATAATTGTTCATGTTCCACTTTTACCATGTGGCATTAAATATTTGACTTGTCATTTTCCATATCATCATATAAATTCTTAATGGACTTAATTATACATACTAGGGGTGTTCATTTTGTATTTGTGCAATGAGATTAACCATAATGGGATAGATGCTCATAACAATAACATAAATACATATATGCCCATATCAATAACATAATTGCATATATACACTTAGCATTTCACATAATTGCACCTATACACTTAGCATTTTACATAATTGCACATATACACTTAGCATTTCACATAATTGCATAGTATTTCACATAATTGCACATACAGACAACATTTCATATAATTGCACCTATACATCTAGCATTTCACATAATTGCATATATACACTTAGCATTTTACATAATTGCACATATACACTTAGTATTTCACATAATTGCACATACACACTTAGCATTTCACATAAGCACGTGGCTTCCTCATAAGCACTTAGCTTATTCATTATACTAATATGTCTCATTTCATAAGTTATTAGTCAGCTTTTGTGACTTTTACCGTCAGCACAAACGGTCACTCAATCACTACATGGAACGTGATGATATCAGCACCGAGTCAGTTGTGGACTTTTCACTAGGTTCTACTGAACCCGACACCTCCAGAAGGTGTTGCCCTTTAGGCTCTCGATAAACGAACTCTAGAGGTGGCGCCCACCTTAGGTAGCACTCAACTCCGCTTACCATTTAAGTGCCATTATTCATTTAAGGAAATTCCAATTCTTGAATATTATTTCTTTTCTCCTGTAGTAGTGGTCCACGTGATCATTGCAGTTCCAATATCTTAATGTCAATTTTTATACCTTGAAAGCTTCAATAAACACTATTGAATATTTTCAACTTATTAATGGTGAATAAACACACATACAAATTTATAATTTTCCACGATAATATAGCATAAATTATAATTTTTTCAAACATATAATCAATTAGTATATAATCAACAATTTCCACAAATAAACTAAATATCGATGATTGATAATATCGAAAATCAATTCTTATATTTGTATTACATATTTTATATGCCTACTTTATAAAGGTCATTTAAGGTCCAAAGTTCGGTTTTCTATAGTGTTGTCATCTTATAAATATGTAACCATAAGGTTCTATTATTACATACATATATAATGACTCTGGATACTCAATGTCTTAGAAATTCTCTTTCCAATATTTCACCATAAGTTAGACATGGATTGTATTCTTTATGTCCTTTCTCATTTACTAAAATAGTTAATCAATAAGCCAATGGGTGGCAGCCTGCATGGTTGCAATATTGAAGGTTAATAGCCAAAGTTTGAAGGAACTGTTCATGTATGTATACTACTGTATTGTGCATTTATACTAAAGGCATCCCGATTAATCGAGAATCACTGGGGTCTAAATGTCTCACAGAAGGCGGAGACAAAAGTCGCTGCGACGACCCTTAGTAATTCCCGATTAAGTCAACAATTAACCCACGACAATCAAATCAAGCAATGAAAATAGAGATGGAGCCAAAATTTATTATAACTCTACAAAAATGTGTATAGTGTGCAGTGTGTAGAGGTCGAACACATGGAGCAAGCAAGATAGATCAAGGCAAAGTGCGCAAAAATGTGAGATGTGATCAAGTGCCTACAAGCAAATTTTTGTGGGTTTTTAATTTTTAAATTTTTATTTGATTTTTTTGATTTTTGTATTTTTATATTCTGATTTTTAATTTACTGATTTTGTATTTTCTTTTTATCTTTTGTATATATTTTATATATATAGAATATGTACACAATATAAGAAAAGAGAAGGATAGGGTTTTATAAAAAAGGTAAAAATACTCAATAATCAGATAATAAAATGTTTTTGGGCTTTTTATAATTTTATAATGTTTTTGTGATTTTTAGATATTTTTCTGAATTTTTTTGGTATTTTTAAAATAAAAAATACTAGAAAACAATGAATTAAGCTACTGGCTGAAATTGAAATGAGGATGAAAAATATAATTCAGAGTCCAAAATTCCTCAAATTAATTTTAAATCAAAGAGAATAAATCAGAGAAAATACAGAAACTGAGTTTGCATTTTTAGGATTTTTCTTGATTTTTTAGATTTTTATGAAGATTTTTGGAGTTTTTCTAATTTTTAGGGTTTTTATTTTGAAATTTTTAATGATTTTTGGTCTAGAGCTAAAAGGCACTAAAATACACAAGAGATATTTTTTTTGGAATTTTTAAAGGAGTTTTACTATTTTTTTGATATTTTCTAATGCAAACAATACTGAAAATGCATGTTTTTGATTTTTAATAAATATGAAAACACAAGAAAAATGCAAAACAAAAATATGTCATGATAAAACAATGCAACATGAACACAAGGTATTTTTTGTGGAATTTTTGGCAATTTAGAAATGCATGCAATAAATAGAAACAACGAAAAGAAATCGCACTACTGGCAAGGGCATATATGTAAATATCCAAACATCCAGGGGCCAACGTGCAGTTTTTCCACAAAAATTAAAACTGATAAATTAATTTCCAGGTCCAGATACAAATATCAAACGCCGCTAGGGCACGCCTGCAAAATACCCACCCCCGCGCGTGACTAGCACGCGCTTGGGGAGGACCTTGATGCAATATCCAAAAATCCCAGGGGCTGTTATGCAATTTACCCAAATATATTACACGTTACATAATAATTTCTAGACTAAATCGAAATAAACAAACTAGCGGGGGGTCCAGTGCAAAAACCCCACCACCCACGTGCACAAATCACGTGAGGTGACATGGACTGGACCTAGTTGCAGTTAATGAAAGTTTGGGGGTGTCTACGCAAATATTACACAAATATTTAAACTACAGATGCAAATTTATGGACTAAATAGAATACAAAATGGTGCGGGGTGAAAGTGCAAAATACCCCTTTGCACGTGATCCAACGGCGGAGGATATGCCACTTGACACATGGCGCGATCTGAACGGTCGATGACGGTTCGCAACCGGCGGCCACGATTAGATCTCCTGGCTTGATCGGACGGGTGAGCTTCGTGGAGATCCAACAGCGACTGCTGGATCTGGAGAGGCGACCTCGATCCAACGGTGCAGAGGGGCGGAGCAAGAACAGGGGAGGAGCGCCGACGAGGCGAACTTCCCCGGGCTCTAGCTCCGTCCTCCGGTGATCTCTGGGCTCCAAAATTGGCCTGACGACTCCTGCGGTCCTCCTCTTCCTCCTGGTGGCTCCAAAACGCTCCGGGGATGGCCGGAGTCTTCGCGAAGAGGTGGCGGAGCTGGAGAGCTCCACGGACCTCCGACGAAGGGCAAAATGAGCCCCAGGCTCGAGGCAACGCGCAAAGACCTGCAAAAACGTGTGAGAGGGTCCAGGGCAAAATGCATGGACCCCGCAGTGATGGAATGGTTGCGAAGGACGGCGATGCGGAGTGGTGGCCGGAGGAGCACTCCGGCGAGGTGATCGTGAAGGCGATTTGATGGGCTAAACGCGAAATTTCTTGGGGGGTTTTACTCCTAATGCTACGGCGAAAGAAATGCAAGGAAAATAAATGGACGAAAGTGGTTGCCTCGATGGTCGAAATCAGAGGGTAGTATACCTCGACGTCGGCGAAAGGCGGAGGTGGTGGAGCCGCCTCGGGCGTCGCTCGACCAGCCTGAAGATCTCCAAAGGAAGCTGTCACCTTCCTTTGGCTTTTGGGCACGAGAATGGGAGCTGAGCATGTGGAAGAGGGGTTCAAAAGAGGCTCGAAAGTTGGAGGGTCGATATGTAAGGTTTGACACTGTGGCTCTACCGCTCCAAAGGTCGAGGAAGATGGCTCGAATCGCCGCTTCTCGGCAAAGCCTAGGGCGTGAAAGAGCATTGATCGAGGAAGAAAAGTCACGAAGGGCTCGACATGAAAGGATGCAAGAGTTGACCTCAAAAAAATCGAGAAAAAGGGGGCGAAACGAGGTCTGACATGGGCGCAGAGGTGAGGGACGGCCAGTTGACCTGCCGGTCAACATGGACTGGCACCTTGTTGGTCCACGTGGACCAACCAGGAAAAATCCATGATAAATTATTTGTAAATTCGATTAAAAATAGAAAATGAATTATTTAATTTTTGATTATTAAATAAAAAATGTTTGTTATTTTATGAACTATTTTATTCTGATTTTTATTTATTTTTTTAAAGATGAAAAATAGCAAGTTACCATATATAGGCTATATAAGTATACATATCTATATATTTTAATATTTTTATTTTTATTTTTATTTTGTATATTTAATTTTATTTATTTTGTTTATTATTTTATACATTTATAGAATATTTATGTATACTTAAGTATATTTTTATTTTATTTTTCTGAAGTGTTCTGTACACTAAATAAAATATAAGTATTGATAATATAGGTATGTGTATAGGTATTTTACCTGTGTATTATAAACATGTATTTTATTTTTGTATTTCATTGTGTTTTTATTCTGATTTCAATATACATATATATTATAAATAATATTTACAAAATTATAAAAATAAGAAATTATAAAAATAAAGAATAATAAATAAAATGATTATTTTAATCTATACACGTATACAATAGGGGTCCAAAACTCAACTTTCAAACCGTAGCTTCGCCAAATGCAAAACCACCTTCATTAAATAGCTTATTTTAAATTATATACAATTAGAGGTGATTTTGATGCATTTCGAGTTTTTATTTGAGAGATACAGGTCTGGGAAGTTGGGATTTTGGAATTTTATTCATATCATAACTTTTTATCTGTACATTATTTTTGAGTGATATTAAATTTGTATGTTAATATATTTAATTATCTACAACTTTCATGTACAAAGTTTCTTTATTTGAGGTATAAAAAGTGGAACCAAAAATAGGTCCCAAAATAAATAAATAAAGAATGAATAAAATGAAAGGGAATTTTATTGTATTCTGGCCTTTATCTCACCCTACTTTATTCCTGGTCGACCTATTCATCGAGATGTCTAGGTCTCGGGGTTTCGGGTCATAAAATATTTACAATATTTTATTCTTTTTCTTTTCTTTTATTTATTCTTTAATTTTGGCATTAAAACAATATTTTACACACTATTTACACACATGTGCACGAATGCTAAGATGCACTAATTAAGGGTATTTACACGCATTTGCCAGGGTTTTTGAGGCCAAAATAATAGAATAAAGATGATGAAATGTGGATTCATTACATCCTCGTGAATTTCATAAGATCACAATTCAACTCATATTTTTGGACTTTTAATACACATATCTACAATTTTAATTAGCCGACAACAGTACGTGACTCGGTATTATTGTTTTTTTTTAAAAAGTATTGACATCTGCAAGTGATGAAACACAGCTTGGTCTAAAAAGCAGATGTAATCATGGATGGATATGGTGTTGGGACATAATCTAACATATCACTCATTTTGACCATTCCATTGTACGGGAATTAAAAAGTAAATAGTATTGTTATCAAGGAGTAGAGATAACCCTTAAAGGTCGATGAACATGGATGGACTTTCCGGAATAATCACCGTCAGGTGTAGGGTATGAGACAAAAATACCTCTATACACAGGAACGCAATGTTCCACAAATAATAATAATTGGTATGCAGAATTAAATATCTATGAACGATATAGATGTATATGAAATTCGTATCTGAACGATTTACAAAAAGATTTGGTCACTGACATTTCGAAGAGATGAATTTATGCATACAAATATAATAGACATACCACATCTGAGAGGAAGACAAGTCAATATGAACAAAGGAATAACACATACAATTTCTCCTCACCGATAAGTTAATATCACATGGTTGTGGCTTATAGTATAAGTCTATTAATATCACATACAATTTCTCCTCACCGATTAGCCTTTAAGAAGAATATAATATCATTCTATTTATTCTTTGCTTGTATATCCAATCGATAAGTTAAGTTGATATAAATTTCCATCAATAATTCTTGCAATCATATCTAATCCATAATCTTCATCGTAACATGATATTGCATAGATCCTACGGGTTAGGCAGATACCTTCAGTGGGGGGGGGGGGGAGCTTAGCGCCCCCGGCTCTCGATCAAAATCCGTATATATGTTTATGTTTAATATATAGTACTATATCTAATCTAAATACATTATTTAATAACTAAAATTTACATGTTATGTATAATAGCCCCCCCACATCTAAAAAAAAATCAATATATGGAATAAAGGGGCTGCGCCTACCCCATTTTTTGGATTTTTTATTTTTTTTAAAATATCACCATGTATATTCATCTATATATCCCTCCCAACATGTCATTCAAATTTCGTCAGAAATAGACACTCTTTTGCCCTTCATCTAGAACAGGTAATTTTAATGGTCTAAACATTGTTGTAATCGACCTATTCTAAATGGATGGCATAGGACTTTCTGTTTCTGACGAAATTCGAATGACATATAGACGGATATATAGATGAATATATATGGTGATATATTTCAAAAAAATAAAAAAAAACCTCGAGAAATGGGGCAGAGCAGCCCCATTGGACCCATATATAAAATCTAATTACAATAATTAACTATTAACAATACATGATGTGCATAAGAAAATAATGATACATAGGTGATGAAAATGGATCGGATACGGATCGGATATGCCTATTTTCATATCCGTATTCGCTTCATCTCTATTGAATACGAATACGGATATAATTCGTATATGCATTAAGGAAATCATATCTTTAAAAATACGAATAGGAATCCGAATCGGATATTTATCGAATACGAATACGGATCGAAGAAGTGCTAATCCAAATATGAATCGAATAAAGAATGAGATCCAAATATGGATCAATAAATATGGAATCCGAATACCGATCGAATAAAGACTACATACGAATATGAATTGAATTTCTATCAAGTTTATAATTTTAAAAAATAGTAAGAAAAAATAAGGTGCATCATGACAAAAGGGAGCGTCAAGGTGACCTGCGTTCTTGATCGGAAGTAAAAAGGAGGACATGATTTTGTAACTTTTGTTCGTGCCATCCCCAAACAAACGAAAGTTTATTAATATCATTAATATATTGTATTTTATAATGTATAATACTAATATAATAACACATGGTTGTGGCTTATATTATATTAACTAATATATAAAATAATATTAAATATTGTATTCGGATATCTAGATCCGGATATTCAAGCCATTACCATATCCGTATCCGGAAAAGTTCGGATATATATCCACATGATTAATATTCGGATACGGATATCCGTATCCGGTAATTTCTCGAATACGGTAAGTGGATATTCGAATATATCCGTATCAGTTTTCATCCCTACGGATACATTCGTATATGTCCATCATCATATACGTTTGTAAACCATCACGGATATGTATTTTTTATTTTATGATATATTATATAGATAATGATTTTTCTTTTTATTTTCTTTGCATATACGGATATGGATTTGAATACCTCTTTCATTTTTTAGGATTGTAAAACAGATATGGTTACATATTTTTCTAGTGTGTGTATGTAGGTATGTATGTGTGTGTGTGTGTGTGTGTATATATAGGGGGCAGGGAGCATGCACCCTGGGGTGTAGGAAACTCCCTGCACCCACCCCATTTTTCGATTATTTTTTTATTTTTTTTGAATTAAAAGTTGGACGGATTTACTTAATATGTTAAGGGGAATATGTGTTTCAAGTTTCAATGAACATTCCTAACACGTTCATCTAGATAGGGTCGATTTCAGCAATTTTGAGACCGTTAAAATTTGGTAGTCTTGATGAAGATGATAAAAGTCTCGAATTAAGTTGAATTTGGAATGACAACATAGTGATACATGGTGATCTAAATCCTCTAAGATTTCATTTTAAAAAAATCAAAAAATAATGAAAAATTAAGACGGGTGTAGGGAGTTACCTGCACCCGCCAAGGTAGGCTCCTTTTTCCCATATATATATATATATATATATGGATACATATACCTATTTGTATCTGCATTTTTGCAACCCTATTTTTATCTGCGTCCATTTTAAAATAGATATGCAGATAAACGTACACATGTCAAAATATATATAACAAATATGATAAAGGATTGGTACATATATTTATATTTGTTTGCATCCATGTAAGTAAAAAGTATTGTATAGTCTTACTTATTTGAAAATATTAAATCTAGTGGTATTACTTAATATCACATTAATAAATGTATATTTCAGTGATATGAAGAGTTTTGTAGGGATCTTTTTGTCAATACGATGTTTATAGAGATTATTTATGTTCGATTATAAGTTTATATATGTACTTTTATAAAAATCTATTCCCAATATTAATTTCGATCAATTACATAATTATTGGAAACTTACCTTATAGATTGAATTTGTTTTCAAGAATCCAGCTTTATAGAATTAAACTTCCATTAATGTTTTATATATCCTCCAAATTTCGCTCAAATCTGATGTCATTTCTTATTTTATCTTAGCTGTTAAAAGTCCAATCAATATTTAAGAAATTTAAGTCTCGTTTAAAAGAGAAACAGACTTTTAACAATTGATAAAAAATAGCAAACGATCTTGGATTTAGACGAAATTTAAAGGATATGTATAACATTATTCAAAGTAACTATCTATAAGGTTGGATTTTAAGAAACAAAATTGAACAAAAAAATATATACATCACCTCTTTTGTAACTCACATTACATCAGAGAAATCATTTCCCAAATATTAACAACTAAAATGACAAGATAAATTAGATAAATAATATCTAAATAATTTAGCCCCCCAAAGATGAATTTTCTGGCTTCGTCCCTGTATACCTTGATGACTTGAAAAGTCCGTCTGTCTATCCAAACAATCGTAACCATGTCGACACTCCTCTAATTTCGTCGGGATCGATAAAACTCGACATCGATGGGGAGGCTGCCATTGCTATATTCAGAAGTAGTGTTGACGGAAGAATATCGATGCCTACTCTCTCTGTCTCTCCATCCCCTTCCCATTCTTCTTCTTCTCTCTATCTCACTCGTTAACTCTCTCTCTCTCTCTCAATTTAGTAGCTTGCCATGGAAGCTTTTAATGAGTCTCATTTCTATTTTTAGCAAATCAAAAGGAAAGGGAGTACGTGGGGATGTTTCTATCATTTGAAGGCTTTCCAAGTCCCAACAATTATCTCATACATTTTACATAAACACCCCTCTATTTTTTTACACTCAATCCTTCCATGTTAAACATTGTAATCACTCCATTTATTAATATTAATATTACCTTATGCATATTCCAATTCACTTATGGACCTCTCTCTAGCGAGCCTCTGCCATGAATTGCTCACATATATGATCCACATGAAGACTTCGAGCCGAACACATAAATAGGTGGACCTCTCAACAATCATCACGTATGGAGGTCTATAAAACACGCAGGAGTTTACTTGGACCTCATATCTCTCGTACCCATGTGGGATTTATAAACTTAAATAATATAAAAATCATATTTTCTCTTTCTTCTATTTATCTGGTTTTGCAAGTGCACGATAAGGAGAGGAGTGGGTTCGTCTTTTTCTGATTATTTACGGGCATTGAAGGGTGCAAGGGGACCGTCCTTGAAGGACGTAGCTCCGTTGATGGGTCCGACTGGGTTTTGTTGACAACGGGAGTTTGGTAGAGAAAGTCTTCGACTATGAAGACAATGGACGGGAAGGAATTCATGGGGATGTCGCGGGCATTACACGTGACGAGTTAATATCGACGAACACGAAACTCATCCGTGTTACCTTCTATACCTACAGCCGTGGACCGTCCATTGTCTGATCATCGGCCCGACGGTGGACCGTCCTATGCCACGGCCCGTGGAATCACATCATAATTGATAGATATATTTTTTTAAACCTTGTGCCTCCTCCTCGAAAATGGTCTGGCTCCGTCCCTGACCACGGGCTGGGATGCTTGCTGCAATTTGACTGGATTTATAGGTAGAACTTGTAGTAGATCTGTCGTCACAATAGAAACTGCACTTCGCTTTGTATGTCATAGCCATTTTAAACTTTTTATTACCAACAATGTTAATGCTAGAAATTTTAATAAAAGAAAACACTGCTCATTATCCTTGTTCTACTGTTTTTGTTAAATCATTATCCGAAAATAAAAAAAATTTACTTGAATCCATTGTTGCTGATTGTTGTTCAACAACTCCTCCAGACAATGGTTCTCAAAGGAGAGAGATAGTAACTGCCTATGTTTTCTCGGATGGGAATGAAAAAACTGACGCATTCCCCTTCCTTGGGGACCATAACCCCTGCCTAAATATAGTAGGTTGACAATTTGTTATTCCGCCCATCAAGGAATATACAAATAATCAAAGGGTATCTACGCATTTTCTACCATACAATAATGATGCAATAATGGCCTTCTATTCTAATAGATCACCTCATATTTGCCAATATATTCAAGATAGCAAACTAATGTGAATTAGGCAATGATTTATGTAGGCCCATCAAATTATTTCTAACAATCTCCCACTTGAGCCACATGGATCATATTATGTACTAATTCACCTTTAACTTTATGAGCTCAATAATGCTATTTCATAAACATCATCTTCACCAATCTTGTCCATGACTATATTGATATAGGATCAAAGAGGTTTTGGTCATCTTATCCTCTTTTGTGATCAGACCTACAATAATCATATATATAAATATAACCAATGACATAGATCAAGTATAGTTGCGTAGCATGAAAATTGCATGTAAATGGGATCTAAAACATGCCTATTTTCAAATGGTCCGAATATAGTTTCCCAATTCGATACGTACTTAGTAATTCAGAATTACAAGAATAAAAGCTTTTATTCTGTAGAAATGAAATATGTCCAAATACAAAGGCACTAAAGAACAACTCCCACTAAACCAAAGCATCATTTAACGGTAGAACACCCATATGTTCAACATGTTCATGAAAGATCTTAGGCGGTAATCCTTTTGTAAGTGGATCCGCAACCATAAGGTTTGTTCCAATGTGCTCTATAGAAACTTGACCATTCTGAACTCTTTCCTTAACAACCAAGAACTTGATGTCGATGTGCTTTGACTTTAACGAACTTTTATTGTTGTTGGAATATAACACCGTTGATTGGTTGTCACAAAATATTTTTAATGGTCTTTCATTTTTATCAAGAATGCGCAGACCTGTGACAAAATTCCTTAGCCATATAACATGATTCATCGCATCATAACAAGCTATAAATTCTGTTGACATTGTTGAAGTGGCTATTATTGATTGTTTAGCACTCCTCCATGAAACAACTCCTCCTGCTAGAAGAAAAATATAGCCTGAGGTGGATCTACGACTATCCTGGCATCCAGCGAAGTCAGAATCTGAGTATCCAATGATCTCTAATTGATCTGAGCTCCTGTATGTGAGCATGAAATCTTTAGTTCGCATCACCCTCTTGGCCGCCTTCCAATGATCTAGCCCAGGGTTGCTTAAATATCTGCCCAACATTCCAACAATGTATGCAATATCTGGACGAGTACAAACTTGAGCATACATCAAACTTCCCACAACTGATGCATATGGAATACTTCTCATTTCATTAGCTTCAACTTGATTCTTAGGGCATTGAGTGAGACTAAACTTGTCTCCCTTGGATATTGGGGTATCACATGGCTTACACAGATTCATCCTGTATTTTTGGAGAACCTTTTCAATATAGTTCTTTTGTGATAATCCAAGAATATATTGAGAACGATCTCTGTATATTTGAATTCCTAATACAAAATAAGCATCACCAAGATCCTTCATTTCAAATGTTTTGAAAGAAATCTCTTAGTTTCTTGTAATAATCCAATATGATTGCATGCAAGTAATATGCCATCAACATATAAAACCAGGAAAATATATTTGCCCATAGAAAACTTTTGGTATACACATTCATCCGTCACCTTAGCCTTGAAACCAAATGAGACAACAACTTGATGAAATTTATGATACCATTGGCGTGAAGCTTGCTTGAGTCCATAAATAGATTTCTTTGATTTGCAAACCATTTCTTTTGAATCTCCTAATTCAAAATTTTCTGGTTGCTCCATATAAATTATTTCATTAATGTCACCATTAAGAAATGCAGTTTTAACATCCATTTGATGCAACTCAAGATCAAAATGAGCTACCAATGACATTATGATTTTAAAAGAATCCTTCGATGAAACTGGAGAGAAGGTTTCAGTGTAGTCAATGCCCGCTTTTTGAGTGAAGCTTGTGGCAACATGACGTGCTTTATATTTTTCTATATTACCCATTGGATCTCTTTTGGTCTTGTAGATCCATTTGTAGCCAATGGGTTTTACATCCGTAGGTAACGGGACAATTTTCCATACATCATTATCGCTCATTGACTTCATTTCTTCATTCATGGCATCAATCACATTAGAGATTTAGAACTTTGCATAGCTTGTTGGAAGGTATTTGGGTCATCTTCCAATAAACCATCCTCATGTTCTTGGAGAAATACAATATAATCATTTGAAATTGCATTTCTCCTTTCTCTAGTGGACCTTCTCAGAGGCATTTGAACCTGATTTTCTTGTGGTTGTTGGGTTTGGATAATGTGAGGTTGTTCAACATTATTTTCATCCATGTCCATAGGTTGAACAATAATGGGAATTAGAACTTGATCATAAACATTGGAATCTTTAGGAGAAGAATCATGTTCTTCAAAAGTAATTTCTCTCACATTATTATCACCACCCAAACCAACATCCTCAAAGAAATGAACATTTCTTGTTTCAAATATGGACTTGGTCTTGGGTTCAAAATGATAAGTAACAGTTTTTGAGTCCAATAAAATGACAAGTAACAGTTTTAGACTGTTCGGAGTACCCAATAAAATGACAAGTAACAGTTTTAGAGTCCAGTTTCTTCTCATGTGGCTTATATGGCCTTGCCTCAGCTGGACATCCCCATATATGAAGGTGTCTAAAGCTGGGTATTTTACCCGTCCATAGTTCGTATGGGGTTTTCGGTACTGCTTTTGTCGGCACTCTATTCAGAATATAAGCTGTTGTCTGTAATGCTTCTCCCCATAAGGATTCTGGTAAGATTGAATGACTAATCATACTCCTTACCATATCTTTTAATGTTCTATTTCGCCTCTCAGCAATACCATTCATGCTAGGAGTACCTGACATTGTATACTGAGGAACAATACCACATTCCTTAAGAAAAGAAGCAAAAGGCCCCGGACGTTGTTCACCTGATCCGTCATATTTACCATAGTATTCTCCACCACGGTCAGATCGAACAACCTTAATCCTTTTTTCAAGTTGATTTTCAACTTCAGCCTTGAATGACTTGAATACGTCCAAAGATTGAGATTTTTCGTGTATTAGATATAGTACCCATATCTGGAGTAATCGTCTATGAACGTAATGAAATATTGTTGTCCATTCCAAGAAGCTGTAGGGAATGGTCCACAAATATCTGTATAAATTAGTTCTAAGACATTTGAAGTTCTAACGGTATCTAACTTTCCTTTGTTTGTTCTTTTCCATTTTAAACATTCAATACATACATCAAAATTTGAGTAATCAAGGGAATCAAGAATTCCTATTGACACAAGTCGATCTATCCTTTGTTTGGATATATGACCTAAGCGCTTGTGCCATTATACACCTGATTTCTCTTTAGTTAATTTGCGCTTTGTACCATATGAATTGACATGCAAGGTTTCAAGGTTTGAAGAAGTTGTGTGAATCAAATATAGATTATCAAAAATAGATAAAGAACCAGTACCTACTAAATTGGATTTAAGAAACAACTTCAACTTTCCGTTTCCAAAAGAACATTCATAACCCAGTTTGTCCAACAAATAAACGGAAATTAAGTTCCTTCGAAAAGACGGAACTACAAAAGTCTGTTTCAAATCCAAAAAACAACCAGTACTTAATGATAATCGAAAATTCGCAACAGCTTCAACTTCGACGGTCGTGCCATTGCCCACATAGATGAATTTTACAGCATCACTTGGCATTCGACAATTTTGGGAGCCCTGCATAGATACACTTAAGTGAATAGTAGTACCGGAGTCCACCCACCAGATATGGTTAGGTACAGAAGTCAAATTAACCTCAGAACAAACTAAAGTAAGAGACGTACCTTTCTTTTCACGCCATGCATGATACTTGGTACAATCTTTTTTCACATGACCTTTACCTTTGCAAAATAAACAAGTTTGTTTATTGTCCTTAGGTTTCATTTGATTTCATTTAGGGAAGGATTCCTTAGCAGCTTCCTTTGTCCATTTCCTTTTCTTGAACTTTGGACTAGTAACCAAATAACAACTTTCAGTTCTATCTTGCTTCATTCTCTCTTCCTCTTGCACACAATGAGAGATGAGCTCATTAAGAGTCCATTTCTCTTTTTAGAAATTGTAACTTATCTTGAATTGACTGAAGTGCATACGAAGAGATATTAACATTAAGTGTACGAGTAAATCATCCGATAACTCCAACTTTAGTGCATTTAATTTTGATGCAAGATGGGTCATTTCCATAATATGCTCCCTTATGTTTCATGTGGCTTTATACTTTATTGAAACAAGTTTCCCAAGGAGGGTGCTTGTCTCAGCCTTTTCATTTTTTGCAAAACGCTTTTCTATTTCCTCAAGGAAGTTGATGGCACTAGTCTCCTCAGAAATATCACCTCTGAAGTTTTCTGGGATTGCACGCTTCATGATCATTAGACATATGCGATTGGAACGTTCCCATCTCTCAAAAGTTCCTTTTATCTTCAATGGAACTTTCAGATGTAAGAGGAGATGGTTGTTCCTCCCTAAGTGCAAGATCTAAGTCCATGCATCCCAGAACAATTATAACACTTTCTTTCCAATTTTTGAAATTAGAACCATTCAACTCGGGAATAGAATTAACATTGGCAGAAATTGCTGAAGCAGAGGAGTTAACTACACAAGAATAAATATAAAAAAAAACTCTTAATCAATGCTCATATACAAGTATAAAAAAGGTAAGAGGGAAACTCCCAACATAAAAAATACCTAACACAACAATGATACATGTCTTTGGACAAAGGTATCAATTTGCAAATGGTACTCTTATCAATTAATGATTTAAATATCAATGATTTTTTTGTTAGTTAGAAAATAGATTTATCTTTGGATAAACCTATATCTACAACAGTAACGTATAATCATAGATGTTTAATCATTGTAAAAACATATATACATGTAGTGATAGATATCTTTCTTTGGTGTGATTGCTATCCAAAAGAAGATCACACATACTTTATGTATATAATAACGTACATGTTGCTTGCTTTGGCAAATCTCACATACATTAAATATACAAATACAAAAAAAGGCAACCAAAAAACAAGCATTCAATTCATAATTATATTGCACACATGATGTGCGCGAATAAGAAATTCGAACTCACGTTTTCTTAAGGAGAAAAAATGGAAAGTAGTTATTGTGTGCATGTTGGAATCAATTTCCAAAACAAATGAATGTCACATATTACAAGTGATTAATCACTTAGCAAAGATTTAAAAAATGCTAATAAAACAAAAAAATACCGTAATATCTATGAAGCATTATTAATGCCCAACAGTTTCTATTTAACTGTAAATCCAAATACATAAATTACCAAGATATGTATTCGGAGAGAAATAAAAAAAAATCATCTTGATAGTGGAAGCAATGATATCTACTGCATTTTTTTAATGATCTTAAGAGGTTGAGAAACTTTCCCTGTAAAAAAATGAATAATGATTTAACAAAAAAAACTGTGGCTCTGATACCACTTGTTAGAAATTTTAATAAAATGGAAACACTGCTCATTATCCTTGTTCTACTGTTCTTGCTAAATCATTATCCGAAAATAAGAAAAAACTTACTCGAATCCATTGTTTCTGATTGTTGTTCAACAACCCCTCCAGGCAATGGTTTTCAAAGGAGAGAGAGATAGTAACCGCTTATGTTTTCTCGGATGGGAATGAGAAAACCGACGCATCCTCCTTCCTTGGGGACCATAACCCCTGCCTAAATATAGTAGGTTGACAATTTCTTATTCCGCCCATCGAAGAATATACAAATAATCAAAGGGTATCTATGCATTTTCTACCATACAATAATGATGCAATAATGGCCTTCTATTCTAATAGATCACCTCATATTTGCCAATATATTCAAGATAGCAAACTAATGTAAATTAGGCAATGATTTATGTAGGCCCATCAAATTATTTCTAACAGTTAAATCTATTAAATATTTGATAAAAATTGAAGGGTTTTTTACGGTTGTGTTCCTCTTAGATCCTACAGTATCAATTATGCTCTCCTTTTTTCAATATCAATTGTGCCTTCCTTGAGTTATTTTCTGTCCGTTCCCTTCTACAAAGCAAAATTGTAAGAATTTTTGTACTAAATCGAGCTCTAGCTTGTGCAAAATATGATTTGTTTTTCACTAACGATAAAACTAACGGAAGGACACAAGTGATAATAGTGCAAGAAGATAGGCACGCATTTAATATTGCAAAAAGAGAGGGACATAACTGACATTGTAGAATCTAAGAGGAGTACAACTATAAAAATCCAATAAATGAAAGTTACAAGGTAGCCGTTGAAGTTCGTAAGCTTCCTTAGTTTGCAACCCCTCCCCACCTCCTCCATTCTCTATTTAACTTTCAAAAGAACATCACACCTTCATCTAAACATCATTTCCTAGTGGCAACTAGCGGTGCTCATGGACCAGATTGGATTGGATTGTAGCTTAATGAGAAACCAATCAAACCTAATGGATTTTAGCTTTTTCTTATTTACTCTATCAAATATTTAAATCTAATTTAATCCAATTCATCGGACTGCGGATTTGATTGAATTTTTATACTTACATATTCTTGTTCAATAGTCCACTCTCTCAAGTTTTTTCTTTATAGACCTTGACATTTGTATTATAGCACGAAAAGCGATAATATGGATAGATGTAAAGAGAAGAATATTTGAAGTCTGCGCTATCAAATTAAAGTTGAAGAACTCCATTAAGCTATTATAATAAGTTGAAGATCACACAATTAAACTAAATGATTATATTGAATTTGGAATTTAAGTTTCTTTTTTATAAATGGTGTGTAGCTTATGATTTGCAATAAATTATTAAATAAGAACAATACAAGTTATCAAATAAGTATATAAAGACAAGGTAGGTAAATAAAAAATGCATCTCTATGGTCAGATAGTAATGGCGTCCTTAGACGTTTAAGCTATACCAATATCAAACCACTCTCAAGAACACCCTTCACGACCCTATAAGATATCATTAACGAACCATAATACGAAAAAACTCATGCTCGATTGAATATCCACGACAAAATCAACTTAAACGTTATCCACAGTTGGGCGACATGACTCTCATTTAAAATGAACTTGAAATGGAATTTATTTATCAGATAAATCAATAATCAAAGTATGATTTTTTTGAAAAATATGAATCATATATGTATACCAAATTAAAAAGGAAACGAGTCCAAGCAATGCCTTTTATTCTAAGATGGGTGTGGTATATCCGAACACGTAGTTGATCCAGTTCCATCCCTTTGATAAGTTCGTACACCCTAACAAGCGAAAGGTAAGAAGTAAAAGGGTCAAGAATAACAAGTAAGCATACCGAATAACAATTCCAAATCTATTTTCTTTTAACGGAGATCAAACTAGTGGCAACACGCCTTGAACCTGATGGAATAGTGTAAGGGTGGCATTGTACAAGACAGGCGGTGGCATAGTTAGTGAGGGCAACAGTGTTGTGTTAGAGGAGAACAATGTTGTGCGGGAGAGAGGGCGACATTGAAATGGACAAAAAAGGAGAGTGAACACGCATAGAATATCGATGAGAGTGAAAAGAGATGGAGATGGGAGGGGAATAAACTAAAAAGGTTGACAGCCATATTTTATTATTTTAAAGATTTAGCATTTGGCTTTCAAGAGAAAAGAGAATGTAGCGGAAAGAGAACATGTATCCACCATTAATATAAAAAAACAAGATGAATGATATTAATTGTGACCTTAAGAGAAATTGGGAATTGAAACTTAAGAGTCTGTACAATGGTAAGGTTGAAAAATGATCATGTGATGTGAGTCACAGTTTGAGGAAGACAAACTCCTTCGAGTTATGATGACCATAAGGCTGTCATTGCGGAGGCGGTCCAAGTAGACCATACAAAACCGTCTTTCGACACCATTGAACAGAAGTAAGAGCTCTCCCAAACAAAAGACTAAGGTTCGAATCTCCCAACCCTCCTTCTACCAGAAAAAAAAGATATTGAAGGATGAGAGTAAAGGTATGACCCTGACTATCTAAAAAAATTTGAACATAAGTAAGAGAATGTGATATAAGGGAGGTCGACCCCATTAGAGGTCTTAGAGCTTTCGAGGTCATGATCGGTTACAGAGGACACACCTGGAGACGACGTTAGAATTTTACAGCAGGATTCACCTTCGTAAGTTGGCAACTACTGTTGTAAACCCTTCTTAAAGATCAATGCTCTCATGCTCTCAAATTCCCCCCTCATAAGATCACTCCTTTAAGAGTGTGTGTATGAGTATGTGTGTGTTTGTGCGTGCATACATGTGTGTGTCAACGGATTGGATCGGGATCAGATTTCGGTATATGATCTGTTCCAATTCATACTTTAAACACAACCGGCATCGTCAAGTGATTATCAAGAAAGGATCTTTAGTCTGAGAAAGAGATGGCGATCTTTCTCGAAAGATTGACATCCGGTCGATCTTTTGATGCATGGAATAGAGATTTGGAGATGTTGGATAAGTCGGGTCAATGTGTTGAATTAAAAGTTGAAGTGTTGAAAAAAGTTAAAGTGTTAACCAAAAGTCAAAATATTTACCAGGGTGGTCAAATTATTGACCAAAAAGGTCAATTGGTGACCAAATATCCTCTAACCTGAAACAAATATCTATATGTCCAAGTATATACATTTGACAGATAGGTTGATGATCTAATACGATCTTTATACTGACGAGTTGGTGTGCATATGAGGATACATGAGATGTATGATCTCTTGAAGGATTCATATAAGTTCATTAAACCGAAAGACATGACCTTACTCATGAGAAATTGTGAATAAATTAAATTCCATTGATGGTCACCTTGTTTAGTAAACAAGACAAGAATTTGAAAGTATGATATGTTCTTTTGGAAAGCATATGATAATTCTTTCACCCAATTATAAATTGAGAAAATTACCGGTAAACCTCAAAGAAGATAGTCAAATAGGGATTTAGACTTCAGGTTCAATCATGATCTTCCATTTGGGTGTACGAGTAAGGGTATCCTGATGGTGATGTAATCTTAAAAGGTTATATAGTTTGATACCATTATGACGGAGTCGTAAAATAGGAATGGATTTTAGGGACTCCACTTGGATATCTAAATCTCAAAATCACAGTCTTAGTCCAAAGAGTTGGACAATTGATTTGATTGAATCAAAGTCAATAAAAGAATTGAGATTCAGTTATCTGACCCATTCGTGTAACTCTAACCCCGATATGAGATGTGGTCTGATAAATATCAAGTCGCTATACATGGTCTATAGAATCTCCTTTACCTTATTTCCAATGATCCACATATGCTATACACAAATCCTAATTGGATTAGGATTCATACATTGAGAAATCGATTGCTATTAATGTTGATTAATGGTAATAAAAAGTAATGTATGAATATGATTCATACATATGTACATATTGATTACTATGAATGTTGATGCGTAATAATCAAATATATGAATTTGATTCCCATTAAATCGAAAGGATTGCATACCTGATTCGTGCAATCAATGTTAATATCAATTGAATTCATATTACACAACTAATATGAATGTTGATTCACACAAATCATTCATAATAAGAATTTGATCAACATTTAATTACGTGACTTATGCATGTATTAGATTCACAAAGATAACGTTAATATGAATTGTATTCACATTAAATATTTTATAAATATAAATTAGTTACAATTAATTGTGGACTAATGATTATGATTCAATTTCATTGAGGGTTATTTATTAATTATCACAAAATAATTATGAATTATTTTGATAAATAGTTGAAAACAATTTTTTGGATTATGATTAAATAAAGAGGAGAAAGAATGGAATTTATTTTCCAACTAGAGACATGGAAATAGGACTCCTGTGTTAGAAGTCCAGCAAGAGACAAGAGAAAAAAATCTAGGTTAAAACACTTACAAAATAAACTTTAACAAGAATCGGTTCACAAATTACTCAAAAATATTTAAAACCTCAATTAACACTAAAGTTATGACAAAACATATAAAATAAAAATGCATAAAAAAGAACCAACCTTAATTGTGCAGTATACCTAGGTTTCTACCTAGGTAACTTATACCAAAAATATGTAAAAACATAAAAAAAAATATGTAAAAAACACATAAATATATGTCAGAATACATAATAAAAATCAATTTAGGAGTCATAAGTGTCTATAGGTATCATATACAAATAATCGGGGATAAACATCATACAAATAATTGGCTTTTATTTTACCATTCACATGCACGTATAATAATTTCAAGGGTTTGATGGGGTTGCTCCTTGCGGGCAGTCAACATGGTTGTCCCGTCTCATTTTTCCGTATTTTTTTTATTTTTTTGAAAAATATCACCATGTATATTCATCTATATATCCCTCCAATATGCCACTCGTCTAGAACAGGTGGATTACAACAATCTTTAGACCGCTAAAATTACATATTCTAGATAGAGGGCATAAGAGTCTCTGCTTCTGACGAAATTCGAATGACATATTGGAGGGATATATAGATGAAATACATGATGAAATTTTTGAAAAAAAATAAAAAAAATTGCGGAAAAAATAGAGCGGGGCAGCCATGTTGGCTGCCCGCAAGGGGCAACCCCATTTTCCCCCCCTAATTTTAAAGATAAGATTTGGAGCAACTTTTTATATAAGATACATGTCCTAATCCATTGCACATAGTACTCTACTTATACCATCGTTCTTTAACATATTCTATATCCCTTACTAGTGTACTTATATACATGCATGCATCGATACGCACACGCACATACGCAAGCACACACACGTACTCAAACACATCACATACGTGGCTTCCTCGTCATCCTAGCAGAAGCTTCAAGCATCTATAGAGCTTCGCAGCCCATTGCCGGCCGCTGGAGGCGAAGACCCATGCTCTCTGAGCACAACCAGCATGCGAGCACTTCATTCATCTTCTTGTACCATTTCTTCATAAGCTTCATCATTTTTTCTTCTTTCAGCATTCCTTTGTTCTTCCCCAGTTATTTTGCTTCTCTTTTCTCTCTCGTCGTATCTTTGTCTTGGATTTCAAAACGATGTAACCAGTAGAAAGTTGTTGTAGCTTCGATAGAGGAGAAGATGAAAGAACCGGTTAAGTTGGTTTGACTATTTGCAATGTAGGTTTGCTGATGCACCTGTTAGAAGATGCGAAATTTGAGATGTCGAGCCGGCTAAGAGAGAGCGAGGAAAACTTAAGAAGCGTTGGAACGAGAATATCTGAAGGGATCTTAAGAAGAGCACCGACGGAATCATCATCTCGAGCCATCATCGTACATCTGAAGACTTCCCCTGCATCATCTGACCACGGGATGGGGCTCTCGTGCCCTTATAGGCATCGCCACCTCCATCGCATCTCGATTCGAGTCGCCTCAAGCTCGAGGGCGTCAAGAACCAGCGAGAACTTGGGAGGAGATTCAGGTCTACAGGTAGTTGCCATTTGGTAAAACCAACGGATCAGATCTAAGAACCTCGTTTAATCGTGACCGTTGAGCTTCAATCAATCTATATACTTACTATTAGTGGGTTTTTCCCGCGTAAGGTGACACGTGGCACATCCTCTTCCCACCTCTTCCTACCCGCGCCCTACTTTCCCTCTCGCAGTCTCTCCCCCTCAACTCCCGCCTCCTCGCTATCTCCGCTCCAAATACCCAGCAGTGTTACCCTCGAGACCTCCCCCATCTCTCCCTCCCTTTCTCTCTATTTCTCTCGAGTTTCTCCCTCTCCCTCTCTCTTTGACATGTTCTTGGGGCTTTCTTCCGTCACAAGATAAGAGGATCTCCGTCTGATCGTATGTGCCTCTCGGGTGTGGAGATGGTTGGCCTTCCCCTTCCTCCGCATGGCATCTGTAGCCACGCCCTTTCCTCTTGGTTACAGTTGTCTTCCTCATCGTCCTTCTCGTCCGACGAGAGTTGACGCGGTGTATCTACCTTGATTTCACCCATATTGCCTTCTTCGCAGTCTCTCTAGCATCTATCACTCGAGGCGTAAAACCCATGCACAATGCTGATCGTCTTTGTACGGTTGGTTGCGGAATTTCCTTCACAAAGACCGACTGCCTTCCAAGCGATCAATGTCTTCGTGATCATTCCTCGAGAAATCTCTGAGGCTTTCTCCACCTCATGATCAATCATTACGAGGTTCCATTCTTTTTATGTAAAGAAACCGGCCTTACTCTTCGAGTATGATGGTTGAGGTGATGCCATTCCTTTTCTCCTTCCCCGTGAGTTGGTTTAATGAAGGTGAAGAGAATGTCTTCTTTCGGGTTTTATTCATTTTAAAGCATGCGTGAAATTTCCCCTATTGGTCATTTTTAGATGATCGTTGCTTTATTTTTGTAGATGATATCAGCAGACATCCATGTAAGAAATAAATTGCATCATGTTTTGTGTTATCTATTTTTAAAATCAAGGTTATTTTGCCCGAACAAATAGATTTAAAAATTTCTGCTGTTGATATTGTATTATATTTTGCTCTTTTCATTAATTGCACGTCTGGTAGTAAATTCATAGTGGGTATCGATTTCAGTTTGGATTAGAACTGAAATTGTGTTATTCGTTGAGTCCTCACCAATGTTTTTGCTTCGACCCTTTCTTTATCATCTTTATTTCTCACCGGAGATGGCAATTGTGACATGATACCCTTGAGCATCACTGGAACGTGTGTGGTGGAGAGGCATCTGTTTGTGGAGCTATTTAGAACAACGAGAATCAACAACCTGGTGTTGATAACGAGTATGTTATAGAGCAGATTTGAGCACCGGTGCTGTGCACTATCACTAAAAAACCAATTACTGTAATTTATGGGATACTGCAATATGATTGTGATCTTTATCTCTTATGTTGTGATGCCAATTATTATACATATGAAAATCAGAACATGGAATTGAGAATCAATCATTACATTCGAAGAAACGAGGGTTAAACTGATGTCAATCTGAGCACCTCTTTCAAATCACCATCTGGCAGAATTTTAAATGCTACTGACATCTTTATTTTGGTGAATTGCCTCTACAGGAATCTGGAAATTAAAATTAAATCTCCAACATTTTGTTTTTATCTTTAGTAACTTGATATGGTTATTGTGAAGGTATAGTAGTTTCCAACACATTTGAAGTATAATGTAAACAAATACTAATCATCCTATGTAGATGATTTCAGAAATATCAACTTGACCAGAATATTGTTTACTGCTGGATGCGTTGATCCGTGGAGGGAGAATCATTGGGTATCATGGTCTGAACTTGTACCTATATAAAAGGAGAGTTTCTCCCCCACTGCTTGACACGTGGCTCCGTGAGAGCTCATGGCAGCTCCTCTTCGCATGGCCGTTTCTTCGCTTATAATTTTTTGACGCGATTCATTGCAAACGATTGCTTCCCTCTTTCCGTTTTTGCCTTTCCCGCTCTTCACAAAATATAATGATGCGTATTGATTTTTCATCTCCGCGTGTATACCAGATGTCGACTTATTGTTTTTAGATTTTTTTCTATTTTCTGCTCCTCGATGCTTCCTCCTCCTCCTGTCGGTGGCTTTCTGCTTTCCCTCATCTTTTCTTTATCGATCGAGCTCCTCCTCCTTTGTTCTCCAACGATATCTTTCCCTGTTGTTAGTTGGTGTCCTCTTCCGGCCGTGGATCTTCCTCCCGCTGAAGGTACGAGGAATGATTTCTTCATCTCTTGAGAGTGTGTGTTGTATAACTTCTTCCTCCTAAACCTTTTTCCTAGGATTTTTTCAAATCAAATTCTTTGAAAAATTTAATATACTTTTTGTTTCCTTCTTTATGAGATGGTATTTTCTCCATTTTTGAATGTTTGTTTCAATCGTTATCTTCTTATTATTTATCCTCATAACCGTCATTGTTATCTCCTTTCTTTTATGTGGTCAGTGTCATGTGTCAAATGTTAATGTTCTTATGAAGCAAACATTTCCTCCCTCACCATTATCAATATTATCTTTATGCTTTTAATCAAACATAAAATTTTCTCTACTGAAAGAAAACATGTATACTCTTTCATATCATTCTATGTTAAGATATCCTTATACAAAGAACATGTCTTACTCAAATGATGTGTTTGTTTCTTAGCGGCCAGAATAATTTATCTCAAGATTTTTGATGCTTATGTATAATATTTTATGCTTTTGATAGTTATCTCTCTTTGATATCTCATGTTGTTTGGAACTACTCTAAAACAACATAATTTTATATAAATTTACCATACATATCAGCTGACCAAATATCTACTGAAAATGAATACCTTTTATTTCTTAATCATTCACATTTAGTATCATATATTATTTGCTGTTCTATCAAATCAGAGTTCATTATCTTTATGATAATCGGCACAATGAATAATTTTTAAGCTGAAAAAGAAAATACCTATCCTAAAAGGAAAAAGATAAAGTAGAAGGTAATATTTCATATATCATATAAATGATGTCTTTCCCTAATCTAAAGACTGTTGCATTTTTTCTTGGTGCATTAATGGTTCCTTGGAATTATTATCGTTTTTTCGTATCTAACACTTTCAATCTCCTGTCTTTGATTACAATTTACCAATAGCATCTACTTTTTATATACACAATAACGTTAACTAGGATTGTATGTTGATGTTCACTATTATCTGTTTACGTCCATCGTAACTTCCTGCAATTTTTACCTTATATATGGATGTCTCACAGGGTTTTACACAGTTTTTACATGTTTTGGTTAACAGTTTATTTGTCATTCAACATCAAATTATTATAAATTTAAGGGTATGAGTTATGCAAAACAATAGTTCTTTCATTGGTTAAAAATTACACCTTACTAACAACTTCTTTCATGTGTGTCCGCAATTGAGTTGTCATTAAAAACACATGTAGGTTTGGCATGCCCCTCTTTATTCACTTTATTAGCAGATCTAAAACCATTAGTTAAGGTATTTTTCCCATTTTCCCCGTACCTATAATTTGTAACAGACAATAATCACACTCCATAATAATTAAGCCCTTTACAATGGGGAAAATTAGAAGACTTGAGATGGTGTGACAATTTCGTATACTTTATAAGAAACCAAATTGCAGATAATTTGATTACTCACTATTCCAACGGTTTAGAGACCATTTGAAGAACCACTTTCTAGACTTTCAGGTAAATCATTGTTAACTGGTGATCAAATTTTAACTACATGAGCTTCTGCTATATATATATATATATATATATATATCTTTACGTTGATGAAATGATCATTATTGTTGATTGTATGTAGTGTTGTTTCTATCATAAATAGAAATTAGATCTATTTATTTATTACTCTAAGATTCTTCCACATTTCCCGCCTTCTTTCTTAGCTGGCAATCTTTTTCTTAATTGCATTTTTATAGCAAATATCTTTGTGTCAAATTATATATCTCCGTATGTATTGTTATACCCTGTTTATAATTGTTTTCCCCCATTATTTGATGTATGCCGTATGCCTCTATATATTCTGTATCAATTTTATGCATGGAAATATTATAATGCCGAAGACAGTTAGATGAACATTTTTAAAATTAGAGGGCGCACATAATGGGTGCTTTGACAATAAGTATTCTATCAATCTACTTCAATTCTTTAGATTTGTTGTAACTTCCTGCCAATTCTATTTATAATATTTTAATAATAGCATTTTGCATGGTGTCTTCATCTATGATTGGGCTAACTTTATTTGTTATTTCCTTTCCCCCTCCCAAAATTCACTTCTACCTTTCCGTACAAATTATTGATATTATCTTTTTCCCCTCCTTCATTGTAGTTAGTATTGGGAGGAATCTGGAGTCGTAAATATAACAAATATAGTAATTCAAACATTTATTACGATATTGTCAGCAAAGATTGCCAAGATGAAATACCGATGATGCTCCTAAATGTCTCTGCTTTGTATAACTCAATTTTTAAGTTATTTTACCTATATATTTCTTGGAAAATCAAAAGATTCACAAGAAAATGATCTATTCATTAGTAATTATAACCTCATATTTTAAAAATTTTCCTTCCGCCGCGAAGCGCGGGTATCCTCCTAGTTAGTTATTACAAACTGGCTCATCAAGCTTCTGGAGAATTATGAAGAGGTGCCGCCTTCAATGCAGCACATGCTCTTTGCACGTGAGAGGGAATTTTTTGGTATCAAGCCCGTTATTTCCAAGAGTTTGCATTCCAAAACCCTTCCAATTGCTTTATGTCTACATTTCTTTCATTTGGGAAATTGTTATTAGGACCCTGACTTTGTATTAGTATGTCTCTATACTCCTTTATCATTTTAATGTGCCAATTTCTGTGCCGAATCCTGATTTTATATCATAGCCATGACACAATTTTCAAAAAAAATTGAGCTTGTATTAGAGTTCAATTAACATATTTTGAGTGTTAAATTCATGGCAATTCGCCATTTTTAAATTTCTATCTGATTTTTGGCACATTGGTAGCTATTGGTCAATAGACTCAATACCTCTTTGCATTTCAAAAATTTTAATGAGATATTGTGTGCGTGCTATTTGGAAATTATCTAAGATTTTCCTTGTCTCATTTATTTAAAGCATAAGTTGCATCATTTTTGCAAAATAAAATACCTCCATAAAGCTGAATTTAGACAACAACTACGAATTTTAGCTTAATTTTATGTAGTGGTATGATATTTTTTAATAATAAAAACACAAAAAATAGGATTCTAGCCTTAGAAAACAAATAAAATTGAAAGTTAAAAAAATTCAGTACTTGCATTTTTATATCTAGTTCACCATACCCAAAATCATACAAAATATAATATTTATCTTTAAACAAATAAAATAGGATTTTTATCAGTTGTGCCCTCTGAGATATTGCAATATCAGTTATGCAACTTCCTTTTTTGGAATATCTATTGTGCCTCTATTTTTTTTGCAAAATTCACAATTATGCCCTTTTGTAATATCAATTATGCTCTTACTTTACCTTTACAGATGGGCAGAACTATGAATTTTACAAGAAGGTAGGGGCACAACTGATATTCCAAAAAAGGAAGGGGCATAACTGATATTGCAATATCTCAGAAGGGTACAACTGATAAAAAATTCAATAAAATATATTATACTATTTACAAAAAATAATATAAAATCAAAATTAGAATAAAAAATAAATTTTAATATCTTATTATATATATTATAGTAAAAAATAATCGCATATTTTTACCGGGTCAATCGGGTCCGATTTTTAAAACCATGATTATGAGTAGGGATGGAGAAGGGGGGAAGAGTAAGGGAGAAGGAAAAGAAATAGTACGAATTTGAAGCTTGAAGCTAAAAAAATATAGTTTTTTTAGCAAATCTCTTATATTTGATATCGTTTAGTAATTGAAAGTCAATTGAGGGGCATCCATATAAAGCTACTTGCACATTTTTGCCCTTTTAGGAAAGGGTAAAATGGGGCTGCCCGTGGGGGAGCTAACTTGGCTCCTCCGCGCCATTTCATCCATTTCTTTATTTTTTTTACCTTCCGTGGATTTTCATCAATATACCTATTTTATGTCATTCAAATTTCGCGTGAAATAAAGATTTCTACTATCTTCATCTAGAAGGGTTGTTTTTAACAATTCTGTTACCGTTAAAAATGACTGTCTGGGTGGAGGCCGTAGAAGTATCTGTTTCGCACGAAATTTGAATAGCATAATAGAGGGATATAGTGATGAATATTTACGGAATAAATTTTCAAAAAATAAATAAAAAATGAACGAAATGGTACATGCGGAGTCAAGTTAAAAAAAGGTTTAGTATGCATCTCTTTCTCTTTCGTGCAGGCCGACGCCTCTTATTCAACATCATATATTAATCACCCCTCGTTGTTAACTTAATTACGTTACTCAATTATTTCGATCCCCCTGCACAAGACATTAATTTAAAATAATTCGAAACTTCTAAAGTTATTTAAGCCAATCCGAATTAAAACCACGGGGACGGAAATGGCGATGTGATTGGATATGGATATAGTCCGTCATCATGATATGCATACGAATTCTTGATTTTGGATAAGGATGCGAATATTATCTTTTATTTATTTGAGGATAATAAGATACGAGTATAGTTACATATTTTTTTTTGCGAATACGGATGGATACCGATATGTGTTGTTGAATCTACATGTATATATTACATATTCATACACCAAATTTAGTGCGTGTCTATCTCCAATATATTATGGGATACTTGTAATATGGAAAAAGAGAGCCTACACCCGACTCTTTTTTTCAATATTTTTTGATTTTTTGAAATGAAACTTTTGAAAAATTAAATCACCGTATTTCGCCATGTTGTCATCCAAATTCAACTTAATTCGAGACTTTTATCATCTCCATCAAGACTACTAAATTTTAATAGTCTCAGAATTGCTGAAATTAATACTTTCTAGATTAACGTGTTATGAATGGTTGTTTTGCATTAAATTTGAAGCACATATTTCATTCAATATATTAAGCAAATTCTCCTAATGTTTCTTTCAAAAAAATCAAAAATAATGAAATGAAAACCGACCCTCGGATCCCAGCTCCCTTGCGATATATTGCACATGGAGTCACTTTCCAATGCTTGAAGAAAATACATGTTTTTATGTTATTTAATCATTTATTATACAAGCTATTAAATTTAGTATATATTATATTTTTATTTTATTATTATTGTAGTTTATTAATTCCGATATAATCAATTACAAGAACAATCCTATTGAATGCAAGTATTAGAAGATACCTTTTATCGACAGGATAATTCATTTCCATTTTTTAGATATTTGTATCCTGATCGAGATTATTTTGTTTCTGTATATGTATCATGGAAGGCCGTATCGATATTGATATCGTTTCAATATCATATCGATACGATATTTTGACGATATATCACCGAAATATCGCCCATATCGACGAGCCTTTGTGAAGAAATGCCTGAAAATCAGGATATATTGCCATATCGGTGCCCGTATCAGCCCATGTCGATATCGATATAGCGACGATATATCACCGATATATCACGATATTTCCTTCCATGATATGTATTAAGGATATCGTTTATAGTTTTCAATATCCGTAATGTGTTCGCTTCAGTATCTATATCCAAATTTTAAAACGGGTTAGGATATGATAACATCTATATATGTATCTCTCTGTATGCATCCATTAGCTATATATGTCGATTTTCGATACATGAATTCGAATAATTATGCACAAACTGAAAAATAAAAATATCGGAATGAAGGATACATAGAGCAGATCATCTGCAGTAGAATCAGGGATGATTGAGTGGTTTGCAAGAATTGAGTGGTTTTGTGGACCCTTGTCGTAGGAATTCGTGTGAACCGCTCGATCAATATCGAGCGGTTGAGATCCCCGATTCTACTGCAGACCTCTGCAGATCTGCTCCTGAAGGAAACATGGGAGATTTTCATGGTAGACCAGAGGATGATCGTCATGGGAATCGAGAGGCCCCGAACAATCCACGTGAGATTTTGTGATCGGATATCCTCTGCTTCTCCTCCAATTGTTTGGGGACAATGGATTTCATTCCACGTAGTTGGGATGCCGAGGTACATTAGCAACGGGTTTTAAATATGGAACCAGGCATCGAACCGATTTGGTATCGGCTTTTGGGTTTTTCATGGTTGGATCAGTGAAACTTGTCGGTTTCATCCCATTTGATCCAATCGAGTTAGATCGTGGTTGATCATTAGTTAATTTAAACAAAGATTTTTTTATCAGTTGTGCTCCTATGAGATATTGCAATATCAATTAAGCTTCTCTTTTTTTTGGAATATCAGTTGTGTCTCTAACTTCTTTCTCCATTATCACTTGTGTCCTTCCGTCAGATTGATCGTCAAAGAATTAAAATAACCACGATTTATTCAAACCATGGTGCGGTTAAGAGAGGGGCATTATGGTCAGACAATATCTATTCTTCCTACCCCCTTTAGCCCCACAAGCTCGATCTCCTCTCCTCCCCAAGTGCCTTCTCGAGCGCGTGGCCCCTAGTGATGAATGACCTTCAGGACATCAGCGAAATCGCAAGGGGCGCAACATCAGATCAGGCCTCAGCAAGATCGTCGAAAGGGGGCAAGGTGGAGCTGGATGAAGCGGGGTTGGGGAGGAGGAGGATGGGATGGAGGGGGCGGATTGGGGCGGAGAGGGGGTGGGGATGTGGAGGGAGGAGGAGGTGCTAAGCGGGTTGGAGAGGAGCTGGGGGAAGAGCGAGGGCGGAAGGGGAGGTACGGGGCGGAGGGAGGAGCAGGGGGTAGGGGTGAGGGGTAGGAACTAGGGGGGAGGGAAGGCACGGGGCAGGGTGAGGCGTTTGGGGGGGGGGGGGGGGGGTGTTGCGGTGGAGGAGGAGCATGATGCTGGGGAGGAAGAAGAGAAGGGGAGGAAGAGGATGAGATGACCTTCCAGCCTCTTTTTTAAATTTAATTCATCATGTGTCCTCAAAGTTAACGTCCATTTGGGTTGGGTATGGACGACCATTAATTCGAAGGACACAAGTGATAGAATACAAGAAGTCGGGGGCACAACTGATATTCTCAAGAAGGGAGGGGCATAACTGAAATTGCAATATCTTAGAGGAACGAGCATGAACTCCTCCGTTCAGCCCGCCCTCTCCGACCACGACAACCACGCACGCAAACCCCTCTCGAGCCTAAATACCCAAAAATGCAGCAAGATAGAGAAAGGAAAATCGACATACTCAGTGCGTCCGAGCTTCAGGGGACGGTTGCCACCTAAGAAGAAGACGTCCGGCAAACCGCATCTTGGTTTAGAGCCGGCAATGGTCGGAGCATCCATCGTAAAGGGGAGACGGAGGATCGTTGGCTCTGTTTGGTTGAGGCTCGAATCGAGGAAAATTAAAAAATTAAACCCTATTAATCAGGGATAATTTCATCAAGTGAAATAATAGATTGAGCCGCCCATTCACATCATTGGGAATTGAAATGATAAGTTAAACTTCGATTCCCTATTTATAAATCCATATAATGATCAATCTTTCTTTGTAATTTACCATGTATTATTTCAGAAAATCATCCCTGGGTCAACTATCTCTCCGCATATAATTTATATATATACATCAAATAAAAAAATCCCACTGGGCCCACCTCCAGGCTCCACCATGACCAACCGATAGGAATATCGCCAACTAATAAAATTGACGTTCCTTTCAAAGCAAATCCGAGACTTTCTCAAAGGGCCCATATGAAATTACCCCCCACGGGCTGTCGGAAAGGCATCTGGCCGCGCCGCCTCACATCAGTCAAGCCCACGCGATTTGACCAACACACCTTCCGTTCCACGCCTCCCCTCCCCTCCCCTCTCCTTCCCAGAAGAAAGCTCCACAACGTGAACCCAATCCATCTCACCCCTCTCTGCACGTCCATATTATAATCCATCTCCCCTCCCACACTGTGTCCTCTTTCTTAACCCCTCTCTCTCTCTCTCTCTCCCCCCTATCCACCATGGGCGCCTCCACAGGGAGCTTGGATACGTCGGCCAACTCGCGACCGCCACCCTCCACCTTCTCCTTCAACACCACCTTCTCCTCCTCCTTCTCGGACTTGCTTAACGGAGTCGAGGAAGAAGAGGACGAGAGGACCGGAGCTGCCGAGAGGAGCGTCCCCAAGTTCAAGTCCGCACCTCCGCCTTCCTTGCCTCTCTCACCCCCTCCGATCTCTCCTTCTGCCTACTTCGCCATACCCGCCGGACTTATCCCCTCCGAGCTCCTCGACTCCCCCGTGCTACTCTCCTCCTCCCACGTAAGCTCCACGTCTAGAGCCGAGATGGGTCTCTCTCAAATCCTTCTTGCTTTACATCTGTATTCATCATGCAGGACTTGCCGTCTCCGACGACCGGAAGCCTCCCGGCACAATCCTACAACTGGAAGCCGAGCTCGGATCTCTACCAGCAGCCCATCAAGGAAGAGCAGAAGCCTTCCGCTGATTTCTCCTTCCAAACTCTGCCCATCTCTTGGATGGTACGCGCAATATCTGCAGATGTTTTCATCCACATCTGTCGTTTTGTTGTCAGTTCCAAATACCTGACAAGTTTTCAGCAGAAGCCGCAGGAGCAGCAGCAGCAGCAGCCATGGAACTACCAGGAAGCAAACGGCAGAGCACCCGGCTACCAATCTCAGGTGACCAACAACAGTAACAGCAGCTACATGCGGGGAGAGCAAGAGATCGGACGACGGCTACAACTGGAGGAAGTACGGGCAGAAGCAGGTGAAGGGGAGCGAGAACCCGCGGAGCTACTACAAGTGCACCTTCCCGAGCTGCCCCACCAAGAAGAAGGTGGAGAGGTCCCTCGAAGGGCACATCACGGAGATCGTCTACAAGGGGAAGCACAACCACCCCAAGCCTCAATCCACGAGGAGAAACTCCTCGGGTGGGCAGCAGGTCAACGCGCAGATGGCGTCCGATCACTCCTTTAGCAGCACGCAGATCGACTCGGGCAACGTCACGCCGGAGAACTCGTCGGTTTCTTTCGGAGACGAGGACGACGACATGGGCTCGCAGAGGAGCAGAGGTGGAGAGGATATTGATGACGAGGCGGAGCCCAATGCTAAGCGCTGGTAATTAAGAATTTAAGATGTCATTAGCACTCAATTGGGTAAACTAAGAGGGTAATTAGTTTAAACTCGAGTCTAATTTGCCTGTGGATTTGCAGGAAGGGTGAAGGTGAGATCGAGGAGATGTCTGATGCTGGTAACAGGACGTTGAAGGAGCCCCGGGTCGTCATCCAGACGACGAGCGATATCGACATCCTCGACGACGGCTACCGGTGGAGGAAGTACGGGCAGAAGGTTGTCAAGGGGAATCCCAATCCAAGGTCCGTAACCCAACTTAATAAATTATCATGACCAGTTTTCCTCGATAACAGATCAAAACCAATTTCTCATCGATGTTCCTGCTGATCCCTGCAGGAGTTACTACAAGTGCACAACAGTGGGATGCCCGGTGAGGAAACATGTGGAGAGAGCATGCAATGATCTGAGATCGGTGATCACGACATACGAAGGCAAGCACAACCACGACGTCCCTGCGGCCCGTGGCAGCGGCGTCAGCAGGCCGGCGCCAATGGATAATGGAAGGAGCAACGCCAACGGTGGTGTAACCATGGCCATCAGGCCGTCAGCGATGACCAACCACGCGAGTCAATTGGTCTCGGATTCTCTCTTCAATGCGCGGCTCAACGGCGAGTCTCCGTTCACGCGGGCAATGATTCCGGCCTACGGGTTCTCCGATTACGATAACATGAGCGAAGAGCTCGCGAACAAGCAAACGCAATCGGAGAACGCGTTCCAGAAGGCGAAGGAGGAGCCCAGAGATGAGCTCCTCCTCGAGTCCATGTTGTTCTAACAAAGATCAGGATTCGAATCTTATCCGCCTTAGATAATTTACACCGATTTGTTCTTTTCTTGATTCGATAGTTTGTTGTTAAACTTATATTGTAAAGATAAAAGATATATTATATGCTATTGTAGATAGAGGAGAAGGGGGCAATTCTTTCATTTGTTTTTGGGCTGCAAACAAAAGCTGAAAGGCCTCCCCTCTCTTTTGCATCAGTGTTGTTTTCCTCGGGGAGAATTTTTTTGTCTATCCAAAAGACTCATGTCTTTTTTTTTTGACATTTTATGTCATTAGTAATTGATGAAATAATGTTCTTATGTTTGGGCAATTGTTTTACTAGAATGCGGACTAAGACATAAAAATGGTCAAGACAAGAATTTGAGACACCACCATAGACTCCCAAGTCGATATTATTACAGTCCATTTAGTTGAGAATTAGTTGAACTAGTGTTTAAAATTATTTGAATTTGTTTAGTAATTAGTAAATTCTTTTGGAAATATTAAAATAAATTTTAAAAAAAATATTTTTACAGAGAGACTGATGGGAGACGGACAACAAGTTGCGTTGTCAATCCCTTTTGGATTTTTGACGGATGTACTCATACTTGATGAGAAAATGGGAAAGGAGAGTCTTTCTTCATGAAGGGGGACATGATGTTAATTTTGCTGAGTTCTTCCATCTTCATGAAATCATAGTGTAACGACATTTTCCTAAGCAAGGAGACCAATCTATGAGATAGTTGCATTACTTCTAATTAATGATTCTCGATAGAGGCGGACATATGAGGCAACGAATAATGAAGGTCTTGTGTTGGCGACCAATAGCAGATGCTCTAGATCAAGGGATATAAGGTCCGAAGGGCGATCCAAGTCACGAGGTCAAATCTGATGCTTCTATTGTAATAAGGAGGATCTCAAAAAATAGTTGATTGTCTGAGACGTGAGGAGGAAGGAAAGCACAAGGTATGTGATTCGGACTCAAACCAAGAAGATTCCATCGCAATTTGTAAGGGAGACTCGCTAGCACACTTAATAGTGATAAAGGAATATTTAGGATGGCTTCCTGACTCGAAATGTTGGGAGCACTTATGATTATATAGGGAGTAATTTAGTGCATATCAAGCATGCAATGATGACACGGAAAAGACGTTAGGTACGGTTCACTATGTCAAGAGAGTTGGATCAGTACAATTTTGGATCTTTGAAGGACAATGAGAACTTTGAGAAGTGTCAGACACGTGCCACAAATACAAAATCTGATTTCACTGGTAATGATTGAGTCAAGAGGACTTAGAGTAACTATTGGAGGGGGAGTTCATAGAGCATTCGAGGGAGCATGTATTGTGATGCGAGGGATGAGGATGCTAAACATGGTGTATAAGCTCGAGGGAATAGTCTTGATGGGTTTTTTTACTCTAGTTATTCCCATGTTGAGCAGTATGTGAAGAGATCAGTTGCTTACTGACATCTCTACTATAGAAGCATACAACAAGGTGAAGCATGTACGATTTTCTTTGCTAGATCATGATGCAAAATCTATATTCACAAGAGACTTGTGTTATCACATCAGAAGGCACAACACTAAGGGCCCGTTCGGTAGGAGAATAAGCAGGAATAAGGATGGGAAATAAGGGGAATAAGGGTCTATTCTCCGTTCGGCTGGAGGATAAGAATAAGGAGAATAAGGTGAAATAATGGTAGGTAAGGTGGGATAAAGATAGGAATAAGAGTGAAATAAGATGAAATAATGGGGAATAGTCGTACCACGGGGAACCGTGTTAGGGGCCCCTTATTCCATTCCCCCTTAACCTCTTACCGAACACGCCCTAAGGTCCTGTTTGGTTGGAGAATAGGCCATGGAATAAGGGGCTAATTCTCCTCTCGACACTGTTTCCAGTGGTACGACTATTCCTCATTATTCCATCTTATTTCACTCTTATTCCTATCTTTATTCCACCTTACTTACCCTTATTTCACCTTATTCTCCTTATTCATATCATCCGGCCGAATAGAGAATAGACCCTTATTCCCCTTATTCTCCATCCTTATTCCTGCTTATTCTCCTACCGAACGGGCCCTAAGTTGTGCAAACATGCTTGAGAGAAGGTACCTCGATGGTACCCTATGATTGGATCAATACTCAAAGGAGGTGGCAACTTGTAAGAGGAGCTTGCAAATAATGAAGATGGTGTGGTGTAGAATCAAGGCAATGTGAACGTTGCAATGCAATTAAAATCAGGGGGTTATTATTCGGATTGGATAAATTACATCATAATATGGTAGAGTTGGATTCCATGTAATTCTTGAAGGAGATTGATTATATCAAATATTATTCTGACCTTATGGAGATTGATTGGATATTTATTGATTGAGATCTTGATCAATTGAGATTAATTATGACAATCAATCAAAGATTATATTTGTGCCTATACGAGAGAGGGTGGGTGGTGGCATACCATCACAATTATAAGAGAGACAATAAAAGGAGAAAGAGGGAGAGAAGAGAAGAAAGAGAGGGATGGGATAAAGAGAGTTGTACACATTCTTCTTTTAACGATTTTCCTTCTTTGGTGGTCACGAGATGTAATCGCCCACCACTATATTATGGTGTCTTCTTCTTTACTTGTTTCCATGGTGATAGTTGATTGTGCATTCGTCGATTCATATCCCATCAAGTGATGTCAAAGCAAATGTGATACCGTTTTCGATCGCGTTGCGTATTAACATGAACAAACAATAATTGATAAGACTATACATAGTTCAGTTTCAGATCGATCGCATGGGAACAAATAGTCGATTGGACCAATGAATTATATTATAATGATCGACCAACCATGGATAGTAACTAGGTCGATTAATCGGAAATTTTATTGATAAGTCCTTGCAGAGTTCCTAAAGTTGATGTTTAATACGCATTGCACAAAATTGTAATTATATCAGATATCAATGGATGTTATTGTTTGACACTAGAAGTTTTTTCAGTGGACACTAAAGTATTTTTCACACAAATTTAAATATTTTATGAAAACGTGTTGTTTATATTAAAGATAAATATTAGTCACTAAATTGGTCTTGTTTGAAAAATACTGAATTGCGGTTTCATATGTTGTCAATTTCTCGTGATTATGGAGATGTTAAAGAAATTTATGATCACATTCAGATATTGTTGATAAGTCTATTGTTGAGGTACTTACGAGTGAAGTGATTGCCAAAAATATTGATCAATCACACTCAACGATGAATCATAGATTCAAATGAAAAACTTATTTGCCAAATCAAAAGTCATGGGAGTATAGGAGGGGAGCGGATCCTCTACTGTAATCTTTTCTATAGCAGCGTATGTTCTTATCGCTTCTTTTTGGGTGAAAAATAGATTCCAAAAATCCAACCATATAGTTTGAATATATGATTAATGTAAAGGACAAAATCAAACTATATAAGGCCAAACTTGCCGCAAAGGCGTCAACCGGAAGGAGAATTGCTTTCCAATTTCAAAGGACTCTCAATATCCGAAAGAGAGTTGCAGTGTGTGTGTGCGTGCGTGCGTGTATAACCTTCTATTATATTTACGATGGAGCGAAGTTAACAAACGTCTCCAAAAAGCGGTTTTTGGAGAGGAGCTTGCTTGCTCGTAAAGATCTGTCCTTGTGATGGATACACTCATATCAGATTTCTAGTTGGCGTGATGTAAGGGGTGGTCCGTTCCCGTTGCTTTCTTTAATATCAAGACAAGATAATGGCGAGATTGCTTTCGATTGGTCGCCAAAGTCAGAGGCATTTGAGACAAGATAACTTTGGAGTTTATGTTAATACAGTGAGCTGAAAGGTGAGGTTTTGTCATCGTCTGAGGTTGGCTTTGCGTCTTCTTCCCCCCTTCCTCGTCACCTGTCCTCGTCTGTGTATAGCTGGAGGTCCTATCCCAACCATCTCCATAAGAGAGCTGCTGGCTTTGTGTGAATTGCCATGGATTCACTTCCTTGTTGAGCACAAGATGTTGTACAGTTCATACTCGAATGAGAATCTCACACCCCGCAAAATAAATGGTGATTTTTAGCTGTCTGGATAATTGAATGGTTCAAATCCTTCGTGTGAGCGTTGCGTTAAGTAGTCGACGACCAGTATAAAAAAAATAATCATATCTTTCAACATGGATTTGAGCGAGAATCCATGTAGCGGATCATACTTGTAATGGGAGAAAGCTTTGCGGTTTTTTTTTGTCTGGATAGTTGAGGTGACGAAGCTGACATTAAGATCATCCGTGGGCTTGTATGTAACCCGGAATGCGTAGAGAAGAGAATCGCGGCTCTTTACTCAATGCTAGATGACTGATCTTGGCTAAGTGAAATGGTTTATGGAGATCGAAACCTTACACAGGTTGATCGGATCTGGATTGGAATGGGATGTGGCTTTTCCATGTTATTTACTTGTGTGTAATATCTTTAAATTTTTTAGGGTGCGTTCAATACGCGGGTTAAGACGGGTTAAACTGGTAGAGGATAACTTGTTTTTGGGTTTTGGTGTTTGGATAGAGGGTTAAACTGGGGGTGGGTTAGAAGTGGTTTTGTTGTGATATGATTGTATTGAAGTTTGAAAAAGTGAGTAGTTATTGTGATGTGATTGTATTGAATTTTGAAAAAGTGAGTAGAAATAGGGTAGTTTATAATTTTTATATGATATAATGGTATAATATATTATTTTTTGATGGAATTGATGATGAAGAATTAATTTATTTATTTTTTTTAAAAAAAAGATAAAAAGTGGGACCCACGTAGGAGTGAGGAGTGAGGTACCCCTCTACCTGAACGGGGCCTTAGACCCCGTTCGTGTATCAGGTTAAACCACCCCAAGGGTGGTTTAACTCCCCTACCCCATATTTTCTCCCTCCACGTGGGCCCTACTTTTTATCTTTTTAAAAAAATTAAATAAATCAATTCTCCATCATCAATTACATCAAAAAATAATATACTATACCATCATATCATATAAAAATTATAAACTACTCCACTTCTACTCACTTTTTCAAACTCCAATACAATCACATCACAATAACTACTCACTTTTTCAAACTCAAATACAATCATATAACAACAAACCCACTTCTAACCCACCCCTAGTTTAACCCTCTATCCAAACACCAAAACCAAAAAATGGGTTACCTGTTACCAGGTTAACCCACCTAAACCCTCTGTCCAAACACTTGTGTCAAGAATTTCTGGATACATGAGGCTTGTTAAACCACTTGCATTCTCTTTCATTTTCTTATCTTTATTTTTCATGTTCACTGGCTTGTCATTCATATTTATTTATTTTCTAATAAACACCTTAAAAGGTATAATATTCAAAACCAGGAGAAATAAAGCAGAATAGTGCAGACTATCCAGTACTTAATAGACAGATCTTTTCATCAGTAGAACAAGTGGCTCCAGACACTGAGCAGCATACACTTCATTATTTGATTGATCTTCTGAACAAATGACACATTAAAACTTAGTAGATTGGTCTGACTAACCAGTCGACTAAGCGGGCTTCTGATCAGGCTGTTAACTTAGTCTAACTCAGTAGTTTCTCACCATCTCTAGTGCATATTTCCATCTCGGTAGCACTTAGCTTTGTTTATATCATCATCCTAACAAATTGGTCTTCACCAAAAAAGATCAAACAAATGGTATATATAGATACACGTGATGTTTTAGATGTTACCTCAGTGGTTCTTCATGGATGGTATTGGAAAATTTTGCTTGGGGTTTCGAGAAGGGAAAGTGGGCTTAACTAAAGTCTAAGGTAGCCAAGGTCTTCTTCAGTTCAGTGGGCTATGAGAAGTATGGATTGCTTGGATGCGTAATTGTATCAAGACCGTCTCGTTCTCTATCCTTGTTAATGGTTTCATGCACGGGTTCTTTGAAGGCACACCTGTTGACAATGCGATCTCTCGTAGATAGATATCCTCAATTGGAAGAGGGTCTTCTATTGTCCCCGCCCACCTTATCGACGCATATGATTTCATCATATTTTGTAGATGTTGATATGCTATGAATCCTAATTAACCATCTGATCCAGGTTAAAGAATTGTTTTACGACCTCTCACCCTGGTGTGAGGGGCAGCGAGGGCAGTGTCCATGTCTCGAATTTTTTCCCTATATGAGTATTTGGATCTGCTTGACTTTGGGATCCGTTTTTTCCTAAACGTGCGACACGATTGCACTACACATAGCTGCTCCCAATCCGCAACATCTCCAATGAATGGAGGCGCAATTGATGTTTACTAAAAGAGCGCCAGAAGACTTCGGATGTACTCCTCCAATGAACGCTCGCAAAAGCAAACTGTTCAGGCCTAAAAGAGCGCCAGAAGACTTCGGATGTACTCTTAGACTGGGGGTGTTGAGGCGCTCCCTCCCAACAACTTATCTTTGGCTTCCCCTATCTTCCACGTATGGTAGGGGCTCAGCTGCGCTGAACATCGATGACAGGGTGAAGGCCTCTACTGGGGGTTGGAAAGCCTCTTCCCTTTCTATGGCGGGTAGGATGCAACTGCTACAGCCGGTTATTAGTGGCATTATCCTTTATTGGACCGGTGGGACTCTCATTCCTAAGGGCACGGCCATTCGGGTTGACAAATTGTGCGCGAATTTCCTGTGGGGTTATGGGCGGCACTATATCAATTGGCGAACTGCATGTCTTCCTAAAGCTGAGGGCGGGCTTGGGATGCGCTCATCGTACATGTTGCGTGAGGCTATGCTGATTGCTTGGACTTGGCGCTTGCTTAACGACGATTATTCTATTTGGGTTGTCTACATGAGGAAAAAATACCTGTCCTCTTGCTCTTTCTGGGATGCGGAGCCCAAGAGTGGGGACTCCGTGCTCTGGAAGTCGCTTCTTAGGGGAAGGGAAGTCTACAGAAACTTCCTTTCCGGCTTTGGCATTCTTCTCACTCGGTTGTCTTTGCCTCTTAAGTTCCTTTTTCCGTTGGCGGTGGATGCAGTTAGACATTGTGCGGCGGTGGTCCCTTGGGCGGGGTTGGTCTGGAGCAAGGACTCCGTTCCCAAGCATTGTGTCGCTCTTTATCGGGCTGTTCTCGACCGATTGCCTACTCAAGATTGGCTGGACAGAATGGGGATTAGCCAACCTGGAGCTTGTTACCTCTGCATATCTGCTTGTGAAACAAGTGAACATATTTTCTTTCATTGCAGCTTTGCTCAAGACGCTTGGAAGGAGGCCCTCGTGGGTCTTGGCCTCCCTCTGCCATCATCGTGGGGGCTCGTCGATATCATGGATTGGATCCCCCAACTTCCTTCTGCCTACCTTCGTCGGTTATGCACTGTTGCTCTAGTCGCCACCGTGTGGGAAATCTGGAAGGAAAGAAATTGTAGATGGTCCTCTAATGAATCCCACTCCCCGAAGCCTCTGGCAACCTCAATCATCTGTATTGCTAGGATCTCGGTGGCTGCAGTCAGAACCTAATCAGAAAAATCTCCTGCGTTAACAGTGGCCTTCTCTTTGGTCTAATGTAGATCCAATCTCTGCCCTGTGGGTTTTGATATTTTGCATAATCCATGTAAACTGCCGAGGGCTCACACAACTTTTTGGGTGCTGAAAATTGTAAGGGGATTTTTCACCCTCCCCCCTTTTTTGTATATTCTTCACTCTTACATGAAATACAAAGAATTATTACCCATCAAAAAAAAACCGGTGTTTACTAAAGAGTAAGGAATCAAAATCAGATCTGTTCTGGTGAAAGCCGTATAGAGGACTTGGATAGAAAGAAACTAAAGATGGAAGCAGCTCGGTTCCAATGATCTCGTTGCATAGGATGTCTCCATTGGCCTTGTTATAGCCGAAATGAAAATAGGATTTTTATCACTTGTGCCCTTCTTAACTTATGTAATATCAGATATACCCTTTCCTTTTTTGTAATACTAGTTGTGCCTCCGATTTCTCAGAAAATCCACAGTTCTACCCGTTCGTTTAAGGTAAAGTAGATGCATAAATGATATTAAAAAAAGGCCAGAAGTAATATGCCCTCCCGTTTTATCACTTGTGACCTTAACTTCTGCAATATCATTTATGCCCCCGACTTCTCACAAAATCCACGGTTATCTCCTCTCGTTAAGGTAAAGTAGGGGCATAACTGGTACCAAAAAAGGGCATAATATGCCACCCACTTTATCACTTGTGCCCTTCTTAACTTCTGCAATATCAGTTATGTCCCGACTTCTTACAAAATCTTCAGTTTTGTCCTTTCGTTAAGGTAAAGTAGTGGCATAACTGATATTAGAAAAAGGGCAGAATTATGTATTGAGTTTTTATCAGTTGTGCATCTATGAGATATTGCAATATCAGTTATGCCCCTCTCTTTTTTGGAATATTAATTGTGCCCCTAACTTCTTTCTCCGTTATCAAATGTGCCTTCCGTCAAATTGATCGTCAAAGAATTAAAATAACCATCGTTTATTCAAACCATGGTGTGGTTAAGGGGCATTATGATCAGAACAAAATCTCCCACTCCATCCTCCTTTATCAGTTATGCCCCTCCTTTTTTGTAGTACCAGTTATTCCCCTGACTTCTCACAGAATCCACAGTTTAGTCCTTTCGTTAAGGTAAAGTAGTGGCATAACTGATATTAAAAAAAGGTATAATTGAGTTTTTATTTGTTGTGCATCTATGAGATACTGCAATATCAGTTATGCCCCTCCCTTTTTGGAATATTAGTTGTACCCTTAACTTATTAAAAAAAGGCAGAATATGCCGCCCCCTTTATCACTTGTGCCCTTCTTAACTTCTGCAATATCAGTTATGCCCCTCCCTTTTTTGTAATACGAGCTATTCCCCCGACTTCTCAGAGAATCCACAATTTTGTCCTTTCATTAAGGTAAAGTAGCAGCATAATTGATATTAAAAAAGGGCAGAATTGTGAATTGAGTTTTTTATCAGTTGTGCATCTATGAGATATTGCAATATCAGTTATGCCCCTCTCTTTTTTGGAATATTAGTTGCACCCCTAACTTCTTTCTCCGTTAGCAATTGTGCCTTCTGTAAAATTGATCGTCAAAGAATTAAAATAACAATAATTTATTCAAACCATGGTGTAGTTAAGGGGCATTATGATCAGAACAAAATCTTCCACTCCTTCCCCCTAGCCCCATAAGCTCGATCTCCTCTCCTCCTGTTGTCGTGTGCAATCGTCTCCTCCCTAAGGGCCTTCTCGAGCGCGGGGCTCCTTATGTTAAATGACCTCCAGGACAGCAGCGGAATCACAAAGGATGCAATATCGGGTCGAGCCTCGGCAAAACCGTCAGGAGGGAACAATGTGGAGATGGATGAGGTGGGGTTGGGGAGGAGGAGGATGGGCTGGATGGGACGGATTGGGGAGGAGGGGCAGAGGAGGGCGGGAGGGCTAGGGAGGAGCTGGGGGAGGAGCGAGGGCAGAGGGGGAGGCACGAGAGTGGGGGGGGAGCGGGGGTGGGATGAGGGGAGGAGGCTACAGAGGAGGAGTGGGGGCAGAGGGAGAGGCACGAGAGTAGAGGGGGGTATTGGGGCAGAGGGAGGAGCTGGGGGCGAGGGGAGGAAGCGGTGGAGGAGCAGGAGGCTAGGAATGAGGAAGAAAAAGAGAGGAAGAGGAAGAAGATGGGGGAGGAGGAAGAGGATGAGATGCCCTTACAACTCTTTTTTTAAATTTAATCCTCTTGTGTCCCCCAAGTTAACATCCATTTGCATTGGGTATGGACGGCCACTAACAATGACAAAAAGTAGAAAGCATAACTGATATTCTAGAAAAAAGAGCATAACTGATATTGAAATATCTCAGAGTGACATAACTGATAAAAACCCCTGTGAATTTATAAGAAGTGAGGACAGAACTGATGTTAAAAAAGGGGAAGTTGATAAAAACCCATGAAAATATACTTACCAATAAAAAAACCTTCGCAGATTAAACACGACATCCTTAATTTGTACTTTCCAGCCACTTCTCCTCGAATATTCGAGACCTTTTTTAAAAGTTTTAACCAGTAGGCTTCCAATCATGCAACACAAAAAATCAGAAGATATCTATCTCAATTGCAACAAATTACAACTTCTTATTGCTGAAATCTCCAGCTAACAAAAAAACTTATCATCGCTAAAATTATCTTACTCTTGAAAAAATAAAGAATATCTACCCTTAATTATATTATTTACATCAGAAAGGCCCCCCTGACTAATCTTAAATAACGAACTAACCAACCTTAAATGTATATACGAAGGAATGAATGCAACCACTAAGAACCAAGGTTTTAAAAACCGAATCGAACCGGTCGGTTGAACAGGTTAAACCAAGAACCATAGGAAAGAACGGTCCAACCACCCGGCTTTTATTCAGAAAATAAAAATCAGTCAAAACCAGTCAAAATCCGATTGGACCGCTTAAACCCGGTTGAACCAATTGAACCAACTATCGATTTAACCATCCATTTTTTGACAAAAAACAATTTTCAATAAATTAATAAAGTACAAACTTTTTCAAAAATATTCATAATCTATCATTCTAACCCATAGTATAGTACCACTTTATCTCTTCTCATTCACATGTATTAATGACTCATTATCGCTTGTCTCTTCGTGCCATGAGCATTGCCTCTCTCTTCCCACAACGTATATCAGATTTTCCACTTGTAACAATAATAAATGAAGAAGATGTTGTCATAGTCATACCACGAGAAGCAATAAATTAACAACACCTGTTGTAAATTAAAGTTTAAATAATTTTAAAATTATTAATTTTTTACCTCACATATATGTAATATATATATTACGAAATATGATTATTATGCACCCCCAAGTAACGCACTAGATATGTTTCCGGACTGCCTTCCCTGGATCTGCAGTATGCCTTTGTTATTCCTTAAACCCTCTGTGATTGACGATAAATAACAAGAAATTCGAGAAGTGATTTCGTGTACAGGAGTTGGAGTATATCGCGCAAGGGTTTAAATGTCGATATCGGTATCCATATCGGTCTCATGTCGTTACGATATTTCGGCGATACAAATCGGCATCTATTTGTGAAGAAAGGACTGAAAAAGGTGCCCCCAATCGCTATATCGGTATCGATATAATCCTTTGGCGATACCGATATATCACAATATATGAAACCCTGTATCGCAATCATATACATCTAAATTTCAGAGTATAAATATAATTGTCACTGCATGTATGCAGCAGCATCAAGGCATACACCTTGTCCTAGAGGATTTGGGTTCTATACTGCAGTCCCCTCTGGATGCCAGTGTAATTGCACAATCTAAAACAATGTGGAATGGTCCACAAAACAAACCACTCCAGAGCCGGGCAACGCTGTTGAAATGCCTAAAATCTCATCCATCCGTTCTACTCAACCCAGGTGAAGAATCATATTCTGCACCTTCCTCAAAAAGATGAGGCAAAACCAAAGTTAAAAAAAAAACGAAATCCTCAGAATCAAGGCGGTCGAGGCTAAGCCTCAGTTTATAGAGAAAAATATGCAGAAAACTGGAATTATATATATGGTAATGTAATTATATGTTCTTTACCTAATATATAATACTTAATACTATAAAATATGATGAAATAATAGAGATAAGAACACCCGAATAGAAGATAGAATAATAGAGATAAGAACACCCGAATAGAAGATAGAACATCGTATGCATTTCTACACATTTTCATCAATCAAAGAGGAATTCATTGTCTGTAAATATTGTAAAAGAAATAACAATACATATCTATCTTTGAAATATTGTTGTAATTAAAAGTCCGATTAAATATACGTCGAAGAAATTTATGTCATGTGTCTAACATATAATATATGGTCGCACAAGAAACCATGAATCCTATCCATTTCGAGAAAACCTTTGGAATATTGTTGTAATTAAAAGTACGGTTAAATATACGTCAAAGAAATGTATGTTATATGCCAAACATATAATATGGCAACGTGATAAACTGTGAACCCAATCTATTTCATTTTGCTTAATATATTGCAAAGTTCATTAAGTATATGAGTATTGTTGGATTTGATATTTACGAATTCATTCATTAAAAGAGAAATAGCAAGAGTTTGTGAAAAAGTTGGGCATAATTAATAGTGAATATGAAGTTATGGGCACGAAAGAAAAATCAGATTTAGACATTTATATCGTATAATCATTATGCTAAAGAAGCGGATATTTATAAGATTCCCAAACTACCAAGTAAACCATAAAAATCATAAAAAAACCTCAAAAAAAGCAGAAAACGCCTCGCAAAACGCCTCGATTGCCTCGAGACTATACACCTCAGCCTCCTAAGGCGCACGAATCGAGGTTAAAAAGGACAACCTCGCCTCGAGGCGTACGCCTCGACCGCTTCGAGGCTAGTTTTTTCATACCATGGGCGAAACCCGCCCCTACCATACCAGCACGGGGGTCTCGCTAGAGATAGCGAGAGCGAAAGGGAGAGGATTGGAAGGGAAAGACCTTGAGGCACTAACGATCACCAGAACCGATCCATTGAAGCCCCTCGCAACGACAAAAGTTAGGGGTTCCTCTCACGGAGGTAGCGATGATTGCCTAGGATTTTTGCCCCATTTTCTCTAATAAAGGATTATAATATGTAGACCTAGGTATATTTATTAGAGTCAATTTATTATCATATTATTTTCTTCTTATTTATTGAGCTGTAACCCTTCGGGATCCTTTTTTGAGCTCTCTAGGGTTTCACGCTATATAAAAACCCCAAAACATCTTGAATAATTCAACTCATTGCATTCTCTAATCTTTCTCCACACGGTATCAAAGAGACAGTCTTAGATCGGGGCACGTGCCCTAATCGCCCACCACCACCCAGCCGCCCCACGTCTCCCTTCTCCTTTTCACCTACTAGTCATGCATCTCTGGTGTCACCAACCGCTCTCCGAGCCTTGCTGGGCCCATTCAGCCAAGATTGGGTCTGTGTGGCACCTGCTAGGTCACAGCCATCGCCAGTAAATCTACTGGGTCATACGCAGCACCGCCACCCCGATTTCAGGGCCACCTTATCACCGCCAGTAGCCCAACAAGTGACATCATAGGCCACCTCATCATCGACGGCAGCCCAACGAGCGACGTCGTAGGCCGCCACAATGCTACTAGCGCCGCCAACCGTAGTTTGGGTGTCGTCAAAGGCTTGATCGGCACCACCAGTCCCCAGTTTAGGGCCATGTTTGCCGCCAGCAGCATGATTAGGGATGCACTTCCGCACATAGTGCCCCCTGTGCGTCGTCGTTGTCCGACCTCATGCCCTAGCAACACTTGTAGGCCCTTTGTTCCTTTGTTTGAGGGTTCTCTGCCACGGTGCACCACTGTATGTGGCATCATAACCACCGTGTGTCACCCAAGAAGCCCGAGGGATTCAGAAACGATGACCTTGGTCACCCACATGCTTGATTAAACAAATATTTCTTCTCCTAGATCACTTCTATTTGTCCACGATGGCATCCCTTCCTGTTGAGACCAAACCCATTCCCGTACACTACTTCTGTGATGGTACTGGGTACCTCTATAAATCTCAAGGACATGAAAAACTACGTGCTTTGGTCTCGTTCATTCAAGTTGTTCATCTATATAAAAAAACTCACATAGATCAAGGGAAGCCCATACTTTAGTGATCCCAGTTAGCAGCCAATAGTCTCTAGTGCCATCTTATTAAACGGAAAAGACAAAAGGTTGACTTCTCTCAATGGATCCGTACGTTCAAAAATCCGCCAAAGACACTAATCAAAGTCGAAAGGCATCAGGCCTTGTGAACGTCAACCCCCATGAAGAACAATGTGTCATCAACATCAAGGTTCAGGAAAGCAGTATGCATGTGTTCGGATATGTCACTGAATACTGAATAAGCAGTATGCAGGGGTATATGCGGGATATGTGTGGTTCTATGCGGTTTTCTAATTTTTAATTTAAAACTAAATAAATATCTATGAATAATATTACCACGGAATTTATGTATCAAAGTGGAGTTAAAGAAGATCTATGAAAAACGGTTCATGTTAGATGGGCGTGTATATGCTTTTAATTGCCTCATATTTAATCACAAAAAATATTTACCATAAAAACTTCACATATTAGATGATTCGTAATAACTAAACTTCAATACACATGCATGCACTACATGAGCAAAACCTCAATCGACATATATAAAAATATTCGACGTACATTGCATATATTCATGAAAATAATACATGAGAAAAATATAAAATATTGCATATACATAATGGTATAATACATTGCAATTGTATAGAAATGCATGTCATGTTCTAGGCAAAGCTATGGAATTAAGGACATGAATGAGAAGATTGAAAAGTTGGAGATGCTGGAGCAGTATACGGGGTATATGCGGGGCATATGCAGGCCGCATATGCAGGGAGGGTGCATAATGTACTGCCGCACGGGCATATGTGGCTGCAAATTATACCCATGCAGCATTTCATGAACACTGACCAAGATACTGCAGCACGAGATTGGACACCCCACTTGCTAGAAACTCCCAAAACCACCCACCATGCGACTATAACAAGTGAATTAGCAGCCAACTCTAAAACATGATAGTCGAAGACGTCCCATTGCACCCCACAGTGAAATTGGAAATGGCCCTCTTCTAACAACCACTGATTCGAATAATGAAACATGAGGTGGTAAAACATCTCTTCATCCACGAAATCTGGAAGTCAAAGAAGCCCCTCTTGTCCAAAAGCTCCAAAAGAAATTTCAGTCCAACTTGTCCTCTTCTAACACGCAATCCACAAATCGATGAATCCCCTCTTGTGCAATATCTTCAAAAGAAGCATTGATCCAGCTTGTCATGCCTTGGAGAAGTAACCTCACAGAGCAACCCACGTTCTCGTTATAACCACCAATCTACCGTCTGCTTGGTAAAGAATAAAGGTCATATAAACTGAGCTCGGGAATTTAGAACACCATAACTGATAACTTCATTAGCTAGTACAAGCTTGACCACAATTACATAAATTCAATGGGACAATGTAATAGGACGGAGACTCTCAACCCTTAATGCCACTTCATGTTTATGTATGATCACTATTGGAGAACAATTGAGCATGCTAAACCCAATTTTCCACTATCGGGATTCCTTTATCACCTGAAGAACATCATGTCATGCCACAATGTAAAACTCCACGAAGAAGAAAATTAGGAACTTGTACGGGCCAAGCAAGTCATCTATATTCATCTTATAGCTAGTATTCAGGATCTTACTCAAAGAGAATGTGTTGTGGCAAGCCTAGTAGCCCCCCTTCTTGACCATCTCCACTCTAAATCCTCATATATCTAGTGAAGTCCTTAAATAAGCCACACTCGCTTTGCCCCTTTGGACATCCCTCTCATGCCACCTCAAAGGCATGGATGATGTTCCTTCTTCTCTTGTCACTAGACATTGCATTAAAAAATGTGGTGTGTGTGTCCCCACCCTAAATCTAATTATACCCGGTGGTGTTCCACCTCGCACTTGTGTTCCTCTCTTTTGACGATCCTTTGGGATACTAGCATTTCCTCCCTTTCTTCCTGACCCAGAGATGTATCATTCTCAATTCACTTTAAGTGATCAACTTCTTTTTAAGATGCACACCTAAGGTCCGTTTGATTACCAGGTTACCCCGGGGTAACCTGGTTTACCGCCCTCCATAACTGGGTTAGAATTCCATGTGACATCGCATTCCTTGTTCCAACTCTCTCCAAGCCTCGTAACCATCCAAACAACTACTATTTACAAGAGGTTACCCCAACCCACTACATCCCAGTAATCAAACAAACCCCTACTCTTCTCATGCCAGACCATCATTCACTTTCACAACTCTTTGAAGGCCCTCCAAAGCCATGTCAGCTCGGTAGCCAAATAGAAAGTGATGAAGCTCACTAACCTCTATTATCTCCACTGCTCAGCTGCCCACTCCTTGAATCTCGACTCACCCAGCCACGACTTAACAAATCTGAAGAAAAATACTAGTTGCAACCCCCCCCCCCACACACACACATCAGAGAAGCGCAAACCAACTAAGTAGAGGACACGCCTTTCACCGATGTGAGATGAAACTCGTTTAGCAGATCTGCAAAGACCAAGAACCTGACCAATCTCAACCTAGACATTGATAAAACAATAGTTTGAGGTGCCCTAATATCCACTTTAAACTCACCGATCAAAGTCCATAACTCCTTTGAGCACAAGTCTTATCCTCCAATTCCATCCAGACAATTAAAGACAAGTAGAATTGAAATAACCACCCATCAATCACGACCAAGATAGAAAGCGGAGTCGAGCCTCATGTAACTACAACTACGACCAAGATAGAAAGCGGAGTCGAGCCTCATGTAACTACAACTAGGGCACATTCCAATCAGTCGGCCCCATTGGGTTACGAAACTAATGAAATTATCATCCGCCAATCAACAAACAAATTGAGAAGAACCACCGACAGCACATATATCCCTTTAAGCAGTCTCTCACAATCAATTCATTATTCCAACCTAACAGTGTGCTTTGTACCCTCTTGATTGCATCTTTATCTCGCGATTACTGAGTCAGGGTCCCTCAACCCTTTTACAAGTCCCCACATCATAATTCTCCGTCACAGTCCACTATTGCAACACAATCATCCTCCCCACTCTACCAGTCGATCAACCATCGGCCATCGCCCTTCACTTCTTCTCAATAACGAAGGCCCACATTCAAAGTCAAGCACTTCATATACATGGGAACCCTAAAGAAGATTCTTCACTTCCATTTTGACTAGTATTGCCTCCACCTAGGATACAAGATCCTATGCATTTAATTAGCTCCAAAGTGGGTACAACCCCTCTAAATTCATAACATCTCCTGCGCGTTCTCAAACACCAAGAACGTTCGCATGTACAACATTTCGTTAAGGATCCATCCTCCATCTACGCAAGAGCCATGACCTGTAGTTCAAAAAAACCTGGAGGATCATACCTATTTGTGCATCCTACTCAAGAACGAAACGATTTTCGCCAATATCTTGCACACATCGTCTCTCCACAGAGTGTTGAGAAAAATATATCTCTTTGTCTTTTTTATATATTATGTCTTTATCTGAGTACTTATTATGTAATTAACCCAAGGGTTTTTCTTCTATATAAGAGAGCCATCAGTCTATTTTCAATGTTTATGTTCTCATTTTCTCCCAACATGGTATCACAGCAACGGTCCTAGACCGGGATTCCATATCCCACCCGAAACTCTAACCCTACCAACCCCCCCCCCCCCCTCGCGCCACCGTCCCCTCCTCCTAGCGCCTTCCTCGTGCAGCAGCGAGCGTCGCCAGGCGGATCGCGCCTCCCAGGCGATTCGCGCTTCGCCGCCTCCCAGGCGAGTCACACTTCCCAGGCGCATCGCGTCGCCAGTGACGATCTCCAGGCGCTAAGGTCCATCGAGCACAGCGCCGGGCCGCTCCCAGGAGCATCGTGCGCCGCTAGGGAAATCCCAGGCGTTGTCAGAGCCTTCACGCGCCTCCAGACGCTTCTCTCGCTCACTGCCAGGCACCACCATCACCAACAGGAGCACCTACAACGCTACCAGGCCTCAAACTGTGCTGGACCTAGGTTTTCAGCCAGGCGTTTTGATCTCGCACGGACACAGGTTGTATAAGTCTACATATACAACTAATCCCTCTTATGGTTCTGTAGACGATATTTTCTTCTCTTGATATAACCTCCAGTTGTTCCGCGTGTTGGCTTCTTGGTACAATGTCAGAAAACAAGGGTGATGTTTTCTCCTCCTCCAGTGCCTTCAAAAGTCCGGTACCTACCGTAAAGATGGATGGGACCAACTACGAGTTATGATCCATGCAATTTCGTACCCTAATGCAGTGCCGCAATAAGGAGCACATTCTGATTGATTCGGAGCCAGCGGACAAGACTGGGGCAAATGCATCATGAAAACAAGATGATGCCTATGCTCGTATCTGGCTCTCCAAGACAGTTACAACGGAGATCGCGAATGATATTGTTAACCAGCCAACTACAAAGGCTATGTGGGATATATTGGCAGATACATACGGGCAAGCAAAAAATGAGAGCAAGATTCTTCAGCCGCAGTTCGACATTGTCTCGACCAAACAGAATGGTCAACTACTCCACACACACTTAACTCATCTGAGAGGCATGTTTGAGCGACTTCACAGCTTCACGCCTATTACCACCAGCCCAGAACAACAGCAGGCATATCGGAACGCCACCATGACAGGAGTCTTCATGTCCTCTCTTGACTCAGAGTATGATGCCGCCCGTACTCAACTTCTCACTGGACAGACAATTCCGCCAATGGAGGAGGTCTACAAGCGCTTGAGCAAGATCACTACCACAAACAGTACTACGGTTCAGCCGACTCCTTCTGCTATGTTTGTTACTCGTGGCAGGGGGGGTCGTCCAATTTCAGGGTCGTAGACCTCGAGGTCGAGGAGGCGGCCGACAGCGTGGTCCTTGTTCTCATTGCCATCGTCTGAGTCACTCTGAGGACACATGCTTTCAGAAGCATGGTTATACAGCGTATGCACGTGTTGCTGAGCAGACTGAGCATTCTAGTACGCCTACTCTGGATCCATGGTGCGATGATATTGTATCCAGATTGAGAGATATGATGACCACTCCTATGACTCTGACTCCCGGTGTCACTGATGATGCAGCCACGGCTAGAGCATCATCTAGCACGTCAGGTATTCATTCTGCATTTACAAGTTGTAGCAGTTCATATTTAACTGACTAGATTATGGATTCCGGAGAGTCACACCATATGTGTGGAGATCAGATGTAGTTCAGTACATACTGATCTATCTCACCAGGCAGGTATGCGGTTATTGCTAATGGTGTTCATTTGCCCATCATTGGTCAGGGGGAGATTGTTCCAGCCCCCTCTATGCATCTTCAGAATGTCTTATATGCTCCAGATTTCCAGATGAATCTTTTATCCATTAGCCAACTCATAAAAAATTTACATTGCCGTGCCATCTTTGATCCCTCTTCTTTTGTGTTTCAGGGTATACTAACTGGCAGGGTGATTGGTCATGGCCGTGAGCAGATAGGCTTGTACAAGATTGTCATACCACCCTGTGCTGGCATCGCTACTCTACCTTCAAGATCAGTTTCTCCCTTCATGTGGCATCTTCGATTTGGCCACCTTCCGCTACAGAAGATGTGTCATGTGCTACCGCAAATATCTCCTCGTATTGCACTGGATTGTGAAGCCTGTCAACTTGGGAAGCACCATTGCTCCTCTTTTTGAGTCGTCCGAGTCGTCAAAGTACTCAGTCCTTTGAGTTATTCCATTTTGATATTTGTGGTCCTGAGTCGTGTTCCTGATCATCAGGGACATCATTTTTATATGGTTGTTGTGGATGATTATTCTAGACTATCTTGGGTGTTCTTGTTAAAACATAAGTCTGAAGCAGGTGTTATCATTAAAACTGTTCTTATTGAAGTCAAGAACATATTCTCTGCTAATGTGAAATTCATTCGTACGGTTAATGCTTGGAGTTTTCCACAATACATTTATCTGAATTTCTCAGGTCTCTTGGAATTGTTTATCAAACCTCTTGCAATTACACTTCTCAACAGAATGGTGTGGCTGAACGCAAACATCGTCACCTTCTTGGTATCACTCGAACATTACTGATCCAAAGTCGTACCCCTCATTCTTTCTGGGGGGGATGTTGTTCTTACTACTTGTTTCTTGTGAATCGCATGTCGTCACCATGCTTGGAGAGAAGGTTCCCTTCTTGATTGTGTTTTCCGAGAAGGAACTATTCTCTCTCACTCCAAGAGTCTTTGGATATGTGGCCTTTGTCCACAATTTCACTCCTTGTCGTGACAAGTTCTCGCCTAAAGCTGTCAACTGTGTTTTTGTTGGTTATTCTCGTACCCAAAAAGGGTATCGATGTTTTGATCCTGTAGGCCGAAGATATTATGTGAGTGCTAACGTCACTTTCTTTGAGTCGATTATGTATTTCTCTCCTACAAGTGACAGGTTATCCAATATTAATTCTGGGGAGGATGTTGTTGTTCCTCCACCTCCATCTCCACCATATGAACCCCAAGCTGCCTCTCAGCCTTCCCCACCTCCACCACCTCCACCTTCGTCTACCCAGTCAAAATTCTTATCCCTTGTTTATACTCGCAGGTCTTTCACTCACCCCTCTGCTCATGTGTCATCTACATCATCCACCACGCCTCAGGTATGTCATGATAACATTGTTTCTACTGATGGCACTGGAGTTTTGCATCATACACAGGCTGAGTTGACTACAACAGACATAATGCATGATGATCTGGAGGTTCCTATTGCCCTAAGGAAGCCTCGTCGACAGTGTGTCACGTATCCTCTAGATGCACATGTTTCTTTGAATCATCTTTCAGAGGAGTACAAGAAGTTTGTAGTGGGACTCTCTACTGTTACTATCCACGCACATATCAGGAGGCACTACAGGATAGTAGGTGGTGTTGCAATGGAAGAAGAGATGGTTGCCTTGTGGTCACATGGGACGTCGAGCATTGTTTCTGCTCCACAAGGTACCTCTGTTGTAAGCTGCAAATGGATATTTACAGTCAAGCAAAGGGCAGATGGCAGTGTGGATCGCTACAAGGCAAGACTTGTGGCACATGGATTCACCCAAACCTATGGGGTGGATTATCATGATACTTTTTTCTCCTGTGACCAGACATTCGACACTAAGCATTCTTCTTTCTGTTGTAGTTTCACAGGACTGGCCTTTGTACCAACTGGATGTGAAGAATGCTTTTCTCTATGAGGATCTTCAGGAGGAAGTTTATATGCAGA